>JASPKZ010002717.1:0-451001 GCA_030220185.1 Diploptera punctata | reverse complement strand
GTTCTATATGGTGACTGAACCAGCACCTTAGTTTCCACTCCACAACAACAGAGATTTTCTGTATGGTGACTGATCCAGCACCTTAGTTTCTACTCCACAACAACAGAGATGTTCTATATGGTGACTGAAATCTAAGCTATTGACCAGCACCTCAATTTCCACTCCACAACAATAGAGATGTTCTGTATGGTGACTGAACTGTAAGCTATTGACGAGCACCTTAGTTTCCACTCCACAACAACAGAGATGTTTTGTATGGTGACTGAACTGTAAGCTATTGACCAGCACCTTAGTTTCCACTCCACAACGAGATGTTCTATATGGTGACTGAAATGTAACATATTGACCAACACCTTAGTTTCCACTCCTCAACAACAAATATGTTCTGTGTGGTTAGTGAACTCTAAGCTATTGACCAACATCTTAGTTACCACTCCTCAACAACAGAGATGTTCTGTATGGTGATTGAACTGTAAGCTATTGACCAGCACCTTAGTTTCCACTCCACACCAACAGAGATGTACTGTATGGTGACTGAACTGTAAGCTATTGACCAGCACATTAGTTTCCACACCTCATCAACAGATATGTTCTGTATGGTAACTGATTTGTAAGCTATTGACCAACGCCTTAGTTTCCACTCCTCAACAACAGAGATGTTCTGTATGGTGACTTAACTGTAAGCTATTGACCAGCACCTTAATTTGCACTCCACAACAACAGAGATGTTCTGTATGGTTGCTGAACTGTAAGATATTGACCAACACCTTAGTTTCCACTCCTCAACAACAGAAATGTTCTGTACGGTGACTGAACTGTAAACTATTGACCAGCACTTTAGTTTCCACTCCACAACAACAGAGATGATCTGTATGGTGACTGAACTGTAAGATATTGACCAACACCTAGTATCCACTCCTCAACAACAGATATGTTCTATATGGTGACTGAACCAGCACCTTAGTTTCCACTCCACAACAACAGAGATGTTCTGTATGGTGACTGAACTGTAAGCTATTGACCATCAACTTAGTTTGCACTGCACAACAACAGAGATGTTCTATATGGTGACTGAACTGTGTTAGCTATTGACCAATACCTTAGTTTCCACTCCACAACAAGAGAGATATTCTGTATGGTGACTGAACTGTAAGCTATTGTCCAGCACCTTAGTTTCCACTCCACAAGAACAGAGATTTTCCGTATGGTGACTGAACTGTAAGCTATTGACCTGCACCTTAGTTTCTACTCCATAACAACAGCGATGTTCTACATTGTGACTGAACTGTAAGCTATTGACTAGCACCTTAGTTTCCACTCCACAACAACAGAGATATTCTGTATGGTAACTGATCTGTAAGCTATTGACCAGCACCTTAGTTTCCACTCCCCAACAACAGAGATGTTCTGTATGGTGACTGTACTCTAAGATATTAACCAGCACCTTGGTTTCCACTCCACAACAACAGAGATGTTCTATATGGTGACTGAACTGTAATCTATTGACCAACACCTTAGTTTACACTCCACAACAACAGATATGTTCTGTATGGTATCTGAACTGTAAGCTATTGACCAGCACCTTAATTTCCTCTCCACAACAAAAGAGATGTTCTGTATGGTGACTGAACTGTAAACTATTGACCAGCACCTTAGTTTCCACTCCACAACAACAGAGATGTTCTATATGGTGACTGAACTGTAAGCTATTGACCAGCACCTTAGTTTCCACTGCACAACAACAGAGATGTTCAGTATGGTCACTCAACTGTAAGCTATTGACCAGCACCTTAGTTTCCACTCCACAACAACAGATATGTTCTGTATGGTAACTGAACTCTAAGCTATTGACCAGCACCTTAGTTTCAACTCCACAATAACAGAGATGTTCTGTATGGTGACTGAACTGTAAGCTATTAACCAGCACCTTAGTCAACACTCCACAATAACAGAGATGTTCTGTATGGTGACTGAACTGTAAGCTATTGACCAGCACCTTAGTTTCCACTCCACACCAACAGAGATGTTCTGTATGGTGACCGAACTGTAAGCTATTGACCAGCACCTCAGTTTCCACTCCACAACAACAGAGATGTTCTGTATGGTGACTGAACTGTAAGCTATTGACCAGCACCTTAGTTTCCACTCCACAACAACAGAGATGTTCTGTATGGTGACTGAACTGTAAGCTATTGACCAGCACCTTAGTCTCCACTCCACAATAACAGAGATGTTCTGTATGGTGACTGAACTGTAAGCTATTGACCAGCACCTTAGTTTCCACTCCACACCAACAGAGATGTTCTGTATGGTGACTGAACTGTAAGCTATTGACCAGCACCTTAGTTTCCACTCCACAACAACACAGATGTTCTGTATGGTGACTGAACTGTAAGCTATTGACCAACACCTTAGTTTCCACTCCACAACAACACAGATGTTCTATATAGTGACTGAACCAGCACCTTAGTTTCTACTCCACAACAACAGAGATGTTCTATATGGTGACTGAACTGTAAGCTATTAATCAACACCTTAGTTTCCACTCCACAACAACAGAGATGTTCTATATGGTGACTGAACTGTAAGCTATTGACCAGCACCTTAGTTTCCACTCCACAACAACACAGATGTTCTATATGGTGACTGAACTGTAAGCTATTGACCAACACTTTAGTTTACACTCCACAACAACAGATATGTTCTGTATGGTAACCGAACTGTAAGCTATTGACCAGCACCTTAGTTTCCACTCCACAACAACAGAGATGTTCTGTATGGTGACAGAACTGTAAGCTATTGACCAGCACCTTAATTTCCACTCCACAACAACAGAGATGTTCTGTATGGTGACTGAAATGTAAACTATTGACCAGCACCTTAGTTTCCACTCCACAACAACAGAGATGTCCTGTATGGTGACTGAACTGTAAGCTATTGACCAGAACCATAGTTTCCACTCCACAACAACAGAGATGTTCTATATGGTGACTGAACTGTAAACTATTGACCAACACGTTAGTTTCCACTCCACAACAACAGAGATGTTCTATATGGTGACTGAACTGTAAGCTATTGACCAGCACCTTAGTTTCCACTACACAACAACAAAGATGTTCTATATGGTGACTGAACTGTAAGCTATTGACCAGCACTTTAGTTTCCACTCCACAACAACAGAGACGTTCTGTATGGTGACTGAACTCTAAGCTATTGACCACCACTTTAGTTTCCACTCCACAACAACAGAGATGTTCTATATGGTGACTGAACTGTAAGCTATTGACCAGCACCTCAGTTTCCACTCCACAGAAACAGAGATGTTCTGTATAGTGACTGAACTGTAAGCTATTGACCAGCACCTTAGTTTCCACTCCACAACAACAGAGATGTTCTGTATGGTGACTGAACTGTAAGCTATTGACCAGCACCTTAGTCTCCACTCCACAATAACAGAGATGTTCTGTATGGTGACTGAACTGTAAGCTATTGACCAGCACCTTAGTTTCCACTCCACACCAACAGAGATGTTCTGTATGGTGACTGAACTGTAAGCTATTGACCAGCACCTTAGTTTCCACTCCACAACAACACAGATGTTCTGTATGGTGACTGAACTGTAAGCTATTGACCAACACCTTAGTTTCCACTCCACAACAACACAGATGTTCTATATAGTGACTGAACTGTAAGCTTTTGACGAGCACCTTAGTTTCTACTCCACAACAACAGAGATGTTCTATATGGTGACTGAACTGTAAGCTATTAATCAACACCTTAGTTTCCACTCCACAACAACAGAGATGTTCTATATGGTGACTGAACTGTAAGCTATTGACCAGCACCTTAGTTTCCACTCCACAACAACACAGATGTTCTATATGGTGACTGAACTGTAAGCTATTGACCAACACTTTAGTTTACACTCCACAACAACAGATATGTTCTGTATGGTAACCGAACTGTAAGCTATTGACCAGCACCTTAGTTTCCACTCCACAACAACAGAGATGTTCTGTATGGTGACTGAACTGTAAGATATTGACCAGCACCTTAATTTCCACTCCACAACAACAGAGATGTTCTGTATGGTGACTGAAATGTAAACTATTGACCAGCACCTTAGTTTCCACTCCACAACAACAGAGATGTCCTGTATGGTGGACTGAACTGTAAGCTATTGACCAGAACCATAGTTTCCACTCCACAACAACAGAGATGTTCTGTATGGTGACTGAATTGTAAGCTATTGACCAGCACCTTAGTTTGCACTCCACAACAACAGAGATGTTCTGTATGGTGACTGAACTGTAAGATATTGACCAACACCTTAGTTTCCACTCCTCAACAACAGAGATGTTCTGTACGGTGACTGAACTGTAAACTATTGACCAGCACTTTAGTTTCCACTCCACAACAACAGAGATGTTCTGTATGGTGACTGAACTGTAAGATATTGACCAACACCTTAGTATCCACTCCTCAACAACAGATATGTTCTATATGGTGACTGAACCAGCACCTTAGTTTCCACTCCACAACAACAGAGATGTTCCGTATGGTGACTGAACTGTAAGCTATTGACCAGCACCTTAGTTTGCACTGCACAACAACAGAGATGTTCTATATGGTGACTGAACTGTGTTAGCTATTGACCAATACCTTAGTTTCCACTCCACAACAACAGAGATATTCTGTATGGTGACTGAACTGTAAGCTATTGTCCAGCACCTTAGTTTCCACTCCACAAAAACAGAGATGTTCTGTATGGTGACTGAACTGTAAGCTATTGACCTGCACCTTAGTTTCTACTCCATAACAACAGCGATGTTCTACATTGTGACTGAACTGTAAGCTATTGACTAGCACCTTAGTTTTCACTCCACAACAACAGAGATATTCTGTATGGTAACTGATCTGTATGCTATTGACCAGCACCTTAGTTTGCACTCCCCAACAACAGAGATGTTCTGTATGGTGACTGTACTCTAAGCTATTAAGCAGCTCCTTGGTTTCCACTCCACAACAACAGAGATGTTCTATATGGTGACTGAACTGTAAGCTATTGACCAACACCTTAGTTTACACTCCACAACAACAGATATGTTCTGTATGGTATCTGAACTGTAAGCTATTGACCAGCACCTTAATTTCCACTCCACAACAAAAGAGATGTTCTGTATGGTGACTGAACTGTGAACTATTGACCAGCACCTTAGTTTCCACTCCACAACAACAGAGATGTCCTGTATGGTGACTGAACTGTAAGGTATTGACCAGCACCATATTTTCCACTCCACAACAACAGAGACGTTCTGTATGGTGACTGAACCATCACCTTAGGTTCCACTCCACAACAACAGGTTTATGTGCTCAAACATGATCGCCTATGAATCCGAGGTTTACGATTCCAAAGCCGACCGGAGCTGATGTATTTTACAGTGCTTTTTCCGGTAAGGAAATATATGTTCATCCGTGAATAAAATGTCTTCTAAATCACGCCAAATTTTTAATCAAGACGTTAATGACTTCGGATATTACTACTACTTCTCCACAATAGTTTAACCTCTCACTTTTTATGTAAATTTACATGATTTACGCCGTCCGGCCTTACAGTGCTACGACAGGACATTTTAATAACACAAGGACGTGAAAGGTCTATCCGAAAGAGTAACCAGCTCAATACAAGACCTACTACAACACAAAACAACATTTAAGAAGATACACATCATTCGCTCATACATACATACTAAACATGGCGAATAATAATGATTATGACGGCCAGATGATGTTCGGTCCGTTTGGGCCTTAAAGTTTCCTGACATGTGTCTTACAGGTGAGGAAAACTAAGAAAAACCCGCACCCAGGAAACTTATACCGACCGGAGACCGAACCCGGGCCCACTGGATACGAGGCAACGACGGTACTCTGAGATCGTAGCGGCGGACTTAAAGTCAATAACATACTGTAAAGTGATCCGACTACAGGCCTCAGGAGGCCCTTGGTGTAGTGTGAGGTTAAGGCTCCAACTTTTCTGGACAATCGCACTCGATGTCAGCCGGGTTATTAGCCCTGTGTGACGACCGCATTTACCCCCAGAACAAGCGCCAGGTACTCATTTCCGTTAGAGGCTGAGTCGACCCCAGGGTCATAGTGCCGTCAGAAGGTTTGGGTCAGTTTAAAAATCCTGACCCCACCGGAACTTGAACTCTCGACCTTCCGGCTTGTAGCGCAGTGCCTTAACCACTACGCTACGGCGTACCCCCAAAGTCAATAACATATGCCAACACAAAACAGAACAGAAGAATTGAACATTCTGCAGAGATTTTAATCGCGATTTGACTTTAGATTATATGGTGACTGAACTTTAAGCTATTGACCAGCACGCTTAGCTTCCACTCCATAACAACAGAGATGTTCTATATGGTGACTGAAACAGCACCTTAGTTTCCACTCCACAACAACAGAGATGTCCTGTATGGTGACTGTTCCAGCACCTTAGTTTCTACTCCACAACAACAGAGATGTTCTATATGGTGACTGAACTGTAAGCTATTGACCAGCACCTTAGTTTCCACTCCACAACAACAGAGATGTTCTATATGGTGACTGAACCAGCAACTTAGTTTCCTCTCCACAACAACAGAGATGTTCTATATGGTGACTGAACCAGCAAATTAGTTTCCACTCCACAACAACAGAGATGTTCTATATGGTGACTGAACCAGCACCTTACTTTCCACTCCACAACAACAGAGATGTTCTATATGATGACTGAACTGTAAGCTATTGACCAGCACCATAGTTTCCACTCCACAACAACAGAGATGTTCTATATGGTGATTGAATTGTAAGCTATTGACCAGCACCTTAGTTTCCAGTCCATAACAACAGAGATGTTCTATATGGTGACTGAACCAGCACCTTAGTTTCAACTCAACAACAACAGAGATGTTCTATATGGTGACTGAACTGTAAGCTATTGACCAGCACCTTAGTTTCCACTCCACAACAACAGAGATGTTCTGTATGGTGACTGAACTGTAAGCTATTGACCAGCACTTTAGTTTCCACTCCACAACAACAGAGATGTTCTATATGGTGACTGAACTGTAAGCTATTGACCAGCACTTTAGTTTCCACTCCACAACAACAGAGATGTTCTGTATAGTGACTGAACTGTAAGCTATTGACCAGCACCTCAATTTCCACTCCACAACAACAGAGATGTTCTATATGGTGACTGAACTGTAAGCTATTGACCAGCACTTTAGTTTCCACTCCACAACAACAGAGATGCTCTGTATGGTGACTGAACTGTAAGCTATTGACCAGCACCTTAGTTTCCACTCCACAACAACAGAGATTCTATATGGTGACTGAACTGTAAGCTATTGACCAGCATCTTAGTTTCCACTCCACAACAATAGAGATGTTCTATATGGTGACTGAACTGTAAGCTACTGACCAGCACCTTAGTTTCCACTCCACAACAACAGAGATGTTCTGTATGGTGACTGAACTGTAAACTATTGACCAACACGTTAGTTTCCACTCCACAACAACTGAGATGTTCTGTATGGTGACTGAACTGTAAGCTATTGACCACCACTTTAGTTTCCACTCCACAACAACAGAGATGTTCTATATGGTGACCGATCTGTAAGCTATTGATCAGCACCTTAGTTTCCACTCCACAACAACAGAGATGTACTATATGGTGACTGAACCAGCACCTTAATTTCCACTCCACAACAACAGAGATGTTCTATATGGTGACTGAACTGTAAGCTATTGACCAGCACCTTAGTTTCCACCCCACAACAACAGAGATGTTCTGTATAGTTACTGAACTCTAAGCTATTGACCAGCACCTCAGTTTCCACTCCACAACAACAGAGATGTTCTGTATGGTGACTGAACTGTAAGCTATTGACCAGCACCTTAGTTTCCGCTCCACAACAACAGAGATGTTCTGTATGGTGACTGAACTGTAAACTATTGACCAGCACCTTAGTTACCACTCCACAACAACAGAGATGTCCTGTATGGTGACTGAACTGTAAGCTATTGATCAGCACCATAGTTTCCACTCCACAACAACAGAGATGTTCTATATGGTGACTGAACCGCACCTTAGTTTCCACTCCACAACAACAGAGATGTTCTATATGGTGACTGAACCAGCACCTTAGTTTCCACTCCACAACAACAGAGACGTTCTGTTTGGTGACTGAACTGTAAGCTATTGACCAGCACCTTATCTTCCACTCCATAACAACAGAGATGTTCTATATGGTGACTGAACCAGCACCTTAGTTTCCACTCCACAACAACAGACATGTTCTGTATGGTGACTGAACAATCACCTTAGTTTCCACTCCAGAACAACAGAGATGTTCTATATGGTGACTGAACTGTAAGCTATTAACCAGCACCTTAGCCTCCACTCCATAACAACAGAGATGTTCTATATGGTGACGGAACCAGCACCTTAATTTCCACTCCACAACAACAGAGATGTTCTGTATGGTGACTGATCCAGCACCATAGTTTCAACTCCACAACAACAGAGATGTTCTATATGGTGACTGAACTCTAAGCTATTGACCAGCACCTCAATTTCCACTCCACAACAATAGAGATGTTCTGTATGGTGACTGAACTCTAAGCTATTGACCAGCACCTTAGGTTCCACTCCACTACAACAGAGATGTTCTTTATGGTGACTGAACTGTAAGCTATTGACCAGCACCTTAGTTTCCAATCCACAACAACAGAAATGTTATGTACGGTGAATGAACTGTAAACTATTGACGAACACCTTAGTTTCCACTCCACAACAACAGAGATGTTCTGTATGGTGACTGATCTGTAAGCTATTGTCCACCACCTTGGTTTCCTCTCCTCAACAACAGATGTTCTATATGGTAACTGAACCATCACCTTAGTTTCCACCCCACAACAACAGAGATGTTCTATATGGTGACTGAACTGTAAGCTATTGAACATCACCTTAGTTTGCACTGCACAACAACAGAGATGTTCTATATGGTGACTGAAATGTAAGCTATTGACGAGCACCTTAGTTTCCACTCCACAACAACAGAGATGTTCTGTATGGTGACTGAACTGTAAGATATTGACCAGCACTTTAGTTTGCACTGCACAACAACAGAGATGTTCTATATGGTGACTGAACTGTGTTAGCTATTTACCAATACCTTAGTTTCCACTCCACAACAAGAGAGATATTCTGTATGGTGACTGAACTGTAAGCTATTGTCCAGCACCTTAGTTTCCACTCCACAAGAACAGAGATGTTCTGTATGGTGACTGAACTGTAAGCTATTGACCTGCACCTTAGTTTCTACACCATAACAACAGCGATGTTTTACATTGTGACTGAACTGTAAGCTATTGACTAGCACCTTAGTTTCCACTCCACAACAACAGAGATATTCTGTATGGTAACTGATCTGTAAGCTATTGACCAGCACCTTAGTTTCCTCTCCCCAACAACAGAGATGTTCTGTATGGTGACTGTACTCTAAGCTATTAACCAGCACCTTTGGTTTCCACTCCACAACAACAGAGATGTTCTATATGGTGACTGAACTGTAAGCTATTGACCAACACCTTAGTTTACACTCCACAACAACAGATATGTTCTGTATGGTATCTGAACTGTAAGCTATTGACCAGCACCTTAATTTCCACTCCACAGCAAAAGAGATGTTCTGTATGGTGACTGAACTGTAAATTATTGACCAGCACCTTAGTTTCCACACCACAACAACAGAGATATCCTGTATGGTGACTGAACTGTAAGCTATTGACCAGCACCATAGTTTCCACTCCACAACAACAGAGATGTTCTATATGGTGACTGAACCGCACCTTGGTTTCCACTCCACAACAACAGAGATGTTCTATATTGTGACTGAACCAGCACCTTAGTTTCCACTCCACAACAACAGAGACGTTCTGTATGGTGACTGAACCATCACCTTAGTTCCCTCTCCACAACAACAGAGATGTTCTATATGGTGACTGAACTGTAAGCTATTGACCACCAGCTTAGCTTCCATTCCACAACAACAGAGATGTTCTATATGGTGACTGAACAAACACCTTAGTTTCCTCTCCACAACAACAGAGATGTTCTATATGGTGACTGAACCAGCAACTTAGTTTCCACTCCACAACAACAGAGATCTTCTATATGGTGACTGAACCAGCACCTTACTTTCCACTCCACAACAACAGAGATGTTCTATATGATGACTGAACTGTAAGCTATTGACCAGCACCACAGTTTCCACTCCACAACAACAGAGATGTTCTATATGGTGATTGAATTGTAAGCTATTGACCAGCACCTTTGTTTCCAGTCCATAACAACAGATATGTTCTATATGGGTACTGAGCCAGCACCTTAGTTTCCACTCAACAACAACAGAAATGTTCTGTATGGTTACTGAACTGTAAGCTATTGACCAGCACTTTAGTTTCCACTCCACAACAACAGAGATGTTCTGTATAGTGACTGAACTGTAAGCTATTGACCAGCACCTCAATTTCCACATCACAACAACAGAGATGTTCTATATGGTGACTGAACTGTAAGCTATTGACCAGCACTTTAGTTTCCACTCCACAACAACAGAGATGCTCTGTATGGTGACTGAACTGTAAGCTATTGCCCAGCACCTTAGTTTCCACTCCACAACAACAGAGATTCTATATGGTGACTGAACTGTAAGCTATTGACCAGCATCTTAGTTTCCAATCCACAAAAATAGAGATTTTCTATTTGGTGACTGAACTGTAAGCTACTGACCAGCACCTTAGTTTCCACTCCACAACAACAGAGATGTTCTGTATGGTGACTGAACTGTAAACTATTGACCAACACGTTAGTTTCCACTCCATAACAACTAAGATGTTCTGTATGGTGACTGAACTGTAAGCTATTGACCAGCACCTTAGTTTCCACTCCACAACAACAGAGGTGTTCTGTATGGTGATTGAACTGTAAGCTATTGACCAGCACTTTAGTTTACACTCCACAACAACAGAGATGTTCTGTATGGTGACTGAACTGTAAGCTATTGACCACCACTTTAGTTTCCACTCCACAACAACAGAGATGTTCTATATCGTGACCGATCTGTAAGCTAGTGATCAGCACCTTAGTTTCCACTCCACAACAACAGAGATGTACTATATGGTGAGTGACCACCACGTTAGTTTCCACTCCACAACAACAGAGATGTTCTGTATATTTACTGAACTCTAAGCTATTGACCAGCACCTCAGTTTCCACTCCACAACAACAGAGATGTTCTGTATGGTGACTGAACTATAAGCTATTGACCAGCACCTTAGTTTCCGCTCCACAACAACAGAGATTTTCTGTATGGTGACTGAACTGTAAGCTATTGACCTGCACCTCAATTTCCACTCCACAACAATAGAGATGTTCTGTATGGTGACTGAAATGTAAGCTATTGACCAGCACCTTAGATAGATTCCACTCCACAACAACAGAGATGTTCTGTATGGTGACTGTACTGTAAGCTATTGTCCACCACCTTAGTTTCCTCTCCCCAACAACAGATGTTCTATATGGTAACTGAACCATCACCTTAGTTTCCACCCCACAACAACAGAGATGTTCTATATGGTGACTGCATTTTAAGCTATTGAACAGCACCTTAGTTTGCACTGCACAACAACAGAGATGTTCTATATGGTGACTGAACTGTAAGCTATTGACCAGCACCTTAGTTTCCACTCCACAACAACAGAGATATTTTGTATGGTGACCTAACTGTAAGCTATTGACCAGCACCTTGGTTTCCACTCTACAACAACAGGGATGTTCTGTATGGTGACTGAACTGTAAGCTATTGACCAGCACCTTAGTTTCCACTCCACAACAACGAGATGTTCTATATGGTGACTGAACTCTAAGATATTGACCAACACCTTAGTTTCCACTCCTCAACAACAAATATGTTCTGTATGGTTAGTGAACTGTAAGCTATTGGCCAACACCTTAGTTTCCACTCCTCAACAACAGAGATGTTCTGTATGGTGACTGAACTGTAAGCTATTGACCAGCACCTTAGTTTCCACTCCACAACAACAGAGATGTTCTGTATGGTGACTGAACTGTTAGCTATTGACCAGCACCTTAATTTCCACTCCTCATCAACAGATATGTTCTGTATGGTAACTGAATTGTAAGCTATTGAACAACACCTTAGTTTCCACTCCTCAAAAACAGAGATGTTCTGTATGGTTACTGAACTGTAAGCTATTGCCCAGCACCTTAATTTGCACTCCACAACAACAGAGATGTTCTGTATGGTGACTGAACTGTAAGATATTGACCAACACCTTAGTTTCCACTCCTCAACAACAGAGATGTTCTGTATGGTGACTGAACTGTGAGATATTGACCCACACTTTAGTATCCACTCCTCAACAGCAGATATGTTCTATATGGTGACTGAACCAGCACCTGAGTTTCCACTCCACAACAACAGAGGTGTTCTGTATGGTGACTGAACTATAAGCTATTGTCCAGCACCTTAGTTTCCACTCCACAAGAACAGAGATGTTCTGTATGGTGACTGAACTGTAAGCTATTGACCTGCACCTTAGTTTCTACTCCACAACAACAGCGATGTTCTACATTGTGACTGAACTGTAAGCTATTGACTAGCACCTGAGTTTCCACTCCATAACAACAGAGATATTCTGTATGGTAACTGAACTGTAAGCTATTGACCAGCACCTTAGCTTCTACTCCCCAACAACAGAGATGTTCTGTATGGTGACTGAACTGTAAGCTATTGACCAGCACCTTAGTTTCCACTCCACAACAATAGAGATGTTCTATATGGTGACTGAACTGTAAGCTATTGACCAACACCTTAGTTTACACTCCACAAGAACAGATATGTTCTGTATGGTAACTGAACTGTAAGCTATTGACCAGCACCTTAATTTCCACTCCACAACAACAGAGATGTTCTGTATGGTGACTGAACTGTAAACTATTGACCAGCACCTTATTTTCCACTCCACAACAACAGAGAAGTCCTGTATGGTGACTGAACTGTAAGCTATTGACCAGCACCATGGTTTCCACTCCACAACAACAGTGATGTTCTATATGGTGACTGAACGTGCACCTTAGTTTCCACCCCACAACAACAGAGATGTTCTATATGGTGACTGAACAGTAAGCTATTGATCAGCACCTTAGTTTGCACTGCACAACAACAGAGATGTTCTATATGGTGACTGAACTGTAAGCTATTGACCAGCACCTTAGTTTGCACTGCATAACAACAGAGATGTTCTATATGGTGACTGAACTGTAAGCTATTTACCAATACCTATGTTTCCACTCCACAACAACAGAGATGATCTGTATGGTGACTGAACTGTAAGCTATTGACCAGCACCTTAGTTTACATTCCACAAGAACAGAGATGTTCTGTATGGTGACTGAACTGTAAGCTATTGACCAGCACCTTACTTTCCACTCCACAACAAAAGCGATGTTCTATATTATGACTGAACTGTAAGCTATTGACCAGCACCTTAGTTTCCCCTCCACAACAAAAGAGATGTTATGTATGGTGACTGAACTGTAAGCTAATGACCAGCACCTTATTTTCCACTCCACAACAACTGAGATGATCTATATGGTGACTGAACTGTAAGCTATTGACCAGCACCTTAGTTTCCACTCCACAACAACAGAGATGTTCTGTATGGTGACTGAAGTCTAAGCTATTGACCAGCACCTATGTTTCCACTCCACAACAACAGAGATGTTCTGTATGGTGACTGAACTGTAAGCTATTGACCAGCACCTTAATTTCCACTCCACAACAACAGAAATGTTCTGTATGGTGACTGAACTGTAAACTATTGACCAACACTTTAGTTTCCACTCCACAACAACAGAGATGTTCTGTTGTTCTGTATGGTGACTGAACTTAAGCTATTGACCAGCAACTTAGTTTCCACTCCACAACAACAGAGGTGTTCTGTATGGTGACTGAACTGTAAGCTATTGTCCACCACCTTAGTTTCCACTCCTCAACAACAGAGATATTCTGTATGGTGACTGAACCATCACCTTAGTTTCCACCCCACAACAACAGAGATGTTCTATATGGTGACTGAACTGTAAGCTATTGAAAATCACCTTAGTTTGCACTGCACAACAACAGACATGTTCTATATGGTGACTGAACTGTAAGCTCCTTATTTTCCACTCCACAACAACAGAGATGTTTTGTATGGTGACCTAACTGTAAGCTATTGACCAGCACCTTGGTTTCCACTCTACAACAACAGAGATGTTCTGTATGGTGACTGAACTGTAAGCTATTGACCAGCACCTTAGTTTCCACTCCACAACAACAGAGATGTTCTATATGGTGACTGAACTGTAAGATATTGACCAACACCTTAGTTTCCACTCCTCAACAACAGATATGTTCTATATGGTGACTGAACCAGCACCTTAGTTTCCACTCCACAACAACAGAGATGTTCTGTATGGTGACTGAAATGTAAGCTTTTGACCAGCACCTTAGTTTGCACTGCACATCAACAGAGATGTTCTATATGGTGAATGAACTGTGTTAGCTATTGACCAATACCTTAGTTTCCACTCCACAACAACAGAGATATTCTGTATGGTGACTGAACTGTAAGCTATTGTCCAGCACCTTAGTTTCCACTCCACAACAACAGCGATGTTCTATATTGTGACTGAACTGTAAGCTATTGACTAGCACCTTAGTTTCCACTCCACAACAACAGAGATATTCTGTATGGTAACTGAACTGTAAGCTATTGACCAGCACCTTAGTTTCCACTCCCCAACAACAGAGATGTTCTGTATGGTGACTGAACTGTAAGCTATTGACCAGGACCTTAGTTTCCACTCCACAACAACAGAGATATTCTATGTGGTGACTGAACTGTAAGCTGTTGACCAGCCCCTTAGTTTCCACTCCTCAACAACAGAGATGTTCGATATGGTCACTGAACCAGCACCTTAGTTTCCACTCCTCAACAACAGAGATGTTCTATATGGTGACTGAACTGTAAGCTATTGACCAGCACCTTATTTTGCACTGCACAACAACAGAGATGTTCTATATGGTGACTGAACTGTAAGCTGTTGACCAGCACCTTAGTTTGCACTGCACAACAACAGAGATGTTCTGTATGGTGACTGAACTGTAAGCTATTTACCAATACCTATGTTTCCACTCCACAACAACAGAGATGATCTGTATGGTGACTGAAGTGTAAGCTATTGACCAGCACCTTAGTTTCCACTCCACAAGAACAGATATGTTCTGTATGGTGAATGAACTGTAAGCTATTGACCAGCACCTTAGTTTCCACTCCACAACAACAGCGATGTTCTATATTGTGACTGAACTGTAAGCTATTGACCAGCACCTTAGTTTCCACTTCACAACAAAAGAGATGTTCTGTATGGTGACTGAACTGTAAGCTATTGACCAGCACCTTAGTTTCCACTCCAAAACAACTGAGATGTTCTGTATGGTGACTGAACTGTAAGCTATTGACCAGCACCTTAGTTTGCACTGCACAACAACAGAGATATTCCATATGGTGATTGAACTGTAAGCTATTGACCAGCACCTTAGTTTCCACTCCACAACTACAGAGATGTTCTATATGGTGACTGAACTGTAAGCTATTTGACTAACACCTTAATTTCCACTCCTCAACAACAGAGATGTTCTATATGGTGACTGAACCATCACCTTAGTTTCCAGTCCACAACAGAGATGTTCTATAAGGTGACTGAACTGTAAGCTATTGACCAGCACCTTAATTTGCACTGCACAACAACAGAGATGTTCTATATGGTGACTGAACTGTAAGCTATTGACCAGCACCTTAGTTTCCACTCGACAACAACAGAGATGTTGTGTATGGTGACTGCACTGTAAGCTATTGACCAGCACCTTAGTTTCCACTCCACAACAACAGAGATGTTCTGTATGGTGACTGAACTGTAAGCTATTAACCACCACCTTAGTTTCCACTCCACAACATTTGCAGCAGAATTTGCATATCAAGTCATGTCCTTACTTGCAATCACAGCCTTTTAATTGAGTGCAGCCTCCTATTTTCAAGGGCTCTTTTTAAAAGACCATACTCACAAAATTCCATTGGAGAAGTATCAGGCAATTTGAAA
The DNA here is from genome assembly GCA_030220185.1 of Diploptera punctata. Classification (NCBI taxonomy): domain Eukaryota; kingdom Metazoa; phylum Arthropoda; class Insecta; order Blattodea; family Blaberidae; genus Diploptera; species Diploptera punctata. The sequence goes on along the minus strand of JASPKZ010002717.1, from coordinate 434,722 downwards.
GGAGTTTTTCTAAAAGGCATAAGTATATATTTCAGATTCCTGTCCCATTTCCTTCAAGAAATTGCAAGTGAAGAAGATGTATATCTTGAGCTTTGAACAGATGAACCCATACATATTTGTCTCTGTTCTAGAATCTCATATAGATAAACTTGTGTTAGAACATTCTCCTAGTAGTTGTTTTGAATTGGATATTTTTTCCAACTCTTTGCATATTTAATATGTCTTTGCAGAAATAACCTGTAATGATCACAAAGCCCATTGACAAAGTGCCCCTGCATCATCTGTACCAAATTGCAAAATGTTCATTACCTCTTAGATTGCAAAAAAAAAAAAATGTCCTGGGTCTTGTTGGTGTCATTCAGGTAGATGCTTGCTTCATCCAACATCACAATATATTTCCATATTTCTCCAATCCGGTGACGTTCATAGAATTTTTGTACCATTCTTGAATGTGCCAAGTAAGAGATTGTGAAACGGTTTTTTAATGCTTTTTAGATCCAAATCTTTGTTAAGAATTCTTACTATTTTCAATGCAATGGTTCTTCAAGTGTCTGGATTCCTGCTAGAGAAGATTACCTTCACTTTTCTGATAGCCTCAAGGGTGTGACTTCTTCAAGGATTTGGATCTACCCTTTTTCTCTTTGGGAATCAATACCTGTTGAGTTTTACGTTTTTATTTAAATAGAATGGATTCCTTTGTTACCTACATCAAAACTGCATTTGTTTGTTTCCATTATTGCTGAATAATTGTAATTAGTATCATAAAGTGCTACAATGTAGCCCTCCCAGAAGTGATTACAAGAAATACAACTGAAACCCTTATGCCAAGTTACGCAAGGAAAACCCTCTCCATACACCTGCAAGCCATACTGTGATAGTGCCATTGTAACAAGTCCCCAGTGATCAGTAACAACCCTCTGTAGATTCTGCATCAGATACCTGGATTAAATTCTAAAACTGTCCACAGCAGGGCTGAAGCAATTTATCTATTGGATTAGAACAAAGTATGACTTTCCCCTGGCTGCTTTTTGACAGGAGTAGGCTACGTGCCTTGATTGGGTTACACCTTCTACTTTCTATTCTTTATCACCATCATACATAAACAAATCAAACACTCATCATGTGATTTTGTCTTTATAAAGGGTGTCCCATTTATATTGTGCACCTATGAGTATAATAACTTTTATGTTTACATTAGGATTGAAATTTTTCTTTTTTGAAGTCATTTTAGAAACAATGGATATCATACGTATGTATAGATTTAGGGTCGCATGTTTGGACGCATTAGACAGTAAAATGCCTTCTCTGCTGAGCAAGTTGTATGCTAATACGATTTTGCTTACTCAGAAATCTGTTCATGCGATAATAATTGGTTAAATTTGTAAGCTACCTGCGGAGGTACCTTATATGAGCAACTCAAATTAAAATCCCGAAGGGAACCGAACGGGAACCGATGGTAATCGATGTACTTTGCTGCTTTATCCAACATTTATCCAAGATGTCGGACCTTGAAGACTTCGATCATGTTTTCGGTATACACGGAGAAGAGGAATTTGATAGAGTCTACCAAAGAATTCAACTGGAAGAACAGGAGAATTGGCGTAATATTGCGTGTCGCAGACGTGTTTGTATACGGTATTATTTGCGGGATGCAAGCATAAATGCATTCCTCTATAGCAGACGAAAATAACGGAAGTGGTTTTATCGCTGAGAATTCTGGGTAATTCGTTGCCAATATTACGAAAACGTCGACTCTCGTGCGTGACCGATATGTCGGCCGTTAATTCGTTCTCAGCAATTGCTCACGGTGAATCAGCTCACTAGTGATTGGAAGTAATTTGAGTAGAGAGTAATGTTCTAACATACGACCCTTAGTTTATGTAATTCCATTCTTGTTCAAAATACAGGTGATTCATAACTTTTTCAAATAGTGCTACATAATTTATTCATTATACTTTAATTACACTCTTCAATAAGAGTTTAAAAAATGCATTATAATGTCTTTCTGTATTAACAAATAACATACTTCCAAAGTGATAATTCTAAAACGAGCAGGAAGTCATGTTCAGAGCATCACGGTAAATTACCAAGCTTAAATGGCACTATATAACATGCAAAATCAAATGCCACGTTAATCAAAAAAGAAAATTGCCATAATGACCCTCTAGGTCATCACAAAATTATACCTAAAATGTCTATACAAATAAGAGAACTGAAACTTAAACCTTCAGTATCACAAGTTCATGATGGATTTGATAATCACAAAAGATGTTCCAAGTGGTGACCATTCACATCAACACAAGGCATTCCCTGAGAGACTGCTCACACAAATCTGCATTATGCATTGCCAAATGTCTTCTGAAGTTGTGGTACACAATATCATTTAAAGTTTCCCAAAGGATGAAGTAAAGTGGTGAGAGGTCCAGAGAACCTGCAGGACATTAATGCAGTCCAAAATAGCCAATTTCTGTCAATAACTGCACACATTTGAAGGGCATCATGTGTTGGACAGCCATTCTGTTGATACAACATTGATACTCAAGAGTATACCTTCCAACAAACCGTGCAGAGTTTGTTGTTATAAATCTAAGTTTTCAGTACAATTTTGAGTACCATTGATGAAGTCTAGCCAACAATATCACACCAAACATTTACTTTCCACCTGTGTTGAAACCCCACTTCAAAGAACCATCATGGGTTCTCTACAGACCAATAATATATGGTCCTTGTATTCACATCTCCATAATAGATAAACATTGCTTCATCAGTATACAGGACATTTAAGAAAAAAATTGGAAAAATGTTAATAACTCACAGAATGTATTCAGTTTTGAAAATCATTGCTATACAGTTCTTGATGAAAGACATGGTGGTAAGGATGAAATATGTGACATTTAATTACACAATAGGCACTTGATTTTGATATGCCAATTAGGTGTTCAGTATGTACGTGCAAGTTAATTGCAACAGCAGCCAACGCTGTAATTTCTGCATCTTCATGAAAGCTCTGTGGCAATATCATTACTGAGATGAAATTGTTCCTATTTCAGTGAGGTTTAAGATGAGATGAATAAACATTGATGATTTTTTGAGGATATCTTCTCATGCAAAGCTCCTCTACTATCATAATATTTCTTTGATATTCCCATAAATGAGGATCATATCAACCTTATCTTCATTAGAGTACCGGTACATAATGGAATAGGCCTACTGTTCAGCCTTTGTATGACTTAGTCAATATGCACTTTAGAATGCAACTAATGTAATGAATATACGAGATTGTGGCTGAAACTACTGTTTTATTTGTTTACATGTTATAACATACAGTACCACTGCATGCAGGGCAACGTAAGTTGACTGCGAGCAATATCAGAAACAAAAGATCCTACCATGATTCACCTTCCATTGTGTTGTTATTGTTTTATATGGTGGTTCATTATTTATTAATACAGAAAGACAATATAAACATTTTTGAACTTTATGGTAAAATCAAATGTTTCTTACCTCTCCTCATACAGATATTCTAAGTAGATCGCGATTTTGAGACCATAATGGTCTCGTCTTCAGTACTATTTTGGCGACTGATGTTATGTCGAGTAGAAGAAACTCTTCTTCTTCCCTTTGTTGGTGGACCGATGAACCTCTGGATCAGGTCAGAATTTGCGGGAATTTCGAAGTTCATAAGTTTTCCTTTGTTTTTCTGACCTGATCCAGAGGTTCATCAGTCCACCAACAGAGGGAAGAAGAAGAGTTTCTTCCAATTGACATAACATCAGTCGCCAAAATAGTACTGAAGATGAGATCGTTATGGTCTCGAAATCGCGGTCTACTTAGAAGATTTGTATGAGGAGAGGTAAGAAACATTTGATTTTACCATAAATTAAACCTCATAGTGATTAATTCCTGTAAAAGTTAAATTTTTGAACTTAGCTTAAAGTACAATGAATAAATTATGTAGCGCTATATGAAAAAATTATGACGTCACTTTTATCTTGAATAAGAATGGAGTTACATGAACCAAATCTACAAACTCATGCTAGTCCCTGGTTCTAAAATAACTTTAAAAAATTCAACACCAGTGTAAACATAAAAGATAAATGGGACACTCTATGTAACATAGTCTGTCAGTGTTGCATAAGAATTGAAAGTATACTACATAAATATCATCTGTCAATTGAATGTGAAACCTGAAGCCTTTAAAGATAAATGTATGATGTACTAAATCTACTTTTATATGATAAATGAGAATAATGATTGTGAAGGGCAAATGGGGCCTATATTTTGTGAAATGTCTCTGGAACATAACACTACTGGATTAAAAAATAAACCAGATTGAAGAACAGTACATAATATAAAGAAAAAAATATTTACCACTTTAAATATTTCACAATTGTATATTTATCATATATACATTGTTGGATAAATATAAATAAGTATTGAATACTTATTTTAGGAATTCTCACTATGAGGTATATTCTACCTTAATAAGTATTGAATATTTAATATTAAATATATCACTTCTCACTCAATGACAAATTAAATTTGAAGAGAAAAAACATATGCCTAAATCGGGATTTCAACCCAATATCTCTGGTTCTGTACACCAGTGCTTTAACGATTTAAGCTATTAGGCATCACGATTTAAACATAGATTTTTCTCTTATACTAATACGATTTCGTGCACCAGATAGCAGTGAACTTTTGTTCCACTAACGCCATCTAGCGGTCTCTTAAATAAGAGCACTTTAAAATAGAAATCAACACATTACATTTCTAACAAGTAAAGCTAATTTGTCATTGAGTGAGAAGTGATAAATGTAATGTTAAATATCGAATATTAGCTTTACTTGCTAGAAATGTAATGTGTTAATTTCCATTTTAAAGTGCTCTTATTTAAGAGACCTCTAGATGGTGTTAGTGAAGCAAAAGTTCACTGCTACCTGGCACACGGAAATCGTATTAGTATAAGAGAAAAATCTATGTTCAAATTGTGATATCTAATAGCTTAAATCGTTAAAGCACTGGCGTACAGAACCAGAGATGTTGGGTTCAAATCCCGATTTAGGCATATATTTTTCTCTTAATTTAATTTGTCAATAAATAAATATATTTTGGTCAAATTCTTCAGAACACATGATTTTCAGTTCAATTCAAGTAATAGAGAATGTCAACCTTTTAAAGAGAGAAAAATTATGTAAAACCAAGTATAGTAGACAACATCAAACCATAAACATAGTCATTCTTATCTTTTTGTATTTCCTGAACTGAACTTAATGCTGTAGTAATAGAGTTGCACTTCTCACTTTGTGTGAATTTATTATGCTCAAACATTTTAATAATTAACATTTGTAACAAGGACATATACAGTTTGAAAAAAAAAAGAAACACTTGAACCAGAACAAATGTTATTTTTTTTTCAAAATAATAATGTCCAGCAATGGGAAATGTTAAATTTAAAATCTCATGTCAAAATAAGGACATATACAACTTACACTTTAGTTGACTTACCTCTTTGCCAGATTTGCTAATGTCAATACCATCTCCGCACATATGTATTCCAGAAAGATAACGAGCTGCTGTGGGTTTTCTGATGTCCCAGAACATGACAGTATCATCCCATCCCCCAGTAATGAACTCGTATGGGTTCTTGGGATGGAAACATGCTGAATATATTCGATTTACGTGACCATCGGCAGCATCTGGCTTCTCACTGTTAACATTTTATAACTGGTTGATTTCTATTAATACTTACTTTGTTTGGGGCACGCCGTAGCGTAGTGGTTAAGGCAATGAGCTACAAGCCGGAGGGTCAAGGGTTCAAGTCCCGTTGGGGTCAGGATTTTTAAACTGACCCAAACCCTCTGGCGGCACTATGGCCCTGAGGTCGACTCAGCCTCTAACGGAAATGAGTACCGGGCGCTTGTTCTGGGGGTAAATACGGCCGTCACGCAGGGCTGACAACCCGGCTGACATAAAGTGCCGATTGTCTACAAAAAGTGGGAGCCTTTAACCTCCTACTGCCCCAAGGGCCTCCAGGCCTGTTGTGGGATCACTTTACTTTACTTTTTTACTTACTTTGTTTAACATAAAAAAAACAAATGTTATTAATTAATTTTGTTTAGTTGTTTCTTGACTCACCTCATACTTCTTAACTCCCTGGCATATCTAGATTTCATCACTGTCAAGAAACAACTAAACAAAATTAAAATAAACCTCGTAGAGTTATTTCCTACCTACATAACTTAATAAAGTTATTATTTAATATTTAAAGGAAGTGACACTATGAGATTTAATTTAAATAATAGGAGTTAGATATGCACAACTCATCTCATATTTGTAGTTTCCTTGAAGACCCAGGGTTTCGATGCTCTAGAATCATTTCTAGTTAGAAAGAATTGACAATGATGCTTAGAGCATTAAAACCCCAGGTCTTCAAGAAAACTACAAATATGAGGTGAGTCATGCATATCTAACTCCTATTATTTAAATATTATTATAATAGTCTGGTACTTTATTCACAAGTGGTTAAAGTAAAATTTTATTCAATTAAAAGAATACATTGTAAGTCGGAAGTATGACAGTACAAGCCTGATAGGATCAGGATTTTTTAAACTGTCCTGAAACCTTCTGATGGCATGTTCTGTGTTAACTCAGCCTCTAATGGAAATATGTACCAGATATGTTCTGGGAGAAGTAAAAGCGGCTCTCATGCCTGGTTCATAATATTATAATTAATTTGGTTAATAAATATTAAGAATCTATTCAATATATGATAAATACATCTTTTTGTTTTATACATAAATGGGAATCTAAAATAAATTAAATTGAATCTATGGCTGAGCCCAAAAACATAGATTAACTCACCTTTCCTGAAGTCTCTCTCGAATGCGTCATTACTATTAATAAACATGAAAGCAACGACTATTTTAAACGATATACAAGAACTTTATCAATGTTAATACTTGCGATAACCATGAGAGATACAAAGCGGAAACATAATCTTATGCATATTGAATAAACATGTATTTAACAAGAACATTAAATAAATGCAGGTTATGTAGTAAATAACGAATTGAAAACATCTTTAACTAAAAATGGATGTTTAATACAATAAAGTCAAGTAAGTTTAAACAAGAGTATAAATGAACTAGATAACTGCATCTTTACAAGTATTAAAGAAAATAAACAATGTTAACATGAAAATAAATTAATTAGTCATTCAATATAAGTTCATTATACAAAAGAAAGAATATACAGTATAATAAACAATATTAATTACACTCATACAACCTCAGTCACGCAGCAAACAAATAAGCTTCATGCTTCTTCTTAATAAGCTGTGAATCTCCATTAAGTTCCAGTCACAGGTTAGGGTCCAACTAGACACCCTACCCGGACTTTCTTCACCAAAACGATGACTATAGACAATTTCCTTAAGTTGACTGATTTCTTCCCTGCCCTGCTCGAGGGTTCCGAAAAAGGGGAGTTTGGTCACGCACAAGGCACAGCGCATTAGGAAAGGGATAAAGGACGAGGGAAGATATAAGGGTTGGGATGGCACCGTTCACTAACTTGAAGTATAATTCATTGTTAAATCACCATAGCAGTCAAAGTATGCACTATTGGTGCAAATATTTAAATTCAACCTTACATGATGTAAAAAAACTGTTAACATATTTGAATTGAGCACACCAAAATCAAAATTAGGTTTAGAGACCTGTTAAACCATGTGATGCAGAAAAATAAATTAAATTTGCAGGCCTGTGGTAATTTACTTGCCCACTCTGGGACCCCAACATAGGGATATACAGGTATAAACAAATAGAACATTTTAACTAGGTGCTCTTTTGTGGGAGTTAATTAACCAGGCTAATTTAGTTGTGCTGATGTCGGTGAGTTAGCTCATCACCCCAAAGAGGCACCTAGGAATTGCTTGGATTGGGAAAGGCCAACTAAATTTTGTTCAGAAGCTTTAATTTGGGCTTGAGGTTTTTCACTGACCTAAACATTTTAAGACTTAGGATTCAGGATTAAAGTCCCTCCTGGAGAACTTTCCCTTGGATTTTTTCATCCTAAAAGATCCAACCCTCTGGACCAGAGGCAAGGCCAATAGTTAAAACTTTAGTCAATCAAAAATTGCCTAAAATGTTTTGTCATATGAAGTAAGTGTGATCCACTATATGTCTTAGAAGTTTGGAATAGTAGGAGGTTATGGCTCCAATCTCTCTAGATAATTGAAACGAGATGCCAGCAAGTTTGTCAGCCCTGTGTGATGGCCACCTTTACTCCCAAAACATATGTCTTAGTACTCATTTCTATTAGAGGCTGAGTTGACTCTAAGAACATGATGGCACCAGAAGGTTTAGACCAGTTTAAAAATTCTGACCCCATCAGGGCTTGAACCCATGACCTTCTTTCTTGTAGCATATTGCCATAACCATTTACCACTATGGTGTGCCTTCTTGTCAAGTGAAATTATACAAAAAAGAGATAAATTAACTCTACAATATCCAAAAATTTTAAAGAAATAAAAATGATACTTCATAATAAATTAAAAGAATTGCCAGGTGACCAAGAGTTCGATAATATTAAAACAGCTCAATAAAATTTTAAGAAAAAATATTCCAAAGTGAATGGTGAGATGAATGTAATGAAATAACAAATGGAAAGAATGTAGCAAGATAAAAGGCAATAGCGGTACTGTAAAATAAAACCATAGCATGTCAGGATACATACAAAATATCAAGAAGAGATGCAAAAGGATCATGTAAATTATTTAATGAAGTTACAATAAATAAAAGATGGGAGTGTTTCAACATATAATTACATATAATTATTTTAAATCCCTGAGTATCCACCAGAAAGTACTGTTGCTTCTTTTAGATTGACCACAGGTCATGATTGGAATTATCTCTTCCCCAACTCAAATATAACTTACAAAATAGATGTTATACTATTAAATAATAGATTGTCTCAAATTATTGAAAACATTTTTAAAGATTTTCATATGGGATTTCAACTAAATAGATTTATAATAGACAATATATTTATTAACCAGACATATATTTAAGAAGAAAAATGTTAGTATGAAGATTGCTCTACAAGTCTTGTTGAACAGCCATAAAATTGGTAGCTGTGTGATCGTCTTCCTCTTGGTGAGAGTAGGAAGTCTTCTGATAAGATAGAAATACTACATGAATTGGTCTCGATTAATGGTTTTACATATTATTACATGAAATAGGACAGCTTAAAAAAACATGACTTTAGAGTCATTTTGTATTATAATTTTCAGCCGGTCTAACCACAATAGAATACTTCAGTGAGATATTTGCTCTCTTTAAGGATGCTTAAAACAAATGAATAGTGGTATATAGGTTGTATTCACTAGATGATCAATATCATCAAGGACAACCAATTGAAGTCACATGTGGCTGTCTTTCAAAAAGCTAACATAAATTAAAATGTTGCATACTTCTCCTCATAACCAATCTTCTAAGTAGATCATGATTTTAAAGCCTTGGTGACTTCATCTTGACAAGTCTGGTTGAGATGGTACTGAAGATGAAGTCACCATGATCTACATAGAAGACTTGTTATGAGAAGAGGTATGCAACATTTTAATTTATGTTAAATTAAACCTCATAGTGATTTATTCCTATAAAAGTTCAATTCAAAAAGCTACTAAAAGAGATCCAAAAATCACATACAGGCAGTTAGAGGAACTAATAAATATCCCAGCATCCATTCTACATTGTATAACCTTTGAGGATTTGAAGTTATGCCAGATCTGTCTGCTTTGGATGCCACATGCATTAAAATGAAGTACAGGGTGGATTGGTGTAAAGAAATGCTAAAAAATTTAAATCCGGAATATGAAAATAACTAATTTCAGTAGTCACAGGTGACAAATCTGGATATATTATTTCAATGCTCCAACAAAGAATTTGCATGTTTGAGGGTGAAAATCAGCAAGCACAGAAGAAAATCCAGACTCATTGAAAAAAGAATCTTGTTTTTTTTTTTTGAGAAATATGGAATTATTTAGACAGTGATGCTGGAGCATAAAAATACTGTTACAGGGATGTTGTACAGATATTTATGGTCTAGTCTAAAATAAAAATTGATGGGGAATTTGTGCTAAGCTACAAATTTAAAAAAAGAAAGGTAATTCTACCAGAAACCCAATATTGTGGATTCTATTAAATTTAGAACACTAGGGTCGAATGTTTGAACGCATTAGACAGTAAAAGGCGTTCTCTGCTGATAAAGTTTTATCCAAATACATTTTTCTTACTCAGAAATCTATTCACGCGGTAATAATTGTAAGCTACCTGACAAGGTACCTTAAGATCGTAGCTCAAGATATAAACTTATGTGAAAATCCCGAAGGGAACCAATGGTAACTGATGTAGTTTGAAACTTATCCAAGATGTCGGACCTTGAAGACTTCGATCATGTTTTCGGTATACGCGGAGAAGAGGAATTTGATAGAGTCTACTAAAGAATTCAACTGGAAGAACAGGAGAATCGGCGTAATATTGAGCGTCGCTGACGCGTTTGTATACGGTATTATTTGCGGGATGCAAGCATAAATGCATTCTTCTATAGCAGACGAAAATAACGGAAGTGGTTTTATCGCTGAGAATTCTGGGTAATTCGTTGCCAATATTATGAAAACGTCAACATTCATGCATGACCGGTTAAGGCGGCCGTTAATTCGATCTCAGCTCACCAGTGATTGGAAGTAATTTGAGTAGAGACTAATGTATTTGCATACGACCCTAAATGAGAATGTGGGATTCAAGGAGTGTGAGGAGGATCTTTTATGGGTGAGATAGTGACAGATGCACATGGAGGTAGTTGAACTCATTGGAAAAATTGCTATGGGATTTGGGAATGAGAAGAGCTGAAGATCAAACTGAAGGGTTTCTTTCTGGAGGAGATAAACTATAAGAGCAAGAAGAAGAAATAGAGTAGTATAAAGAAATATATGAAAATACAATCACCTTCTCTGAAAAACATTTTCTTGAGATTTAGATTCTTCATCATAGAGAAGTATTCTTGCATCTTCTCCAAAGGTTACAAACTTATTGATTTTGGTAGTGTATGCAAGTCCCAATGTCTGTCGCTTCTCCTCAATAGTGTATTCCACTTTCCCAGAAATATAATCCCAGCATTTCACATATCCATTTGCATCTTTAAAAAAAGTTAAATTATTTATTTTATTAAAATATTTTCATTAAATTTATCTTTCTGTCCACCGTTGTGGTCTCGGGGTAGCGTGCTGCCTTGTCATGCAGCGGGCTGAGGTTCGATCCCTGGTCAGGACAGTTTTTCTGGGTGAGGTTTTTATCGGGGTTTTTCCTCACCTGTAAGACAAATGTCAGGAAAACTTTAAGGCCCAAACGGTCCCCGAAATCATGTGGCCATCGCAATCATCATCATTCATATTCATCTTAGGTTAAGCTTAGGATTAGGGACTCTCCTGGCGCACCATTATCATCATCATCATCCATCATATCATCGGGGCAACGTAACCCCGCCTTCCAGGCACCCCAACCTCAGATGTGGGTTAGAGGAGAGAAACCAGGAATGTCGAAAGACAAACCTGGGGCATTTGGAAAAAAAAAAATTCTGATTTTTTTTTTCGTGTACAGTTTGCAGTGATAATTAAATGATATAAGGTTAAATGTAAATAATTTTATTTTAAATTGCTTCTAAATATTTTAAATTTAGTATTTCCCCTGAAATACTTTTATTTCCCTAGATATTTCTCAGGGCCATAAAGGCATATTTGATTGATTTATTTTATTTTTTTGAGCTACATCATATGTCCTGTTTTTGTGACAGTGCTTTCCAAATAAACAAAGGAGTCTACTTTATCTATAATCTGGTCTTCAGTTTTATTTTATTATGTTCAGAGAATTTAATTTGCATTTCTTTAGTTTTTGTGTATTTATTATCAGTACAGCTGATTTTCCTTCATTTTGTATATTATAAAACATTAGGGCATAACTGTAATAATAATAAAATACTATAAAAAAAGCCGATAAAGAATAGACACATATACATGTGTATTATACCAAAAAATAGGGCATAAATATTCACCCTTTAAATGCGGATTGAAATCTCCATCCAAATATACATAAGTGTTTTATAGATAAAAAAAACTAAGGAAAAAATAATATAAAATAACTTTCCACATCAATATATTTGTCAAATAATGAACTCACACTTACGAAATCTTATATAATATCAAAAACAACTTATTAGTTTCAACCAAATAGGAAATTCTTACGAAACCTTATATAACCCAAACACATTAGGGAAGAAGTTAAAAACACATTATACAACTTGGCCATGAAGATACTAGGAATATTACTACAGATGGGGCAAGAATTAGGGCTTCCATTAGCTTTAGGGGATGGTGAAAGGTGAAGATAATCATATAAAAGCCGGGATTTTGAGTGAAAAAAGGCAGAACGGCAGCGGGACCGATTGCGGTCCCCCCCAGCGGGGCCCAGCGGGCCGGTGGCAACTACATGGGTAATATGAAAACTTTCTTTCATTTTTGGTCATTTTCAGACTTAGACTTTAAATAAGGGACCAAATGGTCCTAGAAACTTAAGATAACGAACAAAGTTGAATATTTTTACGTTTGACAATGTGGCGATTTCAGCTGTTTTAAATAACTTTTTATATGTTATGGTTTCAATATCTCTTTATGTTTGAATTTATTCTAATAAATTATGTTAATTTTTCGTTTACTGTGATTTAATATGTTTAATTGTAGAACTCTTCCTCCAAAACCAAGGACAACCGCTCGGGCCTAAGACCACTTAAACAATAGGGAACTTAACGCTATCATTACGCAGGCGCTTAACAGACGCGCCTCGCGTAACAAACTGTTGGCAGCCTGGTGGTATATTCGTGAAAATAATGTTCTAGTATATTCACGGATAAAGAAACGAACCTTAGACCACAAAATTAACCTTTAATTCGTATACAGTAAAAATCTATATGTTTTTTTCGATCGGAGTCACATTCGGTACTAAGGAATAAACTATGTCTTTTATAACAAAGAGAAACAAGAAAAGCTTCAACTTTGGGACATTATTATTAATAACTGGCTTTAGGTTATTTTATTTTGTTTTTTTTGGATCTAATTTTAGGATGGTTATAGACAATGGGTAAATTTTGGATATATCGCTGTTTTTAGGTTATATTTTAGGTATTGATGTTTTTTTTTCAACAAATGTTTTATTTTTCTAGGCATAATTAAGGCTTTTTTTTACAATGGGTAAACTTTTTGGATATATACGACAATTTTGGTGGATGATATTTATAGAGATGTTATTTTTCGTAATAGGCAGACATTTGTATGTACATTAATTTGTTTTCCTTTTTTTTCTAGGCTATATTATATGTTATGTTCACTTTAGAACTTGATTTTTTGATACACATAAGGTTTATGAATTAATTTGGTGTTGTTTCAGTCAGAGGATATTTTTGTTTGTTGTTAACCTAGGTTATGATATTTCTTTTTTGTAGAGTGTTATAATTTTAGTATTTTTTTTTGTTTGTGTGGCAATATCTCATCCAATGCTAATAATTGTACGTGTATAATGACAATATTTTATTATTTCGTCTATCGGTAAGACGTGGCACGATCACATGTATACATAAATCATTTTTTGAAAGCATCACCACGAGAGATAAGCCCAAGGGATCATAGGTTGCTTTACACGCCACTAGATTGAATTTTTTTTATATTGAAATTTTTATATTTTTTGAAAAGGGTAATAAATATAAGCAAACAAGATGGCGGACACCTCTTATACTTACGCCACTAATGCACTGAATACGTTTTGTACTATGTAAACATTCATTTTTTTTATATATTCACGTAAAACACGATCTTGGATATCCTACTAAATCATGGATAGAGATAGGATACGGAAAATTAATTAATGGTTTATTAACTAGGTAGCTTGTTTTGTTAGGAAAAAATGGAAGTGGCCGACGTATAGTTTTTCTTCAATTGGCATCAGAGGCATCTAACGGAGACTATATTAAACATTACAGCCATCCCGTAGGAAACTAAACCTACCCATCTCAATCAAATAAAATCCTACTTATATTCGGGCTAATAATCAAGAATTATTATTGACATAAATACAAGAAAAATAAATCGATTAATATTTAAGTCTCCATGTAACAACTCGTGCATCCACGCTGGGACCTTTGCACCAATGCTAGTTAGGTAATTAATCTTGGCCCACGTAAGGCTCAAGGAACCGCATCATAACTTGCAAAAAAATGAATGATTTATATTTGGAAAATAAATTAACGATTATTCTATTAATAAGACTATAAAAATTTAATTACAAAAAGAATAGCCGAAAACTATCAGGAAAATAGTTAGGGAGTCGGAAAACCTAAAAATCAGAGGATTTGGAAATAGAGTAATAACCGTGAAAAATGAAGTAACATTTAAAGTAACATATTCCCCTACCGGAGATCTTGAGGTAACGGAAATGTTAGGGCTCCCAATATTTTTAGACAGTCAGCACTTAATGTCAGCCGGGTTATCAGCCCTGCGTGACGGGCGCCCTTTCCCCAGAACAAGAGTCTGGTACTCATTTCAGTTAGAGGCTGAATCGACCCCAGGGCCATAGTGCCTACAGAAGGTTCAGATTAGGTTAAAAATCCTAAAACACGCCGGGACTTGAACCCCCGACTTTTCGGCTTTAACCACTATGCTAGTAGAAATGAATAATCATACTAAATATATCACAGAAGTTTTAAGCCCCACAACCGTCTACCGTGCGACATTGACGAGGCAGGGCATGGGGCAAATAATACCGATTTGCCGCTGGAAATGTATTCTGGGATTTTTATGGTAATGGCGAGCACCGTATTATATTTAGGAACGTTTTCAGATAAAAATCGAGAGGTAAACATAAAACAGAAAAAAACTACTAACTGAGTAATTTAAAATTAATAATAATAAAACACACACTATGATAACAATCATCACACGAAGTTCGGGTACAGATCATACATTCATAATGCGAGATAATGGAAGAGATTGGATGACAAATAAAAATAATAATAATATTAGGGAACGTTCAAGAAAATAGAAGTTTTCTGAATAATAAATATGAACTCACCAGCGTGGAAAATTGAAAAATCGCCATCTTGAGAACTATATTAAATTGAAACACGACCTTCATTTACATGCAGAAGACTGATGTCATTTAGGAGGTCAAATAGCTGAAAACTTCCAGCTGATTCTGGAATGTATTTATTTTGGGTGGAAGTTTAGATTATCCACATAGATAAGAATTCCACACCAACTGTATGAGGAATATGAACAAATTTATACTATGTGCATTTACAGGGAAATAATTTTTTTTTGACATCAGAAAACGTACTTTAAATAAAGTCCCATGACATTAACAGAAAATAAAGTGGCATTTTAGTAAAATACAGAATGGAAAAGGGGCATGGAAACTTAAAACTTAGAGAGACATCGAACAGAGGGGAATAGGGAATTAGCACAATCAAAAGATGAACTCAACTAATGAGGAATGTAGATTCTAGTTTCGAAAACAGAGAGTATGGAAAAGGGGCATGGAAACTTCGGATAAATTAGAGAGAACTCGATCAAAAGCGGGAATTGAGATTAGCGCAATAATAACAAAGCAGACACCACACACCTCCCTAAGGGAAATAACATTACTGAGGGATTTCCAATTCGAGACTCATAGAAAGGAAGACGACCGAACGTCAGGTTAAATAATAACTTAAAATATTTTTTTTATTTATTAACCTCTCATGCGGTGTTGAGAGATTTACAACAATGCCGGCGGGCGCATTCTGTGAAAATTTCGACTACAATGTGAGACGTTTATAAATCATGAGTCAAGTAAATCAAAAGTAAAATCAAGGAGGCTAGCGCAATTAATGGAGGACTCGCTTGATCCGTAATTCAGATTTAGGTTTCGGAAGCAAAAGAATGGAAATTCTGTATAAATAAGAGAGAGCTCGAATGGAAGAGGGGAATGGAGATTGGGCATAATCATAGAGC
This sequence comes from Diploptera punctata, assembly GCA_030220185.1. Classification (NCBI taxonomy): domain Eukaryota; kingdom Metazoa; phylum Arthropoda; class Insecta; order Blattodea; family Blaberidae; genus Diploptera; species Diploptera punctata. Next base: position 418,629 of record JASPKZ010002717.1, on the reverse strand, counting down.
TCCGCTAGTGAAGATTACGGAGGGGAGGTAAAACCAAGATGCTTACAGAAGTGATAACAGTAGGATAGACTGATGCTTACAGAAGTGATAAAGGAAGGATAGACTTATTCCCAGAAATATTTTCTTTCGGCTATATCCTGGTTGTTTTTTTTGGGTGAAAATTAGGATACTTGACAACCAAATATCGACGAATAACCCTCAAGCTGGGTAGGGGTAGGATACTAGAGACTAGTTAGGATATCCACGTGAGATTGATGGGATGTGACCAGGCAGATCGAGCTATTAATTTTAATGAGGATCCTAAAACTTAATAAAAATATAATAATAATAAACCACCAGGAAAGTAAATAATGATAATAATAATAACGATAATAATAATAATAATTCACGGTAAATTACCAAACCACAATAATAATAATACTAATAATAATTCACGGTAAATTAATTCAGATTAAGAAGGGAGGATGTGCATTATCCAACTTGGTTTAAGAAAATATATACGTATTACAAAGATAACGGAAGAGGGACATGGGAACTTAGGAAAATTTATAAACTTTTTGAAATACAGAAATGATCGAAAACAAATTACTTTATTCCCATAGCAATTTAGGAGATGGAGGTTAGGATACTTCACCGATACTTGGGTGTCTTAATCGATCTAGTGGCAGGTATTATCACATAAATTTGGAATACCAAGGGCTACACTGAATTATATTTCTAAAGGAAATTACACAACAATTATTATACTCAGCTGATCATGACGCTTGACTGAGGTGCCTACAGGAGGAAACAGAGAAAGAATCTGCGGCCGGGATCTCTCCCTCTGTATACCTTGATAGCATGTCAGTTAGGACTAGTGACCAGTCGAGTATTAGACACACACACATATGAGATATGACATATTACGATAATAGATGAAAACTAGATCGCTTAAGCCCCTTCATATTTAGGCCTACGAGGGATAATAAAAGGATAGGCTACAACTTAGGTCAATCTAGGCTAGGTAACGTTAGAAATACACAAACAGAGATGAAACTTTTACATAGTCGCACACGGGGATACAAGTTGGGAAGGACTAAGGACCCTTTTGGAGAGGTTTTGGCCTCGAAAATTTGGCGAGTTGCCTGAACACTTCGCCAACAAGCTAGGCAGGTGCAAGTCGGAAGGTGGGGCACCCCCGTTATGACATGATCTAGAGACTGAGCACTCCAAAATGATCTTGGGGCACTGGCCATAAAACCTTGCCGGCTTGGCACTGGCGTTAGGGACCATATGAAACATCGTTGTTTAGGGAAGGATAGGCATCGGAGAATTAACAATAAAGGAAATTAAGAGGAAACAAGGAAACATAGAAACAAATGAAAGCACAATACAATTACGGGCAAAGAGACCCACGGAAAACTGTCATGATACCCGGGTTTAGGGAGTGATGAGGGCGATAGGGGAACCCCATCAAAAAGATTAGGATAAAATCCACTTTTCCATTGAGGCGATTTGCTCGACGAGTCCGCCAGAATACAAAACGGAAAAAGCGGGAGTGCGGTAGGGACAACTTGGGCCCCGAATGGCAGGCGGTGCCCTCCCTTGAGGCGATCTCCTTTGAGGCGATCTCCTTTGAGGCGATTTGCTCGAGTTTTCTTGGGCCCCGAAGGGAGTAAGGAACAACACCACCTCCATTGAGGCGATTTGCTCGAGTCCGCCGACTTGCCAAGGACTAAAAGGTCAGAAATAAACTAAGCACGAAAAGAGATAGCAGGGGTCTATCCAGAGTCGAGAATGATGCCAGGAAAAACCGCGAAGAAAAAGTCGTACGCACACATGTATATGGTCCTAACGAAGAAACAACGAATAATAGTCAGGGACGTCAGAAACGTTGAGACACTAGATGAAAATACTAAAGGGAAACACATAGATATTACGATTGTGCGATCGAAGAGTAGAGCCAAGAGAGACAGATTGACCTAAGTAGGGATATTACATACAAAAGGAGAAGTTAAACACATTAGGTAGTACATACAAAGAGAGGTTAAACATATAAGGATAGTACAAGAAATTAGAGGTTAAACACTTAGGGAAGTGCATGAAATTAGAGGTTAAACTCATAAGGAGCACCCGAAATGAGAGGTTAAACACATAAAGAATACAGGGAATTAGGGGTTAAATACATAAGGATAGTATAGGAAATTAGAGGTTAAACACATAGGATAGTACACGGAATTAGAAGTTATACACATACGGTAATACATAGAAGGAGATCTCGGAAAATGAGAGGTTATACACATAGGTGAAATTCATAAGGTACTACAGGAAATTAGAGGTTGAACACATGAGGTAGTACATGAAGGGAGATCACAGAAATTAGAGGTTAACCACATGAGGTAGTACATGAAGGGAGATCACAGAGATTAGAGGTTAAACACATAGGGTAATACAAGAAAGTAGAAGTTAAACACATAGGGTTGGACATGAACTTAGAGGTTAAAACCATATGTAAGATAGGGAATAAGTCTACACGTATGAGACCAGGAACTAACTCAATAACGTAAATGGTAATTAAGAGGAAACAAAGGATAAGAAATGAAAAAGGGAGAGGTTAAACCCATAGGTAAGATGGGGACCCAAGACTCGGAATAAAGTCCACGCATAATCGGGAGTTATGAAAAGAAAATTAAATACAGAAATTCAAGAAACCAGATGAGATATTGCGAACGAATCAGGAAGGGCGTAAGGAAATATTGCCGAACGAATTTGGAAGGACTTAAGGAAATAACACCATTTAGACGCATTTTTGTTTAGTTAACTTTGTAGGCTGTAACACGAGAAAACGACAGACAGATTAGAAGCGAGGGAATTTAAGACGCAAAGATGCATGTTTAATAAGTTAACTCTGTAGGCTGTAAAATGGGAAATCGACAGGCAGAGTAGAAGCGTGAGAATTAAGATGCACAGGACGCATCCCGGATAGAAGAAAGGAAATGCTCTCACAATCAGGACCTCACGAGGGAATGATATACGGAATTCAGGTTACATAATCGTACAAAGTAGTAGTTACATCTTAAAGCCCTAGCGATTTATGTGTAGGCGAGCACACTCGATCGAACTCAGGACTCTAGAGAGGGAAAGCAAAATTTGAAAGTTTATACAAACAATGGAAAGTTTGAAAACTAGCGGTAAAATACGATGAGATACGGACAATTTTTTTTTTGAACCTAGTAAAACCTGAATTGCAATAAGGGCGTAAATGATTCGTGAGAAATCATAAGGCCAGAAACATAAGAGCATTTCCTTTACAACTTGAGGCTAGCTATAAAGGACAAATAGGAACATGGGTGCACCGAACTAAACAATACATGTAGATAACAATGAGATCTAAAGCCAGGACGTCTAATATGCAATGAGGTAAAATAAACATTCAATGACCAGGAATGATAAAGAGGATGCGGACCCATGTAGTACGGGACAACCACCAAACCCATAATCGATGTTTTCCCAAGTTTTAACAAATGCCATGAGATTGCAGCTTCACGCCTGGACCTGCGGCCACCACCACGACACCACAAGATGGGAGGCAGATTAAGTAGGGCCAGACTCACGGCGCATCCTATACATCTGAGGACGAGGGCAGCATAACGCTCAAGGACCAACCACACCCTGTACATCTAAGACGCAGGGCAGCTGCCAGGACCATCTACACATCTCGTGTCGGAGCATAAGATAAGTGAATGTCCAGACTCACAACCAGCTAAGACAAACTCCTCATTAGCAGTAAAAAAAAAAACAAACAAACCCAGGCAATTATAAAAAATAATAACGAATTTCTCCAACGCCAAACCTTGGCCTAACTTCCTTCAGCCCAATTTTGTCCTATAGAAGTGTCAAGAAAACAAACTCCACATCAAGATTAATTCCTATCAAACCTTTCACAAGTTCTCCTTGGACCTAACTGGGTTTTGAAACTAGGCATACCTAAATCAAAGGCCTACCTGGACCAACGGCAGCTGAAAATGAACCACGACCTCAAGCATGAGAACATCGCATCCTCCATCAAGGCAAGCCTACACGAACCTGGACCTTCAAGCTAGCCACAGCAGACACCACAGTTTTTATAAGTTTTACAGTGATCCGGTTCACGGAATAGAACCGTCAGAGTGAATAACAAAAAGGAACCGTCGAAGTGCATAACAAAAGTAACGAAAAGTGATTAAGTGCGTCGGAAATAAATAAGAGTGAAAGTGCGTCGTTTCAAAAGAAACCACAGAAGGTTTAAAACGAAGACGAGAAGATTTTTTTTATATAGTCGATATTTTTTGTTTTTTTCAGCAATAAACATTATTTTTCTTTAAACAATAGGCATATTGTATTAAAGCCGCAAAGGCTTGCTATGTTGCGATTTTTGTTTTTTTTGAAGTATGGTGTTCTCACTAAGTAAACGGATCTTACGATATTTCGACGCAATTAAAGGTATCCGGGGCAATTTACAAGTAAAAAAACGATCTAACCTCTTAGGATGAGAACAAAATACTTCCAGGACAGATGGAATCGCCAATTGACGACGTCAGTTCCACTCCCACTTAAAGATAAACTAATAAGATAAATGTCAGGACCAACCCCCGAGAGGTGAGAGATATCCTGTAAGGAAAAAAGACTTTCGGTTTTTCAACCCTACAGTCTTATTTAGGGGGGAATATTATAAAACATTAGGGCATAACTGTAATAATAATAAAATACTATAAAAAAATCCGATAAAGAATAGACACATATACATGTGTATTATACCAAAAAATAGGGCATAAATATTCACCCTTTAAATGCGGATTGAAATCTCCATCCAAATATACATAAGTGTTTTATAGATAAAAAAAACTAAGGAAAAAATAATATAAAATAACTTTCCACATCAATATATTTGTCAAATAATGAAGTCACACTTACGAAATCTTATATAATATCAAAAACAACTTATTAGTTTCAACCAAATAGGAAATTCTTACGAAACCTTATATAACCCAAACACATTAGGGAAGAAGTTAAAAACACATTATACAACTTGGCCATGAAGATACTAGGAATATTACTACAGATGGGGCAAGAATTAGGGCTTCCATTAGCTTTAGGGGATGGTGAAAGGTGAAGATAATCATATAAAAGCCGGGATTTTTTAGTGAAAAAAGGCAGAACGGCAGCGGGACCGATTGCGGTCCCCCCCAGCGGGCCGGTGGCAACTACATGGGTAATATGAAAACTTTCTTTCATTTTTTGGTCATTTTCAGACTTAGACTTTAAATAAGGGACCAAATGGTCCTAGAAACTTAAGATAACGAACAAAGTTGAATATCTTTACGTTTGACAATGTGGCGATTTCAGCTGTTTTAAATAACTTTTTATATGTTATGGTTTCAATATCTCTTTATGTTTGAATTTATTCTAATAAATTATGTTAATTTTTCGTTTACTGTGATTTAATATGTTTAATTGTAGAACTCTTCCTCCAAAACCAAGGCCAACCGCTCGGGCCTAAGACCACTTAAACAATAGGGAACTTAACGCTATCATTACGCAGGGGCTTAACAGACGCTCGCGTAACATTGTAAGTTTGATACTTTCAACCTATGATAGGTTGAAATATGGCGGACACCATAGAAGCCCATGTAGACCATGCTCTCGAAATCATAGAAGATGTGATGAAAGCAGGAGGATACATGAAGAAGGACAAAAGGGAGGAAACCCTTAACGCAGTAAGTGAGCTAAAGAAATGTTTCTTTGAAATGAAAAGTATCTTAGAAGGAAAAGATCAAGTACAGAAATGTACTCAAAATGAGGTTAGCAATGAAGCAGACGCATGCAAGGGGGGCGACTGCAACTCGGTAGGACAGGTGGCGCCATCTGGCGGGACAACTGGAGAACCAGCCACAGATAGCGGGCAACAGATGCTGGCACCTAGTGGTGAGGAGCCGAACAAAGACGAAAGCCGAGTACAATTGCAAAATAAAACTGAGCTGAGGTGCGAATCACTAACGCTCAAGGAAATGAAGAAATTGATGCGGGAGGAAACACAGTCAGAGATACAGATCATGATGACGCACATCAAAACGATGATAAAGGAGGAAATTGGAAACAAGAAGATCATACACACAGACACGACAGATAAAGAAAACCCGCAACCAGACAGTGTAATCGAGAACCCGCAGCAAAGGCGCATACCTCTGAACAGAAACGAAGAAAATAAGATTGATAGAACACCAGAAGAACCAAATATAGAAAATCCGTGGATGAGAGTTGGAAGGGGACGAGGCAGAGAAAGGAGAACACCGACCGAAACGGCATGGATAGGATCCAGACAAGAAGAGACAGACCTCCAAGCAGCAGGGAAAATGGCATGGCTCTATGTGGGCAATATAAAAGCTGGCACCAGGGCAGAAACCGTGCTGAGTTACATTAGAAATAATGGTGTAGAAGGGGACACAGAATGCGAAAGCCTGAACTCAAGGGGAAACAAAAAAGGCATTCAAAGTAGGAATCCCCTTTGAATGGCAGAAGAGCCAATATTCTGGCCGAGAGGAGTACGAGTCAGAAGATTAACGTTCTTTCAGAGATACCATCAAACAGAAGGAATATCGCTTGAACAAAGCGACTAAACTAAATACTTCAAGTCACAGTGAAACAAAGGATCCACCAAACCACATGAGGGTCCTAAACTGGAAGGTGGAAGGACTAAAATCAACAGTGAATGACATACGGGAGGACATATTTGGAGATTTCGATGTATGTATACTCACGGAAACATTTCTAAGGCATGAAACAACAATCAACATACAAGGATTTTACAATGTACACACCACAGCTGAACAAGGAGAAAGAGGGAGGGGTAACCTGCCTAATGAAACCAAAGCTGGCTCCGTTTCAAGTAATATCAAAAGAGAAAAACAGAATTATAATACGGACAGAAGCATGCTACATAATAGCAGCCTACTACCAACCAGAGTGCACAGAAGTGGACATTGTAGACAGCCTGCCCGAGGCACTCAATAGAATACCAGCACACGGGAAAATATTACTAGGAGGAGACTTCAACTGCCCTGTAGACAAGCAAACAAAGAAAACGAAGGAAGTGCTACAATTTCTAGCGGGAGAGGGACTCCATCTAATAAATGACAAAACACCAACCTATTATTCACAAGAGGATTAACAGCAATGCACCAAAATCAACTATGGAAAACTGATGGAACTATAATAAAAAAGCACATACCTATGGACGCACTAATGAAAGTGAAAAAAATTAAACAAGCAGAAGAACAAACACAGATAAGCAGGAAGCTGGACATAAGCAAGATTGAAACTGACGGAAGGCAAAAGGAGAAAATCATAACAGAACTAATCCAAGAGGGAAAAATAGAAGAGGCAACCAGGGAAATAACGGCAATGATGAAAAACACAATCATACCAATACAACCCAGGAAAGCAAGAAGCTGGTTCGATAAAGAATGCTATGAGCAGCGGAAAATGATCCTCACTGCACTAGGGAAAGTAAAAAGATCGAACTACAAAGAAGGCTTGGAGGAATACCAAACGTAAAGAAAAAAATACCAAACACTCCTGAAAATTAAAAAAACGGAGCACATGGAAAGAGAAGCAATAAAAATGGCAGAAGAGGCAGAGGCAAACCCATATAGAGCACTTAAGACAAGGAGACCAAGATTCCCAGCGGACATCCCGATGGAAGTATGGGAAGACCACGTAGGAAAAGTAGTGGCACAAAAAGAAACAAGACCTCAATGGACAACAGGAAAAGAGAGAGGAAAAGAATGTCCCTACTTCTAGAAGGGTGAAATAGAAAGGACAGTAAAGTCTCTCAAAACAAAAAAAGGACCTGATGGCATGTGCAACGAACATATAAAAGAATCGTTCATGATGCTGGCAGATATATGGTCACTACTCCTAAATAAATGTTTGGAAACAGGACATATCCCAAATAACTGACGACAGTCCATAATAAAAATGATGTATAAAGGAAAAGGAGACCCGAGTAGCACAGAGGCATATAGAGGAATAGCACTCGAACATACAGTGTTAAAGATATTCACACGTTTAATAACAATGAGAATAAACACAAAAATAGAAATGTGTTTACCAGATGAGCAATTCGGGTTTCGACGAGGGAGATCGACACTATCAGCTGCAGAATGCCTACTGTCAACTATTGAGGATGAGCTAAAGAAGGAAAGGGGAAAACTGCACGTCGTGTTCGTCGATTACTCCAAAGCCTTCGACATGGTGAACAGGACAAAGCTAATAAGTAAACTGGAAAGGATCATAGGAGACCCCTGGATGACTACAATCATAAACAATATACTGGCAGAAAACCGAGTACAAATACAAGATGGGATAACCAGATCAAATTGGATAACACAAACAAACGGGGTACTACAGGGCGATCCCCTCAGCCCGATACTCTTTAATGTACTCACACATGATGTCATAGAGGCAGTAAACAAAGAAACACAGCAGGTGACAGTATACATGTACGCAGATGATATGGCGATCGCCTCAAGCAATAGGATAGAGCTACAGAAAGCGATGGATGCACTCCAAGTGTGGGCAGAAGAAAACGAACTCACTATAAATGAAGATAAGACAGAATACGTCGTATTTCGGAAAGGAGGTAGTCTAGAGGCAAACACGGAAATCTACTACAAAGGAAAACCACTGAGGAAAGCCAACACATATAAATATCTAGGGATCACGATCCAAACAAATGGGAAATCATTCACATTACACATAAAAAGGAGACTGATAGAAGCAGTGAGGGCCATAAACGATATAAATAACATACAAGCCCTATCACTCAAAACAGCAAGATACTACCGGCGGCAACGTACGGACTGGAAATAATATGGGAACGGCTAACGGAGAGACAGCTGGAGAGCCTGCAAAATCTGAAAGCCAGATACCTAAAGAGAGTGATGGGGTTATCAAAATATACCCCATCGAGGCTGTCATATGTGATGGCTAGAGAAACATTCCTGCTTCAAGACCTGATGCTGAAATTCTTGTTACCCACAACAGAGGCAGCAGCAAAGGTTCTACACAACAGAAGGAGAAAACAAGATGAGATCTGGGATGAATTCTACTCCACTGAGGCGATGGCAAACAACAACTGGATGTCGGCGAACTATAAGCTGCGACACCTGGTGTCCAGGATGACGGTACACGGTTTCCACCAGAGAATATGCACCAAGAAGACATATCACATACCAGAAGACACATGCGTATGCGAGATGTGCAAGGAAAGATGTGACCGATACCACATCACTGTGTGTAAAAACAGAAAGAAATCCATAAGTGAATATATGCATGGGACAAATAAAACAAAACAATACACAATATGTGAACATTCTCATTATTATTATATCTATGAGAAAGAAGGCGGATATCATCTGCATAATATTTTCATGTTTCCTGTAAAATGTGCTTTTCTGCAGTTAATACAATTTGAATCAACACTCCATATATATATATATATATATATTTTTAAATTTAAATCTTAGGCCTGCATTTTTTAAAATATAAATATACAGTAAAACATGTTTAATCCGGAACGTGAATAATGCAGAAATCTGTCCAATGTGAACAAATTTATTAGTCCTGGAGAAATAATAGTAGTAATGTTACATGTATTTATTTTGTATAGAATGGAATCTGTCCAATGCGAAAACAGAATGACATTTCTACATAATTCATGAAAGAAAATGTTTATAAGGTGGAAAGATAGAGAGAGAAATAAATTAGTTTCCACTTCACTGAATTCCCATTAAGGCAAATAACAATAAGTGATTATTCCTGCTGCCGCGCCGGGTGAAGTAGAGTTTCTATCTGTATCTAGAATTTTTTTTGGCCTCACTGCATACCAGATTTGCAAAATACAGGTTCATTTAACAAATATTTGGCATGTGACATCTGTCTTACAAATAACCAGTGCATTGTAAAATCTTAAATTAGATTAAGATCTGAGACATATTGTGGACGTATCTTTCACAGGTAGAATTCTGAATTTATGGAATAAAGATGGCTAAATCGTATGTATCATTGTCATTAAACAAAAAGTGAAAGTGATTGAAGATAAAGCAAAACTAACTCCCAGTACGCGGAATAATGACTACATTTAAATGTGTAAAAAACTCAAGTTTATGAGATTTTAAAACACAAAGAAAAATAATGAATGAATGGACACAAGGAAATGGTCAAATAAAGAGGGGGAAAAAAAAGAAAAAAGAGGAAATGAAGAATGTAGAAATCAATGAGGTGTAGGAGTGTTTTACAATTCCATGATCAGAAAATCTCCAAATATCCAGACCGATGCTCCAAAGTCAAGCTCTAGCTGTTACTATATCCGTAGGGAATAACAATTTCAAGGCATCTTCAGGTTGGTTGTGGACAGTTTTAAAAGACGACACAATGTAGTGTGGAATGAAATTTGCGGGGAATCAAAGGATGTGAACAAAAGTATAGTTAGTGAGTGGAAACCAAAACTGCATACTTTAATTTCAGGATACGCACCTAAGAGACATTTTTAACACTGATGAATGGGATTGTTTTTTTTTTGCGTGTTACAATCGAAGTCGCTCGTACATACTATACTTCACTTTCCAATGGCAGTGGAACTACAATATTAATTAATCCAAGGTATATAAAAATACATGTACAGTGCTCTATATTCTAAGATTGGTTAATATTTTTTTTTATATATTGTGGAATGTTGTCTAATGTGGAAAAAATTGGTCCCATGCAATTCTGCTTTGAACAAGTTTTACTGTGGTAAAATCAAATGTTTCCTATCTCTCCTCATACAAATCTTCTAAGTAGATTGCGATTTCGAGACCATAGCGGTCTCATCTTCAGTACAATCTTGGCAACTCCCCTTTACAATCAAGAGATTTAAAGGAAATCAGTGTAAAAATAATAATAAATATTCACGGCTGATGTTATGTCAATCAGAAGAAGAGTTTCTTCCGATTGACATAACATCTTCTTCCGATTGATATAACGTCAGTCGCCAAGATTGTACTGAAGATGAGACCATTATGGACTCGAAATCGCGATCTACTTAGAAGATTTATATGAGGAGAGGTAGGAAACATTTGATTTTACCATAAATTAAACCTCATAGTGATTAATTCCTGTAACAGTTAAAAAAAAAATTACTGTATTAACAATTATATAGGTCTATAAAGAAAAATCATCAAAAAAGTAATTTATAAAATATTTAAAGGAAATGACACTATGAGGTTTATTTTAAATAATAGGAGTTAGATTGCATGACTCATCTCATATTTGTAGTTTTCTTGATCACCAACTGCCGTTCGATAGTTGGAAAGATTTGATAATGATGTTAAGGCATCAAAACCCGGGTCTTCAAGAAAACTACAAATATGAGGTGAGTCGTGCATATCTAACTCCTATTATTTAAATAATTTATAAATTGAGTTGATTAAAAGTTTTTTCATCTCACCTCATAAAGCTCTGTGTTTTCATGGTTTTAAATGCCTTTGCCTCCATCATCAGCCAAAACTCCAACTGTTAAAATTCTGCCATTACCATCATCTTCCAAACTGCCATCTGGTGCCAATTTTATGAACTTGAAGATTAAATTTTGCTCGCCGGGAACTTCAAAATATATAGATCTATATTTATTCTTCTGAATGTATAACTTTTCCAAAACTGTTAACTCCAAAGGCTTCTCCAATTGTTTCAAAAGTTTAGTTTCTCTTCAAATAATGTGATTCTCTAGTATAAGCTGCAATTGCCGATTTTTCTATTTCACATTTTGTAATATTTTAAAATTGTTCTTTTGTATGAGTATCTAAATTTCTTTTAGTTTTCCCTTTATGTACTTTCTTGGAGTCATTGCAAACTAATTTGATAAATTCCTGATTTTGTACTCTCTGGAACATTAACCTTTTCATTAGTTATTATAAGATTACCCAGACTAAATTTGTTAATCAATGCCAATTTAATATTGAATTTGTTAAATACTTTTTTTTTTTAATTTCCTGCATATTCCAGGATGGTAAATCAGATTTTAAAGTGGTGTATTCATTTAATCTTTTTGCTGTTTGAATTTCTTTAACTTATTCTTTCCAAATCCATTTAATCCAACTATGTTTAAATATATTTTTTAAAAAGATTTTCTTCATTTAGTGGAATGTTCATCAATTTGTATATTAAACTGTTGGATTTTGCATGTTTATGTGCAATATGTCCACTGCTGTGGTCTTGAGGTAGTATGCTGCCTTGTCAGTAGCGGGCCCGGGTTCGATCCCCGGTCGGGGCAGTTTTTCTGGTTGAGGTTTTTATCGGGGATTTCCTCACCTATAAGACAAATCTCAGGAAAACTCTAAGGCCCAAACAGTCCCCGAAATCATATGGCCATCATCATTATCATCATCTTCATCTCCATCATCATCATCATCATCCTTCACCGGTGTGGAAAGCAACAGGAAGCTACCACACCTACAATTCCCTAGTAAAGATGCAAAGCATAGCATGAAAATGCTATGATTGCAGTGAAAGACCTGCCCTCGGGCAGAATTACTATGGATGGATGGATGTGCAATATGATTAAAACCTGAAAATTTAATATAATTATCAGTATAGGTATTTTCCTGTGGAAATTTGAATTCTATTTTTTGTTGCTGTTCGTTTCTAATATTATATATTTAGGTTACCTCAGGGATCATCTAGGGGATATGTGGATGGCGACCACAAGGTGCCCAAGCTGAGCAAAACATTTCTTCCACTTACTTGTGTTTTGCACTCTTTTAACTTTACTTGGTTAACTCTTGTTTTTTCGACCCCGACGCTATTAGGGCATCCGAGGGCTAGGGAGTCTTCACTTTCTTCTTTCCTTTATTTTCTTTTGTTCTCCAGAAAAGCCTGACCAGAGGCTATAAGATGACAGCCCCATCACTGGTTTTGCCTTCCTTTGGCCAACAACCAATCGAAGGGACTATTATTATGCTTTCAAGTCTTATACGAGAATTTCCCAGAAGGATCAAACTTATGACGACCAACAGTGGGTTACACCAGATGGGATCGGAAAAGGAACACCGATATCTTAAAAGAATTGAAGACTACGCCAATTTTGGAATATATTAAACAGTACCAACTAAATTGGAAACACCATCTTGAAAGAATAAGTTTAAATCGGATCCCCAAAGTTGTTTATAATTATATACCAAGAGGACGAAGATCTCTGGGCCATCCTATGAAACGCTGGAGGGAAAATTTTTTATAGGATCGTAATACTTGGAAGGAAGAAGAAAAAGAAGACATTTAGGTCTAAAAACAGGATTTGATAAATTTGTTTCCAATACAATAGTCAATTTCACAGATTCATCTTGAAGATTAGGTAATTTAATTTCACAGAAAGAAAAAAATTGAATCAATATCCACAGGAAAGATACCTACACAGATAATTATATTAAATCTTCAGATTTTAATCACATTGCACATAAATATGGGGCATTCAACAGTTATAGAGATTAATAAATATTCAGTTAAGTGAAGAAAATTTTAAGAAAGAATACAATCACATTTTAAACATAGATGGATTAAATGAGGTGTGTTTCTTCAAAACCCTATATCTGCACTTTTTACATAAAATTAATTTTTGAACATTTTTTGTAGATTATGTAGCCACCTTTGTGATGATTGAAATAGGAGATCATAAATCCAGAATTTTATTTTTTAAATTTATTATTCTATAATGCAATTTATATTTTGGACCAAAGACAGGCAAATGGAGAAGGCTATGTAACCATGAGCTACATGATCTTTACTGGAAATATAATAAGAACAGTTAAGTCTTGTAGACTGGGATGGGCAGGACATGTGGCACATATTGAGAATGAAAGAGGGGCATGGAGGGCTTCTTGCAGAAAAACTAGAGGGAAAATGCCCATTTGGTAGATCAAGAATGAGATGGGAGAACAACATTGATTATAATTTGAGAGATGTAGGTTATACAGGGGATTCTTCTTCTTTAGTAGGCGACTACAACCTCATTAAAATTTTGGCCTCCTCAACAATTTTTCTCCACCTAGATCTATCCTGGATACAGACTGACCAATTTCCAATTTTCATTTCTAATATATCTTTTATAACATCATCCTGCCATCTGTTCTTCGGGCATCCAGCTGTTCTGGTGCATATTGGTTTCCATTTGTATATTCTTCTTACAAGCTTGTCTTCCTGCATTCTATTTATATGTCCAAACCAGCGCAGTCTTTGAACTTTAATGTGGTTTATTATATTTTTATTTTGTATTAGATTATCTAATTCAGAGTTCATTCGTATATGCCATGTGTCATCGCTTTCTCTAATTGGTCCAAAAATTCTTCGTAAGATCTTCCTTTCAAAGATTAATAGTTTTTGTTTATCAGACTCCTTCAGTACCCACAGCCATAAGTTAAAATCGGTCTTATATTACTGTATTATACAGTTTAACTGTATTTAATCTGGAGACAAGTTTAGTATTCTATTTGCATAGTAAGCTTTATTGCCCCCCAAAGAAATTCTTTTACCAATTTCTTCCTCTATATAGTTTTTTTCATTTACAGTTGAACCAAGATATTTATATGATTTTACTTCTTCTATATTTGTATCATTGATGTTCAGATTACTTATTTTTTCATTTCTTGTTGTACATTTTAAGTATTTTGTTTTAGAATTATTTATTATTAATCCATATTCAAGTGATTTTCTTTCAGCAACTGGAAAGTTTCTATTAGTGTTGGTATGTTCCTTGCTATCATCTGCATATGCAATACGTACATTGTTTAGATTTGGTACTTATATTACCTCTAAGGTCTAAATGAGAGGGGATGATTGGTAAACATTATTTCAAATTAGGGATGTTAGGAGACCTCATGTCCATGCGGCCATGATCCTATGGATTTGATGATGCCAGTGAGTTAGCTACACTGAAATTTATAATGGGAACTTTAAACAAACTCCTCTAAAAGAATTTGTGTCTCAGATTTTACACTGTAATATATTATGTACGGTATATTTCAACACAGTAAGCATTTTCCTTGTCTATTTCACAAAAACTATGTTCAGTGGATAAGGGTATTTTTAAAAGTTCTTTATTTGATATATCATTTATCATAAGATATACATTCAGAAGAACAAATATAGATCCATGAATTTTTAAGTTCCTGGTGAGCAAAAATTAATATTCAAGTTCATAAAATTGGCACCAGATGGCAGTTTAGAAGATGATAGTAATGGCAAAATTTCATTAGTCAGCATTTTAGCTGACGATTGAGGCAAAGACCTTTGAAACCAGTCCCGTGAAAATACAGAGCTTTATGAGGTGAGATGAAAAACCTTTAATCAACTCAATTTATAAATTGTAAATTATCACATAACATTACTTCCCACCACAATTTTGATTAAAAAGAAAAGTAATATTCGGATTTGGCTAAGCTTGGTCTACTGAGTTCATATCGGTAATTTTTTTCCCCCTAGTACATATAATTTTAAAGATAATGGCAGATGATGGACTTGTCATCTATGTAAAAATGGTATAACTAACTTCAGAATATTCACTTCTTTACAAATTGCTTTGTGCATATAACTGTTAAACATTTGTTACATTTTTTAAATTTTTATGACACTGGTTGTCTACCTTGACAAGTATTAGTGAAAGTGTACATTTTATTTGGTGAAATAGTGAAATATTGTGGTTTGTATAGTTTTATGCCTCATAACTGCAAGAACCATCCAAATGGTTTCTACTGTGTATGTGGTTCATTTACATCGAAGCCTCAGCAGTATACTAGAACATCAGTCCTTAAGCATTTGTTTCTGTTATATTTGGGAGACCAGCACAGAGACTGACCTTAAGCATTTGTATCTGATATAATTTTAAATGCCACTGGGAGACCAGGACAAAGATGGGAACCACATATAATATATTCATGTTCAAATGGATTACGTGATTGGATAAAAAGGAGAAATACTTCCCTGATATTTGCTATACCCATAATGTGGCGAGAGTCAAAGAATCACATTGATATATCTGCTATTTTTGCTGTCAATACTGCAGGTTTCTCTACAAAGAATAAAAACAAAATTGTTTATCCAAACTTTAGACTCTGCAAGAAGACCAACTTGTCATGATGACATTTTTTCAGTTCCTGTTCCTCCTTTGGCACCAAAAGAACCAGATGTGTTGATGATCATTGTTCCTTACTTGATCAAAGTTAAGAAGATGACTATGAATATCTCTCAGAGAAAAATTCAAACCCAAAATATTTTAATTAATGGGATCTGAGTGATTTATTTAAAAATCTTTCTTTACCAAAAGATAAATAACTTCTTGTTCTAGACTGAAGGAAAGGAATAAGTTAAAAGATGATGTCAGAGTTTGTGATTACCATGTAAAGAATCAGAACTTCATATGGTCATCATCATCATCAACAATCACAGATTAAGCCCATGTGGCTTGTTCCGGTCTCATAGATTCTCATTCAAAAGTTGGATCCATCTCTTCTTCGGTCTACCAACATTCCTGCGTCCTTTTGGTTTGAATTTAAGTATAATTTTGGGAATGCGATCATCTTCCATTCTTTGAACATGTTCTTTCCATTTTTTCTAGATTCTTTTATTCTATCTAAGAGTTTAAAGATATTTAGCTCATTTCTAATATCTTCACTTCTTCTCTTATCTAGAAGTTTGCAACCAGCCACACTTCTCAGAAATCTCATTTCAGCTGCTTCTATGATCTTCTCTTCTCTTTTAGTTAAAACCCAAAATTCACTACCATACAATAGTAAGGGGACTGCCACTACTTTATAAAATTTTAGTTTTGTTTCTTTTCTTGTACTTTTAAATATCCTTTTGATTGTTCCACATATAAACCACTTGTCACCAATTATAGATTAAATAACACCACAGACTAAAAAAGTCTAGGTTTGTGCAAACTGTTCAGGGACTTGGTGACAGAGTCAGTTCTGATACATCATACATAAACGTTAATTTGAATAGAGTCATATGTCCCAAAAGAAATAACTATGTATTGTAGCAAGAATAGGTCTTATATTTGAAGAGAAAATTTTTTGCCCAGACCGAGACTCGAACCCAGAATCTTTGGCTTTCTGGACCAATGCTCTACCAACTGAGCTACCAAGGCGAGTTGCGATCTAGATGCAAATTTTTCTCTTATTATGTTGTAGGTTTTATAACTTACATGAACAAGTGAGAGTGGTGTGTAGATCCTTGCCTTTCTGGACTGGTCTGTGTTTTACAGATGTTATAGGAGCTGGAGAATGAAGAATCTCTTCATCAATTAATGAATGTGTACACTGTCCCTTCTCTGGTTTGAAGAGACGCAAGAAACCATCAGTGAAGCCTCCTGCTACAAGTTCTTGATTTGCTGTATATTTTACACATAGAATTTCCTGTTTTGTGTCACTATAATTTTTAGAAAATAATTAGCATTAGAAGATAATCTTAATATATAAAAATTTCGTGTCACGTTGTTTGTCCGCGATGGAATCCTAAACTACTGAACCGATTTTAATAAAATTTTGCACACTGTGTGCAGTTTGATCCAACTTGAGACTTAGGGTAGTTTATAACTAAATTTATAGTCACATTATTTTTTATTACAAATTATTTGTTTATTATTTAACAAAGAGTTATAATTATCTGTGAGTTCCATACGATTCTAACAGATGGCGGTGTAATTATCTGAGAGTTCCATACAATTCTAACAGATGGCGGTAAGGTAATTTGGTAAGGTAATTGGTTTATTATTTAACAAAGAGAGATCCAGATGGCTGTGCTTTTTGTTGCAACCGCAAATTTCAATTGAATTACAAATATTGATTATTTCATAATTTAAGTGTGTTCAGTGTTCATTTTATTTTCAATATTATTCATTTCGTGTGTAAGTGTTAGTTTTAAGTAATCTGGCTGAAAGACAGCAACTTAATTTAAATTTTTAACGTATACCTTAGCCACAGCAACGCGTGGCCGGGACTTCTAGTATTATATAATAAAATTGTTATACTTTTATTGATGTTTTGTTTTGATACATTTCCTAATCATGAATAGTGGATATAAAGTAAATTACAACATTTAAGACAATCTCATGTGTGTGGATAATTTAATTTAATCTAATGAGGAATGAAGTATAGTTGCTGGGTTGATGTAGGTGATAAGAGAAAGGGGGAGCTTCTGTCAAGTTATTATAACTCTTCCTGACCAAACTGAATGAACTTAATATATAGTGTATGATAATGATGATGATAAAATGTTCCAGTTGAATTGAAATATGTAAATTATTGCACACAACTAAGCTATTACAATTAATGGTAAAAAGAAAAAACCAGAAATCAAACTGCAGTCCTTCATCTCTATGTACTGACGGCCTATCACTGAGCTAACCATACATTTCTTTCCATCTAAATACAAACTTCCCTCTTTAACCTTTCTGTTAATCCCATCTTTACCCCAGAGGAGTGAATTATATTCACAATACAAAAAAAATTCTCTTTACTATTAATCCCAGTTGAAGTTTGCTGAGCTAGCTCAGGTAATTAACATACCTGCTTCCTGACTAATGCATCTGGGTTCAATACCTGGTGGAGATGGACATTTTAATTGTAAAATTTTTAATCTCAAGTCTAGGAAATATGGTGGTGTACAGTTTTTTAATTGCTACACCGTGGACCAGATACTTATCCTCAACAGTATATGTATTAGGAAGGCATGTGGTACTGTTGATAGTGATTCATCTGTTGAATGGAGATGTTAAGCCTGGCAGCCCCTTGCTATATAGGAATAGGAATAGGCTGCTTGCCAGCATAGAGTTTCATCTTTTTCCTTCAATTGATTATCATAACTTATACAAGACACTTACACTCTACCCAAACACTTAAACATATTACTTATTTTAGGAATTTACACTATGATGTATATTCATTTAGGTAGAATTTTTTATCACTCACCTCATATAGTTCACCTCAACATGAGGTGAGTGATAAATTACATTCCTCTCTATACACAATGCAAGTACATATCACCAACATAAAATGATATGCAGGTCTGTTACAAAAAATTGTAAATAGACCATATTAATACCATCTATCTGTGCAATGTGGAAACCGAAGCACGAATATTGCAGTGGATGGCATCGAAACACACACAATTCCCAGTTAGATGCTTTTTTAATTTTAGTTTAATGTGTATATTCTAATGCCACATATTGCAGTTGAATGTATACTAGACAGACAGATGATATTAACATATACACCATTTGGCAGGTCACAGTCATAATGTAGATTATATACACTTGTACTGTGTACAGAGAGTGAAATAGGATCAGTGTATGTAAATAATCATCATTACCACCCATGTTTGTATAGTAAACTTTCTAACTTTAGATATAGTATATGCGCTTTATTAAATAAAGAGGGCACTAATAATGCTTAAACACATATAGCAAGCAAGTATTAAATGAATCGTGAATTCTTCTTACCTCATACATCGATGTTTTTTTAACACAGAACTGCAGTATTGGAAAAAAACATCTTTTCCATCTTCAGCTGTTTTCACAACTCTCAATTTTTTTCTTTTGCTGGTAATTTTCGAAACTGCCATCTGGGGTATTTTTGAAGAACTTTGTAATCAAACTTGGTTCGTCTGGAACCTCTTAGTTCATGGTTCTAGCATGGTGCTATAGCTGATTTTTCAATTTCACCATTTTTTATGTTTCTAAAGTGTTCTTTTTTGCAAGTGTCTAAGTTCCTTTTTGTTTTTCCTATATATACTTTATTGCAATCTTTGCAATTAATTTTATAAATTCCAGATTTTTTATTGTCTGGGGTGTTAACTTTTTTATTAGTTAACAGAAGATACCCAGGCTGAATTTGTTAATCGGAGCCAATTTTATATTAAATTTTTTGAAAATCTTTTGAAATTTGTTATGAACTTCTGGATGGACAGTCGTGAAAACAACTGAAGATGGAAAAGATGCTTTTTCCGATACTGCAGTTCTGTGTTAAGAAAACAAAGATGTATGAGGTAAGAAGAATTCACGATTCATTTGATTCTTATTAAGAAAACCTCATAATGTAAAATTCCCAAATTTATTATATTAACAAGTCTTCAATCCCAGTGTACTGCAAATAACTACTTGAATCGTGATATGCTTCATGTAATAGTTTAATTTTATTTCCAACTGTGTGGTTATATGGTAATGTTAATTAAATCACAACAATTTACAGAATGTACCATACTCTAAACACAAAGTCCTCGACCAATTAATCCCCCCTTTTTAATTTTTTAACAAAAATAGTCAAATATTAACTGTAACTACATCTCGATTTAATGCTCATAATGTATTCCTGAAAACATTTTCAGATTGTTTCAGATATGTTATTCTTTGGAATTTTTAAATTTTGCTTCCTAAAATCCCTATAAACACAAAAATAAAACTATATTCTTAAAATTCTACTTTAAGCTACATTACTAGAATTCAACACAATTTTTTTGATGTTGGACATGAAAATGAAATTTGCTTCTTGAAATCCCTATAAATACAAAAATGGAACTATAATTCCTATAATTGTACTTTAACCTACATTACTAGAATTCAACAGAATATCTTGATATTGAACATGAAAATAAATGACACCTCAAAGTCCA
The DNA here is from genome assembly GCA_030220185.1 of Diploptera punctata. Lineage (NCBI taxonomy): Eukaryota > Metazoa > Arthropoda > Insecta > Blattodea > Blaberidae > Diploptera > Diploptera punctata. The sequence continues at coordinate 397,914 of JASPKZ010002717.1, read as the reverse complement.
TTATGATAAAATAAGTTACGTGCTCCTTTTCCTATACCCTTCAAATGTAAGGGTATCAGAGTTAATTTTTCTCTTGCTTTCCAATATTTGGAAATTATATTTTTGTCTAGATGGAGTGCTTCACATTGAGTTAGATAATTTGTATCCATTTCTACTTCTTCAGAACACTTATCTTTAATAATTTATTTTATTAAATAATATGATAAATTGTAATTTTTTATTGAATTCTAGTCTCTTTTTCCCCTAAAACATCAACAATCTCATTTCCATTTACATCACAATTGAAAAAATCTTCAGGAAAAGTATGATATTATTTAAAAGGTAATAATCTTAGGACAAGGAGAAGACCCTTTAATTCTCTCATATTGAGAGATTAACTGAACTGGCTTGGATATATTACCTAATTCCTTAGCTTCAATTTTGCAGTTGAAAGTACAAGTAGTTATGTTAATGCATAATGAACTAAAAGGAGAGACTATTTACCAGATGTCTTAAAGCTTGGTGAGTAAATGTTTGAGTTCAGTATTTTTTCCTATCCTGTACCAAATTTTCTCTCATATCCTATCTATTCAACCTCTGCATTATTTGAGTATTCCAGAGCTAGGATCTTTTCAAATGCTTTTTTTTTCATTGCTCTCAAAAAATGCTGGTTTATCACAGCATTAGATTGTTCCTTAAATGAGAAATAGGGAGTACTGTTAATGGATCCTCTTGACTAGGCTGGAGAAACCCGCTGACAAATAATATATTAATATTGGGGTTTGAAATTAGATGACGGAGCTATTAAAAAGAGCTGCAAATTGCTCAAAAATAATTTAGGAAATTATGATTTTCAAAATAAAATATTCTGAACTAATAGTCCCAAATTGGATCTCCACATAGGGTTACTTCTTCTTCTTCATCCAACCAAGTCTTAGGCCTATAGGCCTGTTACGATCTCACTGATGATTTGTGTATCCAGCATTTCCTTGGACGGCCCAGAGATCTCTTCCATGTTCGACAATAACGAAGCATGGCTTTGGGAACTCTACCTGAACTCATTCGTCGCAAATGATTCATCCAGTTGTTCTGGTATCTATGTATGTACTCAAGGACCGGTTCTAAACATAGTTCCTTCAAGATATTGTCATTGCGTTTGTGATCCCATTTGATATATCCTGCTGCATATCTCATGAATCTCATTTCACTAGAAGTTATCCTGCTCTCTTCTCCTTTCAAAGTCCATGCCTCACTGCCGTAGCAAAGTGCAGGTCCTGCTAAGGTTTTGTATAACCATACTCTGGTATCTCTCTGGACTAGCAAAAGTTTCATTACTGAATTTATTATTCCCATGGTTTTATTAAAATTAATAATTTTATTTGCTATGTCTACTTCATCCAAATATGTTAATTGTATCCAAAGTAGGTAAATGAATTTACTCTTTCCAGTATTTTTGAATCTATACAAATTTTGCTACATACATTTTCCTTGAAAAGCCATTACTTTTGTTTTCTCTGTATTGATTTTCATGTTATACTTTATGGTTATTTTGTTAAAATTATATAATGAATATTGTAATTCATCCTCTGAGGGTGCCACTAATGCTACATCATCTGTGAAAATGAACTCATCTAATTTCATATTTCTATTCAATTGTATATGTCCATGACATTGTTCTCTGCATTCTCTAACTATCTGATTCATATGTATGATAAATAAAAGTGGTGATAGAGGGCATCCTTGTCTTACTCCTGTAATTTTCTGCCATTGCCATACTTGGGAAAAACTGCACTTAAACTAGCGTGAAGTATTTTCAAATTCCTATAGTGCGCATGCGCTAGAGTTTATAGAGCCAGCGATAACCCACAATCGAACCACATATTGATTATCATCCTGGATTACTATCTGTTGCTATGAAATTTAAATGACCAATATTTGCAATAAATCCCCAAATTTATGTTAAAAAAATATATTAACAATATTAAAATCACCAAACGTTAATTAAAAATGGGTGCACACTTACTTATCACTCCCTAACGCTGATCCAACCAACGATAACCCAAAAGCAGCGATAGAAAAATCATAGACTGTGGAGAAAATAGCAGTTAGCATCACAATATTGTCTAACAGTGTCATAATATTGTGATTTGCATATTTAAATAAATACTTCAAAATGTCTAATAATGTTATAAAAATTGTTTGAAAACGTATAAAATATTAAATAATGTTAGTAATACAGAAGAGCTATAGTTTACAACAATATAACTGAAAAATCAAGCGCTAGTAGAAGTGTAGTTAAGCCCTTTATTGTTACTTCTTACTTTAATTAAATTAGATTTGTACAGGTTATATATATTTAATATCTTTTGTTGTGGTACCTGATCTGTGGTTAATATTTTTAGTATTTTGTTTCTATGTATTCTATCATAAGCCTTTTCAAAATCTAAAAAAGCAATATGAGTTTCCACATTGAATTTTCTTTGTTTTTCTATTAATAACTTTAATGAAAAATACCCATCACAAGAAGACCTTTCTTTCCAGGAACTATTTTGCTCTTCACCAAGAAGTTTTTCATAATATTTATGTAATTTGTTCATTATTATATTAGCAAATATTTTATATACTGTGTTTAATAAACTTATACCTCTGTAATTTTCGCAAGATTTTATATCTCCTTTTCTTTTAAAAATTGGAATTACTATTGATTTAGTCCAGCTTTTGGGTACATCTTCTCCACTCCAAATTGTGTTTAGAAAATGAAGAAATCTTTCTAAAAATGCTTTACTTGCATCCTTTGAGAGGCAAATTTGTCAGATTTCTTGTTTGACTCATAAAAATAAATGTTTTCTGTAAGTTTTGTCAAGTTTTAGGAATCTTCAAGAATGCAGTTAATTATGGTGACCTTGAATTTTATTCCTAAACATATGTTTTGAAAATTTAATATCTTACATAAGGTTAAGTGATCCCACAACAGGTCTTAGGAGATTTCTTGGGATACTAGGAGGTTATAAGGCTCTCACTTTTCTAGACAATCGGCACTTGATGTCAGCTGGGTGTCAGTCCTGCCATGATAACTGCCTTTACCCCAGAATAAGTTTCTGGTATTAATTCCTCTTAGAGGCTGAGTCGACCACAGACCTATGGTGCTGCCAGAAGGTTTAGGCTAGTTCTAAAATCCTGACTTCACCTGAACTCAAAGCCTCAATATTCCAGCTTGTAGCATATTGCTTTAACAACTACTAGTAAGTTGCTCTCCTGTACTATCTTATAAGTTATGTTTATTAATTCTTTAGTTATTACTATATGAATAAAATAAGGAAACATTGCACTTGTATTGAGCATCTAATAAAAAAGAACACAAATAAATATATTTGTAAATCATCATCATCATCATCATCATCATCCTGCCAGGTATTAGTCCTAGAAGAACTGTTACGGCCTGAGAAAGCGGTTTTCGTGCCATCTTTTCATAGGTCGACCAAGTGACCATTTCCCATTTGGACACTAGTTCATTATTGCCTTGGGGATCCTGGATCTAGCCATTCTTGAGACATGTTCCTTCCAGTTTAGCTGATATCTGGAGATGTAGTCCAGTATTGGTGACAAATTAAGTTCTTGAAAGGATTTCTACATTTTTCTGTTGATCCCATTTGGTGTAGCCAGCTGTTCGGCGCATAAATTTCATCTCACAAGCTGTTAGTCTGCTTTCATCTCTCATCCTTATAGTCCATGCTTCACTCCCATAACATAGGATTGGTCGAGCCATTATTTGATAAAGACGAGTACGAGTTAATTTTTGCACTAATGAAGGTTTTAAAACTCTATTAATGATTCCCACTGATTTGTTGAATTTCACAATTTTCTCTGGTAAATCCAAATTTTCAACAAAAGAGAGTTTATATCCTAAATAAGTAAACTCATTAACTCTCTCTAAAATTTTGTTATTTAGACAAATTTTGCTTGGTATTGGGGATTTTCCACAAAATGCCATTATTTTAGTTTTATTGGTAGATATTTCCATTGAATATTTCTGGGCTATCAAATTTAAATTATGTACTGACCATTGTAAATCATCTTCAGATGTTGCTAGTAAAACAAGATCATCTGCAAACATTATTATATCTAATTTTAAATTTCTATTGATAGTGATACTACCGTGTTTTGTTTCTCTAAAGTCTTTTACAATGGCATTCATATATATATATATGTTAAAAAGTGGAGGGGAGAGGCCACAACCTTGTCTGACTCCTGAGTTTATTTCTTTCCACTGAGTTATTTTTTCTTTTATTTTTATTGCAATGAGAGTTGACTTATAAATGTTATAAATATTATATATGATCTGCTTTGGGATCTGATCTTTCATCAAAATTTCAAATAACAGACTTCTGTTCACTTTATCAAATGCTTTTTTAAAATCAATAAATGCCAAGTGTGTTTCTATATTAAATTCACGATGTTTCTCAATCAAAATTTGCATTGTGAAAAATCCATCAGAGCATGACCTACCTTCCCAGAAGCCATTTTGTTCTTCTCCAAGTATATCTTCATAATATTTATATAATTTATTCGTAATAATAGTGGAATAAATTTTGTAACTATAGTTTAATAAGTTGATCCCTCTGTAATTATCACAATTGGTCTTATCTCCTTTTTTAAATATTGGAATTACTAATGATTTTGACCAATCTTGAGGTGGATTTTCTCCTTGCCATATGATATTCAAGAAGTTTAAATATCTTTTGAGAAATAGTTGACTGGAGTGTTTAAATAGATCAGTGGGTATTTCATATTCACCAGGTGCTTTGTTACTCTTTATATTTTTTAAAGCTATTTGAAGTTCTTCTAAGGAAATAAAGTCTCTTTGTAAATTATCTGGCTCTTGTATCTTTAAAGAAAGACAGTTGTTTGTCCATAAATTTTTATAATAATTAATCCATTTATCATGAGGAATTATATTTATTCTAGCAATATCTTTGTTTTCACTATTTAAATTTTTCAAAATTTTATATATTGACGGTTGGGGCCTTGTTACATCATTCTCCAAGAAGGATACAAATTGTTCCCAACTTTTCCTGTGGTGCTTGCGGGCTTCACGTTTGGCAATGGCTCTTTTTCTGTGGTATTCTATTTTATCTTCATCTTTTTTTGTACTAATGAATTTTATATATGCCATCTGTTTTTCTTGTATAATCTTTTTAATTTCATCATCAAAGTTTCTTAGGCCTTTAGCTCGTTGCCATTTTCGTTTTTTGCCAAGACTTTCATTAGCTACTTGTTTTAAAATTGTTTTTATATGTTTCCATTCTTCTTCTACATCAGTGCCTAAAGGTGTTGTTTCTATTACATTGTCTAATCTTCTTTGATAAAGCCATTTTATGCTAGTATCTTGAAGTAAATTAACTTTAAATGAGAATTCTTCCTTCCGGTTTATTTTTTGGTTCTTTTTATACCAATGAGGTTTTAATCTTACTGGGCAAACTAGTAGTATTTGTAAATAACTCTAATTTAAATCTTGAAATTGTCTTCTGGGCTGAATGGCCACGGTCCAGAGCTGATACTACTTGATGTGATAGACAAATCAAGAGGCTGCACTTCCCCTCAGCTGACGGCTACAGCTGAAAAATCAGAGAGGGCGAGAATAGTGTCCTGAGGATGCATACTGCAGCAATAGATGAAACATCAAGAAGTTCTGGACTATGGCTATTCAGTTTGCAAGATGATTTCGAGAATCAGTACACTGGCCATAGAAGCCTTCAAAGTTATACAAGTTTAATTTAATAAATAATTTAAATATGTGTGCTACAAGCCTAAATGACATATTTATTTTGAATTCAGGTACTTACAGACTTCCACAAATAGTAATTTCTTCTTCTGAAAATTGAATATCAGGTATAGTGCCCGGAATAAGAATATTCTTTTTATCTTGAGCTTGTATCTTCTTGATATCCATAATATTCTTAATAACTTTTCATAAGAAATCAATCTAGGAAATTACAAATAATTTAGGTTTGGTTTGTAAAATGACAAATTGGTTATTACCAAGAAATTGTAGAATAGCTTAAGACTGGGGTGAATTATTTGTCTACTTTTTAAGTTTAAAAGTAAAAGATTTTAAAACAGAATGACAATAATCATTTTCAATATGTATAACAGTAGATTGAAAACAGATTAACAGGGTTGTAAAAAAAGTCATAGGCCCCGTAATTCTCTAATAAACATTATTATAGTGCTTTGAATCCTCCTCTCCAGAAATCACTCTAACCCAAGATGGGGAAAGAGAGTATTTTCGTATAATCAACCTAACTAATGACATCCTGATTAATGTAATGTTTTAATTAATGAAATTGAGTGCACATATGATACAGTTTAGTCATTATCAGTGAATTAGTCTATGCAGAATTTAAATTTAAAGTAACGTGACATAAATTACCTAACCAAACATAATGTGGCATCAAACCCCAAGACCATGCTTATAGTTGTTCTAGTGGGAAAAGGAAGCTGAGTTAAATTACTAAACTAGGCCTATACTATAGGTACCGTAACTTCTACAAACTAATACGGCAATGAAAATGTTTCAAATACCATATTTATAAAATATAAGTTACATATTTATAATAATACAAGAAGGTAAAGTAATCCCATGACAGACCTTAGGAGACTCCTAGGGTAGTGGGTGTTAATGCTCCCAACTTTCTACACAATCAGTATTATGATCAATATGAAATGATGGCCAGGTTGTTCACTTGCATGGCAGCTGCCTTTATCAGCAGAACAAGGCTCTGATACGGTCTAATATTCATTAGTTAGAGGCTGAGTCAATCCCAGGGCCATGTTGCTTCCGGCTTGTAACATACTGTCTTAACCAACTATCCTACTGCATAACTCATTTATAAATAAATAAATATATATATATATATAACTTGATATTCAAATTTAAGTAGTTTGTTAATTTATTTGTTGTATTGGCAATGCAGTTGAACATGCAAACCACTAACTCTTGGTACTCAAGGTTATCTTTCACAAAATTGTTCCAAAGCCAACTCAGAATTGTTGCCGAATGGACCTTGTTTGTAATTACTCAATTCCACAAATAAATTTCTCTCATTTGTTTATAAATTTACCAGATTTTCATCACTAATACACATTTACAAAATTAATTCTGTAAAAGGAAACTCATGAATGATTTTACAGGAAAAACATTATAACTAATACATGTCATGCCACATCCATATTAATATAAACACATTTTTAAAGATATGGCCACAGAGATTATCTTTGGTATGATGATTAGTGGAGGTAGTTATGAAGTGTTAAAGGATTCTTTTATGCAATTATTAGTAAAAAAAATAATTTTGTGATATAAGCCTTAATGAAATGAAAATTAGTCACTTGGCTCACTCCATGGTATCTTCATCTTGTCGTGGTGGAGTGGCTTGCATGCATAAATGATCCTGAGAGCTATGCGGGCGGTAGCATTGCTGCCGATAGGGTTACCCATGCCAGACTGGTCGAAGGTGATAAGCCAGATGCAAAAAGAGCCTTGGTCGAAGGAGTGACGATCTTTTACCTTAAAAATACAACTGTCAAGAAATGCAGACATGGGTTCAACTGGGGTAAAATTTTCCAGAGGTCAAATAGTCCCCCATTCGGTTCTCCGGGCGGGGACTACTTCAGGGAACCCATGCCAAAGGCTTAAACACAGGAACATGTTCCTAGGAACATGGAATGTTAGGACTTTATACAATAGCGGGGCACTAGAGATATTAATGCGGGAATTAGATAAATCGCCCTTGGATATAGTCGCTTTACAGGAAGTTAGGTGGCCAGGAGAAGATAGTCAGGAATCAGGAAGCTTTGCATTATACTACGGGGGCGCAGAAAGACCTGCATTTGGAACGGGTTTTTTAGTCCGAAGGAGGATCCTGTCCACTATCCGAGATATTAAGTTTGTCAGTGACAGGATATCATACATAATTCTAAAGGGTAAACAACATGATTTTATAATTGTAAATGTACATGCTCCCACAGAAGATAAAGATGACAAGATCAAGGATGAGTTCTATGAAGAATTAGAATGCTTATCTGATTCCCTTTCACGATATCGTATGAAAATTGTCTTAGGAGATTTTAATGCAAAAGTGGGGCGGGAAGATATATTCAAACCAACAATAGGTAAATTCAATCTTCATGAAGATAGTAACGACAACAGGGTTAGATTAGTCACCTTTGCCACATCAAAGAATCTCATTGTTAAGAGCACAACATTTCATCATAAGGATATTCATAAATACACCTGGACGTCTCCAGATGGAGAAACTCGGAACCAGATAGATCATGTATTAGTGGACAAACGCTGGAACAGTAGCATCATCGATGTTAGATCAGTTAGAGGGACAGACTGCAATTCGGATCATCATCTGGTCAGGGAGAAAATCAGACAATGGCTATCGCTTATGAGAGGAACAAACGCTAAAGATGATTCTGAAAAATTTGAATTAAAAAACTTGTAAAATGATGCAATGTGGCAAATGAAGAAGAAACTGATATAAATAAAGAATGGGAGGCTATAAGAGATACTATTAAATTGTCAGCATCAGAAAGCATTGGTTATTTAAAAAAGAGGAAAAACAAGAAATGGTTTGATGAGGAATGTGCCGACATTGTAAAGAAAAGAAAGGTAGCAAGAATGAAATTGTTACACGAGCCAAATGAGGTAAAATTAGAGCAATTGGGTAGTATTAGACGGGAAATCACCAGACTACTAAAGAGTAAAAAGAGGGAATATCTGAGAGAGAAGATTAATGATCTTGAAATGAATGCAAAAAATAGGAACATTAGAGAATTATATCAGGGAATTAGTACAGAGAAGAAAGGGTTTCAGCCTAGAACAAACATAATTCAGAATGAAAATGGGGATATGATTGCAGATTCCAGGAGTATATTAAATATATGGAAAAGTTACTTTAATCAGCTATTAAATGTACATACAGAACAGAACATTGAGGAGGATAATTTACAAACAGCAGAAATGCTAGTCACAGAACCAAGTGCATTACAGGTTGAAATGCTGATAGAAAAATTGAAGATGTATAAAGCATCAGGTTCAGATGAGATCCTGGCAGAACTGATAAATCAGGGGGAGAAAAATTGATGGAAAGATACACCAGTTGCTTAGTATGATTTGGGAAAAAGAAGTTCTTCCAGATGAATGGAAAGAATCAATTATCGTACCAATTTATAAAAAAAGGAGATAAAACTGATTGCAACAACTACTGGGGCATCTCATTATTTTCAACTTCGTACAAAATTCTAACAAATATATTAGTCATCATCATCATCATCCTGCCAGAAGAACTGTTACGGCCTGAGAAAGCAGTTTTCGTGCCATCTTTTCATAGGTCGACAAAGTGACCGTTTCCCATTTGGACACTAGTTCATTATTGCCTTGGGAATCCTGGATCTAGCCATTCTTGAGACATGTTCCTTCCAGTTTAGCTGATATCTGGAGATGTAGTCCAGTATTGGTGACACATTAAGTTCTTGAAGGATTTCTACATTTTTTTTTTGATCCCATTTGGTGTAGCCAGCTGTTCGGTGCATAAATTTCATCTCACAAACTGTTAGTCTGCTTTCATCTCTCGTCCTTATAGTCCACGCTTCACTCCCATAACATAGGACTGGTCGTGCCATTATTTGATAAAGACGAGTACGAGTTGATTTTTGCACTAATGAAGGTTTTAAAACTCTATTAATGATTCCCATTGATTTGTTGAATTTCACAATTTTCTCTGATAAATCCAAATTTTCAACAAAAGAGAGTTTATATCCCAAATAAGTAAACTCATTAACTCTCTCTAAAATTTTGTTATTTAGACAAATTTTGCTTGGTATTGGGGATTTTCCACAAAATGCCATTATTTTAGTTTTATTGGTAGATATTTCCATTGAATATTTCTGGGCTATCAAATTTAAATTATGTACTGACCATTGTAAATCATCTTCAGATGTTGCTAGTAAAACAAGATCATCTGCAAACATTATTATATCTAATTTTAAATTTCTATTGATAGTGATACTTCCGTGTTTTGTTTCTCTAAAGTCTTTTACAATGGCATTCATATATATATATATATATATATGTTAAAAAGTAGAGGGGAGAGTGTATTATTCGATGGCCACAATCCTGTGTCTGACTCTTGAGTTTATTTCTTTCCACTGAGTTATTTGCTTCTTTTTATTTTTATTGCAATGAGAGTTGACTTATGAATGTTATAAATATTATATATGATCATGCTTTGGGATCTGATCTTTCATGTCACAAATTTCATAAATAAATAATCTAGACTTCTGTTCACTTCTTATCAAATGCTTTTTTTGAAAACAATAACTGGCACAAGTTGGTGTTTCTTATATTAAATTCACGATTGATTCTCAATCCAAAATTGCATCGTGATGCGCAAAATATCCATCAGAGTATATGGACCTACCTTCCCAGAAGCCATTTTGTTCTTCTCCAAGTATATCTTAATAATATTTATATAATTTATTCGTAATAATAGTGGAATAAATTTTGTAACTATAGTTTAATAAGTTGATCCCTCTGTAATTATCACAATTGGTCTTATCTCCTTTTTTAAATATTGGAATTACTAATGATTTTGACCAATCTTGAGGTGGATTTTCTCCTTGCCATATGATATTCAAGAAGTTTAAATATCTTTTGAGAAATAGTTGACTGGAGTGTTTAAATAGATCAGTGGGTATTTCATCTTCAGCAGATGCTTTGTTACTCTTTATATTTTTTAAAGCTATTTGAAGTTCTTCTAAGGAAATAAAATCTCTTTGTAAATTATCTGGCTCTTGTATCTGTAAATATATTAGTAAGCAGACTTACTCCCTATATTGATGACATTCTAGGAGATCATCAATGTGGATTTAAAAGAAACAGGTCTACAACAGATCAGATTTTTAGTATAAGACAAATTTTAGAAAAGAAATGGGAATATAATGGTACTGTACATCCACTATATGTAGACTTCAAAAAAGCATATGATTCAATTAAGAGGGAGAAGATATATAGTATCCTGCTGGAGTTCGGAATTCCTAAAAAGTTAGACTTATACGAATGTGTCTAAATGGCACAAAAAGTAGCGTGCATGTAGGCAAACAGTCTTCAGACAGTTCTGAAATCCAGAATGAGTTGAAGGAAGGAGATGCACTATCTCCTCTACTATTTAATTTTGTACTAGAGCAATGCCATCAAATCTTTAGAGGATGAGGAAGGCCTAAAACTCAATGGTATTAATAAGCTGTTAGTTTATGCTGATGATGTAGTACTATTGCACGATAGCGAGGAGATACCAAAGGACAACATGCACACACTATTGAGTAACACTAAGGAATTAGGACTGGAAGTAAATATCAATAAAACTAAATATATGGTCACACATAGAAATGCATTATATAATGGAAATGGACAGCTAATGGCAAATGAGGGAAATTTTGAGGAAATGGCTGAATTCAAATACCTAGGAGCAATAATCAGAAGTAGGAATGAGAAGCACAAAGAAATTAAACATAGGCTCAATTCTAGAAATGCGTGCTATTATGCATTGCAGAGACTTTTGATGTCCCAACTCCTTTCAGAAAATGTTAAGCTGAAAATATATAAAACTATTATTCTACCAGTTATTTTATATGGGTGCGAAACATGGACTCTTACTTTAAGGGAGGAAATGAGATTACGAGTTTTTGAGAATAAAGTTCTTACGAAAATTTTTGGACCAAAGAGAGATGAACAGACAGGTGAATGGAGAAGACTTCATAACAATGGTCTTTATAGGAAGCCAGATATAATAAGAATAAGTCTCATAGACTGCAATGGGCAGGACATGTTGCGCGTATGGGGAATGAAAGACGTGCATGGAAGCTTCTTGTAGAAAAGCCAGAGGGAAAACGCCCAGTTGGTAGACCAAGAATGAGGTGGGAGAACAACATTAACTATGATTTGAGGAAGTAGATTATAAGGGAATGATTAAAAAGCATTGGCTCAGGATAGGGATGAATGGAGAGCTTATGTCCACGCGGCCATGAACCTACGTTTTCGATAGTGGCAGTAAGTAAGTAAGTCACGTGGCTCCTCTAGTGGAGATAACTATCATTAAGACAATCCATTTTTTACATTTCTATGGAATTTGTGCGTATTATTTATCATTTTTTGAAAATTTACAAATATTAATAGATTTCAAAGTATAATGAACAACATTAAAAACGTAAAATAAAAAATATAAATATAAAAAAATAAGATAAGATACTGCAAAAAAAGTAAAAAAGAAGTTTCCAATTTAGCAGAAAGTTTTATGTAAAATTGAACAGTTTTAAAATGTCCAAAACAGTTCAAAATATGTTTATGCGCCCCGCCGAAATAACTATGAATTTTCATTGTCGTATGTAATTTTTACCGTATACCATGATTGAAATGTAGAATGCATATACTTTTACCTTTCCTTACGTGTTGGATATCAAAAATTAAATGTAGAGTGCAATTGATACAATTTAATTTTACCTTCCTCATAAGGAGATTACCATGGTTTTAAGTGTTGCGTTAAATTTATAATAAGCTGTACCAATACAGTAAAAGATCTCAGTTCTCTATGGTAAAAGACACTTCTCTATGGGTAAAAGATTCAATTTCTATGTATGTACAAGTTTTACTCTTCGGCATCATGGCGAATGTCGACAAAGGACGCAGTAAATGGGAAGATAATTCTCAAGGTAGAAGTAGTATTGATATTTTAATTATTTTATATAATTGTAAAAACATAGAAAATATAATTTTTAGTGAAAAATAATGACATAGAGTGTACATAGCTGTGAATAAGTATTATTTCGTAAATTGATGCAAAAATGTACATTTGTTTTTGGATATTTCTACTTTATAAGAAATCAAATTATTTGTTCATTTTGGAATCCATTTTAAATCTTAAATCGTATAATGATGAACATTGACAAGTGTGTTAATTATGTTATTTAACTGTGAAAAATGTAAATATTTTATTTTGGAATTTCCTGCATAGAGTTAGGTTATGTTTCTATGAGTACTCATTAGGTGTAAGCTACAATTTTTCCTAGTTGATTTAACATTTACCGGAGTTGAATAAATAACATTTTTATTTACTTGTTACTTTTTTTAAATTTAAGGTGATCAAGATATGAGACTGAAAGAAGACATGAAGTGTAGTCGTCGAGGAAAGCCACAAGTTGAATTATATCGGCCTGGAAGTGGTCCATTGCGCAAATCTGGAGATAATGATGCTGGGTTTTTTGATAGTGCTCGAAGATCAAAGTCTTCCATTGAAAATTCACATAGCAGTAGTATACCTAATGATTTTAAACGTGGTGGCAGGAAACCAAACCATTCTGTTTCACAAGAACGTCTTAGTAAGACTAGTAAACGTAACAGTGAATCAAGGGACCTAACAGATATGTCTAAGAATGATAGAGAATTAACAGATATAGATGAGAAAATGAGAAACATCCATGTTTCAACACCTGGTCCAGGTTTGAGAGATCGAAGAAACAGCTTAGGTAATGTTAATTCAGGTACAAGCTCAAAACCAACTATGAATGATGTCAAACGTAAAAACCGTAAACCAGAACAAGCATTGTATGTACCGAAGCCTCTAGCACAAGCTATTGCTATAGGAAATAAATCTCCAGTAGATAATGTAGATAGCAAAATTATTAGTAATAACAACTGTTTAAAGGAGAAGAATAGTCTGAAGGGAGATAAAGACTACAGGCCTACACCACAACCTGAGCAGGAAGAGTGCTGGGATGATGATGTCCAGCATTGTTCTCCACCAGAACAATCAGGAAAAGATATCCAAGTACAGAGATCTGAAAATTGGGATAGAAATGGTGCATCTTCAATAGGCAGAGGTGAAAGTTTTAGAAGAAATAAATATGAAGGAGGAAGAAAATGTGCAAAGGAAAAAGATTGGTATGACAGAAATATTGGTAATGGATCATTAAAATCTAGTGGTGGTGGGAAGTGTAATGAAGGGAAATCTCATCCCATGCGATATTCTGGTAACCGTAGAAATTGCCATACAAATGACTCAGATATAAAGACCCAGGATTCAAATCATCTGTCATCTTGGAATTCAGAAGCTTCTGTTTCATCCCAATCTTATCCACAGAGGAGAAATGACTTCTCGAGGGAGATCAGACAGGCATCAGAACCACGGGTGTTACCTCCAACAAGTTTGCCATTAGATGTAAATAGAATGCGAGACACTAGGAGTGTTGAACCTGCGGGTCGAGGATGGAATGGAGAAAAATTACAATCGAAACCACCATCTGGGCGTAGGGGTAGCATGAAGGATAGTTGTTTACCTACAAATATAACAAAAACACCATCAAAATCATATATCTGCTATGATTCTCTTCCACCAAGACTGAAGAAGAAGTTCCTGGCTGAAAATATGGCCGCTAATACTAGTTATATTGGAACAACCTCAGAAGATGCGTGGGATGGTAGCACAGTAACATTTCAAGGTAGCGGATTAAGTTACCAGCATGTGCAGCCTCCGCTACAACATGATGGAATTGGCCAGCAACAGAATTTCCCCGAATGGTCTCATACTTTGCCAAATCCTCGCACCCGTGGCCGAGGAAGATTGAGACCAGATGAGGTGGAGATGGAGAAGGTGTTTTCAGCAGTTGCTCGATATTCGAGATCGCTCACTCCGGATCGTTTGTCATTGACCTCACATCCTTCATCTGGTGCAGATCCACCTTTAGATTTTCAGCAAGTTTTGAATCAGGAGAGCATGAGAGGTATGAAGTCTCCTTCTCCCATATCTTCACCTCCACCAGCAAGCAAAACACCTGGTACAGAAGAGAGAAGAGGAATGTCCTGTAAATCTTCTGGTTCATTTTCTGCTAGATACAGGTAACACTATTTTACTTATTTTATTTGAGACTTTCTTATCCCTGATTTTCTAATTGTTTCATGAATCAACTCTTAGTTCCAAGTTTAGTAATTCTGGGCTTCACAAGTTCATAAAATAACATGTAGCTCTGTAAATAACCCATCCATCTCTCATTTAAAGTCCTGGGAAAAAGTGGACTATTTGTCTGCCATGAATTATTCTTAGTTCTACAGAATTGCAGTGCGCATGTGCGAGTTGTGTGAGTTGCTGTAATGGTTAATGTAGCTTGTGGTAGATGGCTCTGAAGTTGGCATTACCAACTTTCCAAATAAATTCCCAAATGCTAAAAAAAATGGATGTAAACAAATTACATGTCTATTATTGGATAAAGTTTTCATTAATTGCAATTAAACATTTTTCGAAGTCCCAGGTAGACACCATGGACATGCACCATCAAATGCAAAGTGGTTTACACTATGTATAAATGAAAAGCGCACAAGTTGTGCATGAATCTAACTTAAGTTAATGTCTTCTACACTACTTTTCACAGTGTCGTTAGTCTGTGCAGGTCACAATTATTGATTTGGGTAGTCTTTTACATGATGTAATGTGGTAACGGTCACACGGTAGTTCACAAAGTTCACATACACATGTTGAGTTAGGGTCGTGGTAGGTCTTCAGATTACATACTTTGTGGTGGTATCCATGCATTGCCAGGGAATTTACAATGTGGCGCAGGTCTTGGTTGGTTTCCATCCATGTTCTATTTACCATTGCTTCTGTGGAATAAAATTCGGGCCAGATCTCTACTGATTTCTGTCTTCTTATATCCATTAGCTTTCCCCAGTTCTCCGTAAATGGTAAGTTAAATTTGGTCCTGAGATCTTCTATTAGGAAGGTCTCTCTGGCAAGTTCGTATACGAGTCGTGACCGGGTGTGTTTGGATAATCCCAGTGCTGACTTCAGGAACCGGGCTTTAACGGCCTCTATTGTTGATAGGTCTTTTATTCCTAGCTTTTACCAGATTTGTTCTATACCGTATGTTAAAATGGGTATGATCTTGGCGTCGAAGAGATTCATGGCGGTTTTTAGGGATAATTTGGATATTGACCTTATGTCAAGGATTGCCTTTGTGGCTGCCGTTGCTCTTGCTTTGATGTGAATCCTGAATGATTTCATTGTCGTTTGGAGGGTCACTCCAGGTATTTGAAGAAGTTAACTGTTTGGAGGGATTCTTCTTCTTCTTCTACTACTACAAGGTTTAGGCTATGCAGCCTGTTCCGCCGAAGTTAAAAGTGGAGTCCATCTTCTACGTGGTCGGCCCAACATCTCTTGTTCCTCTGGGATTATACAGGAAGGTTCTTTTTGGTATTCTTTCGTTGTTCATTCTCATTAAGTGTTCTGTCCATTTCTTATTATTTTCGCTGATTTTATCTTCAATTTTATTTATATTTAATTCTTCTCGTATAGTTTCATTCCTTATTCTATCCGCTCTTGTGCATCCTTTCACATTACGTAAAAACAGCATTTCCGCAGTCTGTATCCTGCTTTTATCCCTTGATTTCATTATCCAATTTTCACTTCCATACAACAACAAAGGAACAGCCATTGTTTTATATAATTTAAGTTTCGTATCTTTCCTTGTTTTCCGACCTAAGGTTCTTTTTATGGTTCCACAAATAGCCTGAAATTTATTTATTTTATTTTCTATATCTTTATTTTCTCTATAAGTTATATCACATCCTAAATATTGGAAATGTGATACTTGTTCTATTATTTTGTTATCCGGTACAATTTTTGATCTAATTCCATATTTACCAATAAATGCCATTACTTTTGACTTATTTATTTATATTTTACAATTATATCTATTGGCTATTAATTTAAATTTGTATGCTAACATTTGGAGCTCATTTTCAGATTCTGCTAAAAGTACAACATCGTCAGCGAATAATAAAGCATTTATTTTATCTTTATTATCAATTAATATTCCTTCATTAGTTAAAACCTTCTTCCATTCTTTTAGGATATCGTCCATATAAATATTAAATAATATAGGTGAGAGTGAACACCCTTGTCGTACTCCTTGGTTTATTTGAAAAAATGTCTTATTTTAGTCAACTGAGGGTCAATACAAATATTTGTTCCATAGTACAAGCTCTTAACAGTTTCTATAATCTGAATAGGGAGGCCTTTTTCTTTTAGGATATTCCACAATATTTCCCTGTTTACTCGATCAAATGCTTTATCTAAGTCTATAAATAACAAATGTGTTTCTAGGTTTTTTCTTGTCTTTTGTTTATTATCTGATTCAGGGCAAATACTCCATCGGTACAAGATCTTCCTTTTCGGAACCCGTTTTTGTTCTTCTGCTAGTGTTACTTCAGTAATTCGTTGCATTCGTTTTGCTATTATTCTAGCATAGATTTTATATCCACTATTTAGGAGGGTAATGCCTCTGTAATTAGGTGGTTGGTTTCTTTCTCCTTTCTTGTAAATTGGTTTTACTATACCTTGCTTCCATGTTACTGGTATATTATGATTCTCCCAACACACATTAAGAAAATTCAAGAATCTTAATTTAAAGGATATATCTGCATATTTAATTAGTTCTGAATTGATGTCATCTGGTCCGCTAGCTTTTCTATTATTTGTTAATTTGAGCGATTCTTCCAGTTGTTCCATTTGTATTTTATCTACTTTCAAATTCTCACATTTTGGTTCTTCTTTGTTTTCATTCTCGTACCACAGGTCTCTGAAATATTCTATCCAATGTTCTTCTGATATTGATGTAGGTATATATGCAGCTTCTTTTTCTGATTTATTTATATATTTAATTGTTCTATAAGCAGTCCATTGTCGTCCATGTAGATCATGTTCTAGATTAGATACATATCGTTCCCAACTGTCTTGGTGGGATTTCCTAACAATTTTCTTTGCTTCCTTTCTTTTGTTATAATATATTTCTTTTGTTTCTTCAGTTTTCTTTTGTAAATATGCTTTCTTCTTTTCCTCTATAACTGTTTTAATTTCGTCATTCCATATTCTTAATCCTCTCCTCTTACAATTTTTCCTTCTTAATCCTAGAACTTCATATGCTGCTTTCTTTAGAGCCCAATCGATGTTGCTCCATTCTTCTATATTATTGTTTATTTCTCACTGTAATATATATTGAGATAATCTATTTGCATACAACTTTCTTGTACTTTCTTCTTGTAATAAATTCACTTTATATGTTTCTTCATTGTAAATTGTTCTTGTTGTTGGTTTCCTCCATCTTTCTAATAATTTTATATTACATGTCAAGAGAAAATTATCTGTTCCTACATCAAAACCTGTATATACTCTTACATCTGTAACCCAGGAAATCAATTTTCTGTTTGCCAAGAAATAATCAATAATTGATCTTAATCCTCTAGCCGACCAGGCGGAGGGATTCATTCTTATATATTATTCTGTCTTGTGGGTTCTCTCTTCCACCTTTCCTGAAGTTCATTTGAGCTGTTTTCTTTGGGTTGATCTGGAGTTTATTTTCGTCGGCCCATGTTTCTAGCGCGTTAATCGCGTTTTGGAGGTCCTTTTTGTCTGGTGATCCGATGGCCATATCGTCCGTGTACATATATAATTTTATGTTGCTTGTTGTTTCCTTTATTTTGTCGGCTAAATCATGCGTCGCCACGTTAAATAGTAGTGGGCTGAGTGGGTCTCCCTGTAGTACCCCGTTTGTTTGCTTGACTTCCTTGGATATAGATACATTGTCAGAGAATATGTATTGTATTGCTCTCTAACATGTTGTGGATCAGGACTGCTAGTTGTTTTCTGTCTGTTAGGGCTTCTAATTTTACTGAGATTATATTTCTATCTAGTGTATCAAACGCTTTCGAGTAATCTACAAATACTACATGGAATTTTCCTTGTGGGAATCTTAGATGGTTTTCGATGTCTTCTATAAGGATCCGAACTGCTTGAAGGGTGTTTCTTCCTTTCCGAAAGCCGAACTGCTCTTCTGGGAGTTTGCAGTCAATTTAATTTGTTAGCCTGCTTGTTATTACTCTCGAGAGGACTTTTAGGAAGTTGTTCTCCAGCGCTATGCCTCTGTAAGAGTTGGGATCGGTCCTGTCTCCGTCCCCTTTATACAGGATTCTGATGGTGCCTGTTTTGATACAAAGATTTATCAGCTTAGTGAGTGCTGGTAGTATAACCTCTACAGAAGCTTTAAGGCGTTCGTTGTAGATTCTGTCTAGTCCTGATGCTTTGTTATTTTTCAGATTTTTTAAGGTTTGTTGGACCTCCTTTTCGGTGAAAAAGTTGAAGTTTGAGTCTGGTATCTCTGGGGTTTTTGGCTCATATGCTGCATTCTTGTTCCCTATGTTAAGAATCTTGAGGAAGTGTTTTTCCCAGGTTTCCATGCTTATTTTTCCTGTGGCGTGTGTTCTTCTGGGTTTTAATGCAATGAAGGGGTCTGATCTCGCTTCTTCGATTAATTTTGTGGCTTCTGCTTCCATATATTCTTCTTTTTTTTGTTTTATTAAGGCTTTGTATTTTTTCCTTGCTTTGTTATATCGGTCCAGGTTTTCTGCTGTGTTAGATGTCCGTGTTAAGTTTAGGGTATGTAGGACTTTTCTTCTTTCCTCGAAACATTTGGTGTCGAACCATTCCTTGGCTTTACGTTTGGTTCTGGGGATGATTGCTGTCTTGATAATATTTTCTAGCGCTGTCACTGCCGCTTCGATGTCTCCTTCCTCTATAGTGTGTTCTAGCTTCAGCAACTGCCTTTTTGTCTTCTTTTATTTGAGTTATGTTAATTTTTTGTGAGACTGTGTCTCCGTTGCAGGTATTGTTTTCTTCTGGGTATTCTAGTGAGAAGCTTGCTGTTATAGGGCAGTGTTTCTTTAACAGAGCTTCGTCCGATGTGTAGCATACTTTATGAGAAACCAGTTGTATTTTTTGAGCCCTTGAAGAATATCAGGTCGATGTTACTGCTGCCGTTGTGTGAATAGTAGGTCCGGTCCTTTGATTGGTTGACGAGTTCGAATCCTTCCTCCGCCATCGTTTGTAGGAGCTCTTGGCTTCTGTGGTGTGTTATATCTATTCTACAATTTAAGTCTCCGGCGATTATGATGTTGGATCCTTTTGTTGTCTGATTTAATGCTGTTAATAATGTTGCTATGATGTCTTCAATTGGTGTTAGGGGTTCAATGTATAACCCTATCAGGGTAACTTATTCTGTCCGATTGAGGGTCTTTCCACTTTTCAGCGGTTGCCCTTTTACCAGCCGGCTGCTGGCCCTTCACATCCACATGTGTCAATAACAGAGGTAGATGATCAACAACCAGTGTAGGGGTGACATGTGGTTAGCATGTCGAGTCCCCCAGCCGTTATAGCTGGTTCCTCAACCTGGAGCCGCTACTTATTGTAGCTACCCAATTGCCTCACGATGCTGGGTGGGCACCGGTCCCATACTGGCCGAAATACCATGAGAAAATTTCTTCCCCCATGGAGACTCGAACCAGCGCAAGTCCCGTAGCTCTGCGCCAAGGCTTCCTACCTTAACCGCTCGGCTACGGCGCGGGACAACTTATTCTGTTGTGATTATTAACATGTTGTCTTCACGGTGTATGCTTTTAACTTTTCCTAATTTTGGTCTGATGTAGCATGAAATTCCTTTCATTGGTCGACCTCTTGTTCCTTGTGTTGCTGGGATGTGTTCCGAGTAGAATCCTGGGAGTTCTATGGGTTCTGTGGTGAAGGTTTCTGTTAATATTAAGGCATCTTGTTTGTTTAGAAGGTCGCTGTTGGTGAGTTGAAGGGTGCTTTTTAAACCTTCTACATTCCACAGTAGTATTTTAATGGTAGATCTTGGTTCCTTGATATTTTGAGCGGTCCTTTTTCCGTTTTCCAGTCCGTCCGTGTTTTGGTTGTACACTCAGTCTTGCACCTTCTGATCTGTCTCTGTGAAAAATATATTTCTTCACTAAGACTCCAGTTGGCCAGGCCTTGGCTTTGTTTAAGACTATCTAACGATTCATATGGGATTCCAATTTTGAACGCTTTTAGTCGCCCTCGGATATTTAGTTCTTAACATTCGACATTCCCATTTATTCCCTTATTATGTATATATGTTTCCAATTTCCTTTCCATGGTGGATTCATGGAGTCTGCCTACATAGTGCCAGGACATACGTTGTCCTGCTCTCAATTCCGTAGATTCGGTCATATTTCTGATGATTTGTGGTCTCCTTCTGCTTCTTTCTTCCGTGACTGGGTCTTCGGTTTCCATTGTTTTCCCGTTTGTTGATTGTGGCGTTCCCACTTCTGTGTATCCTATTTCCAATGCGCCTTCCCGTTTTTCTTCTACTGCTGCAGTTGGCTCTTCATTGTTATCATTTTTCATTTGCTTTATGACTGATGCTCGAGTCTGCAGGAGTGCATTCATAATTTCGGATTGTTGTAGCTGAGTTTCAAATAGCAATGTCATCTTTTGAGTTAGCATTTCGCTGATGTGATCCATTTTCTTGTTTAATTCCTCGCATGTTTGCTTCGGTTCATTCTGTACAATAGTTTTTGGGTTTTTTGGATTTTTTCTTTTTTCCACAATTTCTGTTTTGCATTCTGTGCATAGCCAGGTCAGTTTGCACCTGCTTCTTTTTAACATTTGGAACTCACCAGCGGTGAGGTCCGCACATTTACTGTGCTGCCATCTGTTGCAGTATTCACATTCTACTGCATCATCGTTTTCTCTATTGTTTCGCAGAGATTACATTGCTCACTGTTGACCGTGCTGTTTTCTTTGCGGTCTGTGATTTTGTTTGGCGATGGTGACATAGTTCTGGAGTCGTTGGTTTTTTTTGTTAGTACGTCACTTCCGGTCGAATTTTATGCTCTTTGATATTCTGACTATTTTTGTATAAATTTCAAGGTATCTTATGCTCTATGCAATATGGCGGCACTCTTTTATGTACGTGCTCTTTCTTTACTCACGTGGTTTTTTCTTTTTTTCCTGTGTTACGAACACTTCTGTGGGTGCATCGTCACCTATTGTCCTTTATGCTTTGTCGTATCTTCTTCTGCACTTTTTTGTATTTATTTATTTGACAGTTTATTTCCTGCTTCGTGTGCTGCTGCTATAACCGGAAGTCACTACAGTGGTTTACACTATGGAATCATGTGATGCTGTCAAACATATACACGATATTTAATGAACCTAAAAGCTAACCTAACGTAATTTAAGTACTCTAACCTGTGAAAGAATTACGACACCCAAAAATAAATAGTAAGTTCTGAAATTCTGAAGTACATACTGTACGTTGGCTTCACTGGACTTATTCGTTAAAATCAATATGGGTGCTACGTTGTTATGTAGTTAAATATCATAGAAAAATATAAATTAAAGTAATTGTTAGAAAAAAATGTAAAATTTATTGTAAATGGTGGTAAATAATTTGAAAATAAAACCCTTTTGGGACATGCACATGGTGTCTGCCTGAGACTTAGAAAAATTTCTCTCTCCGTTTAATGGAAACTTCAGCCCATATTATTTAATAAACTATAAACTAACTTTATGTACATTAACTTGTCCCATCGGAATCAAACAAAATTAAGTTAAATTTCTTGAAATATGGTTTGAAATTATTTGCAAATGTTGGTAACACCGATTTGAGAGCCATCTAGCAGGTGTTACATTAAGTATTTGCGCGTCTGTAGAACTCGATTCACGATATTTGCGTAATTATATAAATATTTAAAAATCATAAGAAATGTTGGATGTGGTCGGTTTTATGTCTCTCACAATTCTACACTTACACTCTTATGTCACTGATGCACTAAACACTTGTAAACACATTTTGTACTGTTTTATACATTTTCCAATGATCTTCAAGCTTTTTTTACAACTTTTTATATTTATATATATGTACGTAAAACATGATCGTGGATAAATTACTTACTTCCTACTTTCCCATGTTGTTCCAACGTTGCCACCATCAACCACCCAAAAAACTCCAGAAGTTGCCAACATCAACAACCGAAAAACACTTTACTAGGATTGGAAGTTCGGAACTTGGTTGAAGAGAATTGCAAAAACTTGTTTTTTAATGCAAACATTTCTAATATAATCTTATGGAAGTAATATGTACATAATTGTAAAACAATACAAATTATAATTTAAAAAAATGAACATATATAGAACTGTATATAGGTTATCAAATTATATGTTCAAAAATATTTAAAAAACAAAAATTGAAACTATATAAAGAATAATTATAAAAAATTAAAAGATTAGAAAAGACGAAACTGTATACGGGTTTGTAAATAATATTTAAAAAGAACTTACAAAATCAAAATTGTATGACTTTTAAAATTATGATGAAACACCTAATAAATACTATCAGTGGGTTTACAATTGTAGGAATTACAAAATAATTAAGAGGTTGTAGATGTCGATACAAATGCGGTGCATATTCATAATTTGTTCTAACAACATGGACGGTGCACGCTATTTAATTTAATTTTGGAGCATCAGTACGATTAACACTGATCGCTGAAGGTCTGTTATGGCTAATCTGTAAACTATTTCATAAACTTCGTGAATCCTGTGTCAAATTGTTACACAATCAACATTGAGTCTCGCCTTTGAGTTTAGGCATCGGATATCCAGGGGCGGGAAAAGTCGCCGTAACACGGACGTTTAAATTCGTGACTTTCCATGGCACTAAGAATCTAAAATGCGATCATCAGACCCATTTCAGTAAATAATTGAAGACATTCAATGACTAACACATATATCATGCGACAAGAAGAAAATAAATTGTGAAAAACACATGAAGAGCGTTACAAAATATTAATGAAATAGAATCTTAAAGCAGGATTTTATATTGCCTAAATAATATATGGTTAATAAATAATTTTGTTTTTTAAGATTCTTATAGGAAAACCCGAGGGAAAACGCCCAGTTCGTAGACCAAGAATGAGGTGGGAGAATAACAGTAACTGAGTGCCTCAATACCATAGGTGCCTAACTGACAATTAAAAAAAATGCTTTTCCCTGTAATTGCATTAGAAATAATAATCTATATCAGAGTCATACCTGTCTATAACATTATGGATGAGTTAAAATTAACACAAAAATTTTATAGGCATGTGTGCAATGATTATTTCTAGTGCAATTACTGGGAAAATCATCATTCTTTATACTTTGGGTTAGGCACCTTTGGCAATGAGGCACTCAACTATGATTTGAAGGAAGTAGATTATACAGAGAATGATTGGAAAACATTAGCTCTGGATAAGGATGTATGGAGAACTTACGTCCACGCGGTCATTTAACCTACGGGGTCGATAGTGCCAGTGAGTTAGTTTGTTAGTCAATATTCTTTTTTTAAATAAATATAACTTGAAATAAAAATCTAAATATTTCATTGTTAGTTATTGCCAAATGTTTTCATAATAATAATAAAAATATTTTAGTAGATAATTTTTCAAAGTTATCTTAACCCATTGTTGCCAAAAATATATAAAATTAAACTATGTTACAGGGTAGACCGCTCTGATATCTTCAATGAGTTCTTGGAAAGGATCCGCATTTCGATTTTTACAATCAAAGTGCCATAAATATTCCGCGATATGTATGTCCATATCATTGCTTTTGATCCCCCCCTCCCTAGTTAGCCTGCGTCGTAGACTCTGCCAAAAGGACTCTATGTTGTTCGTGTGAACATTTGTATCGGGATCCACAAAATTTTGCGAATGGTTCACTGTTAAGTGGGCGGTGAAACCACCCCCCAGTAACCCATTATAACCCCTCCAAGCAATCTGTGTGAATAGTGCTCCCAAAATGAACACACTTTGCTATCAAATTAAAAAGGGTAACAGCATCCCTATTATTGTTGGGACAAATTTCCATCCGCAAATTTCGTTCGGACATCGATCATCCCCAAAATCCAGTTTCCTTCAACTACACGCCCTCGATGATATTTCCTCCTACCAATTTTGCATTCGTCAATTTCAACAATATGCCCTGGACCTCGAATTTTGCCACGATTTTCATATTTATCCTCCATTGATAATATACACACTTCTCGACAGTAACTGAACCAATCAGCTACTGTATCTCGAGTTGGCTTTCTGTTCCCGATAGTACAATGCACAATTGTCTGATTATACATTAATTTATGCGTAAATGAATGAACTAAGCAAATAATTTGGAAAGGATGTAATTTGCAATTTTCGAACCAAGTTCTTTTCGTGACCAACTGGGAGAATTCCCGGTACCCTCTCCTATAAACGAATATTGGGTATAGCCTATTCCGCCTCGTTTCCGGAGCGAGAAGAACATTGCATCGAGGGCACTGCATTCTTGTTCTTAAAAGCCCTTTATCGAACAGAAATTGAATACATTCTCTACGATCAACTAGATCTAGGAATAGGCCTAAATTAATCAGACTGATGAATGTAGGCATTACGAAATTATTTTCGTTTTAAAACTAGCAACACAAAAGAACACACTTTACACTAGAAATTTTGTTCACACACTGGAATGGACAGGGAAGAAAAATAATTTTCAGGTTTAAAATTCGTACGAACAATACAGCAATAAAACATGTGGTGAACACTTGTGGATTCTTTATTCAATTTTTGAAAACATGTTCTGGGAATTTTCTGTCAATATTGATCATACTGGTTTCACTTACATATACTGCCAACTGCTGGATGTTAGATTTATATTTCTGGAGTGACGTCATTCGCTAGCGCATGCACGCTGCTATTCTGTGGACCTTAGAAGAATTCGTGTGAGACATATAACCGACTTTTTCCGAAATGTTTATAAAATGGTTCCAGAATGCTTAAAATAGTACAAAAGTTATTATAAATGGTTAAAAAGCATTTAGTGCAACATTGACATAATGTTGTATGGAAAATCGTGGGAGACAAATAAGTTACCTCAGCCAAGTCCAATTCCACAACCCCAAAAACCTAATTTAAATCCCAAGAACCTACTGCATTGGAATTAAAAATATCACAGTACCTTAATATTATCGCCAGTAGCTCAAAATTGATTTAAAAAATCAATCATAGAATATTCCTGCTTGAAATTCTGCAAACAAGGTGCTGAAATTATATACTCACATACCAATTGATAAATTTAATATAATGCCTGTATATGTTACGGTAGGCCTATATGAAGTGGAGCATTAAACTTTCCACATTGTCATGTAGTTTCACTTCTTTTGCTGTAGCATACCACATGCCATTTTGTAACATTTTCCTTTTTCTGCTTGGGTGGGAGGTACATTGGGAAGTGACACCAATTTTTTGCTTGAATTCTTAGAGGTATAGCGCTAGATAAAGGTCAGCCTCATACATTGTAGTCAGGTATATGAACAGATTCAGGTACTAAAGTCGGAGAAAGTTTTTTTCTTACTGCCAGTCAGCTTGTTGTGAACTATGAATGCGTTGAAAACACATAACAGGTAAATAAAAATATATCTTCGTAGATTAATAATAGAGTTAGAATTTAACACCTGACCTCATAATTGTAGATTTCTCAAGACTAGTTTCATTACTTCTGTGCATTATCTTCAGGTCTATCTAACCGTTGATTTGGTGGTTGGCGATCCTGTAGGTTGTTTCTTACCTCTCTGGTGGCTGACCAATGAACTTCCAAATTAAATCTTTTTCGCCAGGAATTTCAAAATTCATGATTTTTATTTTATTTTTCTGCATGTAAATTTTCTCCCAAACTGTGAGTTCCTTACACTTGTCTGTTTCAATAATTTGGGCTTTGTTTCAATTCTTGTCTTTTTCTGACCATGCATTTACAGCTGTTGCTGATTTATCTATTTTCCCCATTTTTAACATTTCTAAGTTGTTTTTTCATTCTTGTGTTCAAGTTCCTTTTTGTTTGCTATGTATATATATATATATATATTTTATTTTACAAAGATTATGAAACAGATATAAACTAATTTATCATAAAATTTGTTAAATAAGTCCCATACTGGCTGAAATTCCATGACAAAATTTCTTCCTCCACGGGGGCTTGAACCAGCAAGTCCCGTAATTCTGCACCAAGGCTTCTTGCCTTAACCACTTGTCTATGGTGTGGGACTAACTTTCTGCTATAAACATATATTTATGTGTGCTGGGTCACACTTTTTACACAAAATGTAAGTTAAAAGGTTTGCTTGTTATTTATACTTGAGATTTTAAACTAATTCTGCTAAAAGCTCTGGTACATACCTTATAAAGCCTGTTTTTCAGTCAGCTATCTGCATTTAATGATTAACAGTAATAGAAAACAATACCCATCATTTGACTTCTCACTATATAATTCACTATCACTTCTGTTATTGGGCCTAAGTTAACTGCTATAATAATGACTAGTAAGGTAGCAAGTACCCACACTTAATCCTATTTGTTCCATAAAGTACTATTATTTGCCATGTTTTGAGAATATGTACCATACTCTTCACTTTGTCTTGCTCCTTATGATACGTTTTTTATTTTTAAAACTGTCTTCAAATAGGGTGTCACATATAATTGCATGCGACCTATACACATATAAATATAGCAAACCTCTTCTGATTGTGTTACTTCTTCTTTGCATGTTAAGATTTAATCAAAATGTTTCAGGAAAAGAACTGACAATAACCCTAGTGAAGCTGGAGAAATATATCAAAATCAGAAAAGAAATGAGAACAAACTTCAGATGAAAGGAAATGCAACAAAACCTCAAGAAGTAGCACTTGCTTCATCATCTACAGATGTATTACAAAATCCACCATCTCCTAAACTTTTGGACTGGGGGGAAGAAGTGGAGCAGATGGAGAGATTAGAAGCTGAGGGCGTGATGAGTGATGTTATGACACGAAGTTCATCTCTTGCCAGTCTTCAGGATAAATCACAAACCCATCCACCAAGAGAACGACGACGCCGTCGTAGGAGGTAAATTAAAATATCTGTTTTTTTTATTCTTTAGTATTTAATCAAGACCAGTAAGATAATAAACTGTGTTGTATTTTCAGCTGTGACAATGAGAAACAATTTATCAATTACTATTTTTTTCCCTATTAACCTGTATTGTGTAACTTGTTAGCCAGTTTAAAATTCAGTATTAGATAATTAACTGTGGTTTATTTATGGCTTTGATAGGCAGAAACAGCTTATCAATTACTTTTTTTTATCATTAACCTGTGTTTGGTAACTTGATCACCAGATTAAAATTCATTTGTGGCTTCCCAATGGAAAAAGAATAATATATTAATACCATAGTAAATGCTCTTGCAAACTTTTGCAAGCAAATATAATGGATTTTCTTTATTTACATACAGATAGTGAAGTAAACTCAGAAAACAAGTTCATCACCACAACATTCTCTAAAAAATTATGCCTTTTTTCATTTAAGAAAATTTTATTTCATAATTAATTTAAAAAATGAACATAAAATACTCTGGCTATGAGACAAAAATGGCATCAAACCAGAGGCGGTGCATCCTATAAGTTCAATGATTCATTGAACCTCCAAGAAAAATTGAACTTATGAAGAAAGTGAGTAGTTTTAATGATGAATAATATTCTTGTATTTTTTTAAACAATTTCTTAAAGTATCCAGATGTTTTGAATCAGATACGTATTTCTGTCATGGAAATCTTGCATAGAAAAGATTTTTCTATGAATATGATTTTTTTTTTTTTGGCTTGCACGTGCGTCAGAGCAAGGAAATATATATTTCAATTAATATTGGGAAGTAAACATTATGAGGTTATATCATTAATAGTGAGTGGAGAACATGTTTTAATCGACTCACCTCATACATTTTCAAACTTCTTTGATACCGACGGTTTCAGACAATCATGTCATGGAAGCCATGACTGAAGAAGGACATGATTTTGTCTGAAACCGTCGGTATCAAAGAAGTTTGAAAATGTATGAGGTGAGTCGATTAAAATATGTTCTCCACTCACTATTAAGGAAATACATGCTTGATTTAATGCCTCAAGGAGCTGGCAAAACGTGCAGCTCCAAAAACACAATCCAAAAACTATATCACATGAGTCAATCCAAATGTCCAGCATTTTGAATATTGCAAACAATTGAATTCTGGTGGAACTGAATGAGTTAATCTTAAAGTTGAACTTTTATAGGAATAAATCACTATGATGTTTAATTTATTTAAATTCTTCTCACCCAGTAACTTATTTAACCCGTCAGTGACGCACCCTTTTACTTGCTTTTCTACTGCATGGACGGAGGTCATTTTAACATTTTAGTATTCCTAGAACACTGATTTGTATAAACGATCGTAAGAAAACAAATGAAAAGTCGCGCGCATTTAGAGAAAATTACGATTACTTCAATCTCATCTGATTTTTTAAAAAAATAATATGAAATTAAATTTTTAACAAATATTATTTTTATTCATATGTCCTGAAAGCTCATAATTTCTACGTTAAACACAAATAAATTACATATTTGTAGCTTCAAAAATGTACGATCCAGAACAAAAAGAAAACATGCCTGCATAGGTCTATACCACGTATAGATGTCGGCAATAAGTGAAGAAGAGAGGGTCTATACCACGTATGGATGTGGGCGCTGACGGGTTAAGGTACATATCAAATTGTGATTAATAGAATGTAAACAATGAATGACCATTCTATTCTATAATGTTCTGCCCAAGGGCACGTCTTTCACTGCAATCATAGCATTTTCATTTTATGCTTTGTAGCTTTACTAGGGAATTATAGGTGTGGTAGCTTCCAGTTGCTTCCACACTGGTGAATGATAATAATGATGAAGATGATGATGATGATGATGATGATGATGGCCGGATGATTTTCGGGTAATGCTGGGGCCCTAAATTTTCCTGACATTTGTCATACAGGTCAGGAAAACCCCCGAAATTAAAACTCACCCAAGAAGCCTCTCCCGACTGGGATTTGAATCTCGGTCAATTGCGTGACATGGTAGCATGCTACCTTGAGACCACATACCCAGTTCTAGATTCACACATTCATAAGTTTTAAAATCAAATTTGGCAGTTTTAAGTGGAGGGAATTGTTTGCCCCTCCATAACCATAATGATTCATCAATTACAATATCTTGATTTGGAAGGTAGAGAGAATGGAATTTATTATTAAAATATTCAATGAAAGGGACAATTTTGAAAAAAAATGATGGACATCGGAAACCAACTTGTTTTGTGTTGTCTTAAAATTTATGGCACCATCGAATATGGAGGTCATGGTTATGCACACATGACATCTCCATACATTGCTATCCCAAATAATGTTTTTCCAATTATTCCTGTATAATTTATAATAATATCCTCAACTCGTGTCCAAGTCAGGGTCGGGTCGACGGATGAGATGAGAAGAAGCCACTATATATTGAGGTCTGTGAATGACAAGGGTGTGGCCGACCACGTCTGACGCACCACCACAGAGGCAGATGAATGAAATGAAACGAAATGAATATGATGAGATGAGTATGGAGAAAATGATGGAATGAAAATGTGGCAGGGGAAGGCAGAAGGAAACCCCGAGAAAAACCTGTCCAAGCTCCGTTTTTTCCTGCCACGAAACCAACATGGAGTGACCAAGACTCGATCTTGGGAACCCAGCAGTGAGGGTCTTGTATAATTTATCTCCCTCAAATCCTGGTTAATATTTTTCTTGCACTTTATGGTTATCCCTCCTACTGGGCACTTTGCTTCTAGTTTTCGTACACGAAGTTCCTATATAATTTCCTATTCGTGCCATATGCCCTACCCATAGCAGCCTATGAGATTTGCAATGTTTTATTATATCTAGATTACAAAGATATCACGTTGCTCAGTGTTACATTCGTCTTTCTTCGAAGTTACACCTCAATTTCCTAATATATCTCTAATTGAGGCGATGTGCTAACCACATGTATCTTGTTGACATGTTCGCAAATAAGCGTAAGTGTCAATAAGTAAAACAAATAACAACATGAAAGTGTTAATAAAATATTAATTATTATATCTTTGGTCTCGAGGGTAGAATACTGTCTTGTCATGCAGTGGGCTTTGAGGCCAAAACGGTCCATGGATATCATCTGGCTTTTATCATCATTGTTACCATCATTATTTATCCCCCTGGGTGGGAAGCTACCACACCTATAATTCCCTAATGAAGCAGCAATCATAGCATGAAATTTCTATGATTACAGTGAAAGACCTGTACTAGAACAGAACACTATAGAATATAGTATTGAAACAAAGAATGATATAGAATGGTGTCTTTCATAGGTTAATTACAAGTTATACTTAATTGTAGATGGAGATTTCCTTATACTTTCATCAAGATATAAGTTAAAATGCATTCAGTTTTTAAATTGTTGCTAAAGGTTTACTTATAATTTATAATTCTAAACTTTATCTATTTATCCTTCATTCATATTTTTAAATTAAGGATTTTCGTAATTCCACACATCAGATTCACTATGTACAATATTTATAAAAGTTGGAGAATCTAAATTTTATTTGTGATATAAATTCATTTATATAATTACAGAAATTGATTCTTGTTGAATGGATTATCTTGGTTAATGAACTCCCGCTAGGGAGCACCTGTGTTGGAAGTGTGCGGTACATACATTACTATTATTGCTATTATTATTATTATTATTATTATTATTATTATTACTATTATTATTATTGCTATTATAACTATTTTTATTTTTAGTATCGTTACCATTATTATTATTATTCTTATTCTTATTATTATTATTACTATCCTTCTATTATATTTTTTAATTTATTTTCATAATTCTACACATCTAATTCACCAAGTAAATTTGTTATAGAAGTTGGAAATGTCTGAGACACGTGATTTCTGTGTATACACACGATCCACGTCGGTTTTGAAAAATAGGTTAGTTATGAGACCACACAGTGAGACACTATACAGATTTCGGCAAAATAGGGCATTCACTAGTTCGAACGAAGGGTATAGTTGAAGAAAAAAACAATACAAAAAGTATCTCCTTTCACTAATAAGTAGCCAACTCACTCCACATGCCTGTCGTAAATTATGTCGTAACATGAAGGGGAGTTTTCCCTACCACAGCAACAAAAAATTAAGTTCTCCAGAATGTTTAACTAACTCCCTATAGGCCTTAAAAATCATAGATGTACCAACGCATAATGACACGGCAAACTGCATTTGGATATTTAAAAGTCCAGGCGTTCTAACACGTCCTTCTGCATCTGGGAAAGGAATGCCATGTTTAAATGCTCACGCTGATGGGTTAACATGCAATTAAGTAATTTTAGGTACTCACATGTCATTTAGGTATTTTTAGGTGCTACTGAATCCATAAATATATTTCTTTTGAGTGTGATTCGGAAAAGTATTGAAGTATTTTTGGTTTTAGAAGTAAGAAAAAAAAGTGAAAACCTAAGAATCGGTCCCTAGTTATAATACTATAGTAGGGGGGGGGGGAGTCATATCTTCTTATTAGTGTTAGTTTGTCAAAACATAGGCAGTCATTTTGCAGAATATTGAAATATCAGCTTGCTTGGAGTGATTTAAGACCAAATTGTCTTTAACAGTAACATATATTTTGCTCGATACTTTTAAAATTCATGACAAAACACCGTTGAGGTCATTTTGTTGCCATTAAAAATCATTCGAGTAGATTCTCTTAGTATGTAACATAAATACTTTTGGGTTGTTTCAATGAGTTTATCTTTTTTTTTTTTTCATTTTAATGCAGGAGCTGGATATCTATCATCAACATCATTACGACCCTTTCAATCTAGCCTTAGCCTCCCTCATGACAGCTGCCCAATCATTCTAAGATATCTTTCTTCGTCTCATAAAATCTAATTGGCATTAATGTTCTCTCTCTTTGTATAAGCTCTCTTCTAAGCCAAATTTATTAATAAAAATGTGAATGAGACCCTAGACATGTACTTCTTTACAGGTCTGAATTGTAAAAAAGGTCTTAATATAATTAATAAGAGAATTGACAAGTGTTTTTTTAACATACAAATAGTAAACTTTACAGCTTAAAAGTAATGTAAAATTCTTGTTAAAAATACTTTGAATAGAAGTCGTCTCATGGCGTTGTTAATAACTCTATCTGCCCTTGGACGTAAGAGAATTGTATAAGTGGAAAAAAAACATTAGTCCTTGTGCCCTGTCTATAATGGTGTAGTGGGCTGCTCACCGACATACAGAGTTGGAGGTCTGCAGTTTGATTCCTGGTTCAGATGTTAATTTTTCTTTTAAAAAAATTAATTTGTCCAGGACTGAAACATGTTAATCTAAATACAACATTAAAAAAGTATTTTTATTTTCAAATACCATTACCTTTCTCTGTGGAAAGCAACGGGAAGCTACCACACCTATAATTCCTTAGTAAAGCTGCAAAGCATAGCATGAAAATGTTATGATTGCAGTGAAAGACCTGCCCTCGGGCAGAATTACTATGGATGGATGGATGGATGGATTACCTTTCTCTTAACCTTTAAGCGCCCAAGTTTAAATGGCCAGGTAGCGGCAGTCTGCCGAGTTTAAATGTCCACCTAGCTTTTAAACTTCTTGGCTTTTGACTATAACTTTGCTGATTTTATTAACTCATATTTTAAAATCTGTGGGGGTCACAAACATCAAACAACGTTTAAAGTGTTAAATATTATTGTAAAATCGGTGGTATTCACGGCAAAAACTCGTAGTGATATTTTATACCATACAGATAATTTTTAAATTCACGATAGTTACCAAATAACTTTAGGGATAGAGTGTTGTGAATCAGGTTGAAATGAAAAACTATATATATATATTTAGGTATATTCCAACCCTCGTTCATTCTTTTGTTTAGAATTAGTCTTATGTTGCATTTGGTCAGTTTTCCCCCAAAGCAGAAAAGTTTTGAAGAAAAAACAGGTCACATTCCACCCACAGCCCATATTCATTCAGTTTTGTGACTCAGAGTGAAGTTTACAATATGTCTGGTACAAAATCACTGAGTTCCGCTGAAATACAAGACATTCTCGGACTGTGACAATGACGAAGACGATAACAATGACAACCACAAGCTACAATCAACTGACACTTATAGCTGTGAGACACCTGACTTTTGTCAGGTGTTGGGTTCGTGAAACTGGAATTGATAGTGCAGAAAACTGTACTCTTCCCCCTGACATGACAGAATCAGAAATATACATTTTTCTTGGCCTAATTATTCTAATGGGATATGACGTGTTGTAGGATAGTAAGACCTAAGAAGAAAGGGATGCCAAATAATCTAAGAATAATAATAATTCCATGGTGTGACAGGCCTAGAAGGCCCTTAGCCTACCAGACAGCTGTTGGCCTCACACACACATCAATCACAAAGGTAGATGATCATGTAGCAGTGCATGGGTGACATGTGGTCAGCATGTTGAGTCCCCCAGCCATTATAGCTGGTTTACTCAACCAAGAAATTATTTTTTCATTTGTTAGACTTAACCATTCTATACAGTTTTCTTCTTCTGACTACGTTGGTGCCAAAAAAACACATAGAGACTTCCGACTTAGACTTGTCAGAAACTTTTTGCAACAGGCTGATTGAACACCCTGTAGACGACTCCCTGGTAGACCTAGTATATTGAGTACAGACATTTCGTGATTTGAAGACAACTTTAGTCAACATTGGGCCAAAATAACACACAGAGACTTCCGACTTACACTTGTCAGAGACTTTTTGCAACAGGCTGATTGAACACCCTGTAGACGACTCCCTGGTAGACCTAGTATATTGAGTACAGACATTTTGTGACTTGAATTTAACTTTAGTCAACATTGGCTGCTAGCTTTACAAAGACTGATTTGTCGTGTGTGTTCGGCATGGGGAATCAGAAAACGTGTGCAAATGAAGTGTAAAAAGTGTTGATGTCGGTTTGTATATTGGTGATTGTTTTGAGACTTATCACACAAAAACAAACCTTTAATAAACGAATGCTATCTTCACATCACGTTGCCAAGCATCTGATAACCCTGAAAAAAGGTATGTAACAAAAGTAGTATTATCCAGTATAATTTCAAGCAAGCAAACAGGTCCACCTGCTCAGAACCCATACGCTGGGTTTGTGGGCAGACTGGACGTACAATTTAAAACCCAGCGTGTGGACTCTTGGACGTTTAAAGGTTAATTGGATTGCCTTGGTGTTGAAATTTGCAAGAGAGCTGTTTCTTCTTAATTTTTTCATCACGATACTCGTCTTTTCGTCCAATCTAAGTGTCTTACTATCTTTTGTGGAAATAATTAAAAATATAAGAATATTTAAACAATGTAACAATGGGTTTTGGAAGTTGAAATTTTTTGGATTCAGGATCGGGAAGTTCAGGATGATATTTTGTTTGTCAAGAAATGGTGATGGGTTTTTGTTCGATGAAAACATTATTTTGTTATGAGACATGTAACTAGATTATTTAGTAGGATTGAAAATAAATTTGTATATTGTAAGAAAGAATAACAATTATACTACAAAATGGTGGAAATCCTTGTTAAAGAGTTTAGTTTAAAACAAATTAAAAAAAATCATATTTAGTAAAATTATATTTATTTTTAATTGAGTTGGTCAATGTGTTTTGAAGCAGATGATACTGGTGTTGAGAAATTATGTGAAATTTTGTACAATGAACCAGTCTCAAATTGATTCTAATGGATATTGTATTTATTAAAAAAATATGCCATATTAGTTTTAAATTTATTGTACAATGAGCCAGCAACAAAATTATTTTAAAAAAAATGCAATTTATTTTAAATTTACTGGATAATTGCTAAAAAAATATGTGTGTGATTTTATAATACAGAGAATCCAGTTAAGGACACTCGGAAGTTTGTGAGATTTGGTCCTGCCACCATTGAGTTGGTTATTGCAAGATGCATTTGTATATTATCTCTGGCACTGTTACCAAGTTGCAGAATTTGTACTTACCAAGCTCATATTTGTTGTTGAAAATGTTTTTCATTATTGCAACTCTCTGTTGACATCTTATGAAAGTATCAATTCTCATAGAGTTTATTACAGCTCTTAAATGAAATTTATTTTTGTGCATCAACTTGAATTTTAAGTCTAAGCCCATAATAAAAATCACAAGGAATTAGATCTGATCTGGGGTAGGTGCAAGCCACAAATTCTTATTTATTATTTGGTCACTGAACATACAAGCAATTATTTTGAACTTTTATAGGAAAAAAATCACTATGAGGTTTAATTTAAGATGTAGTCTTCTAATTATACCGGTTTCGAAGCCCTGGGCAGTTTCATCTTCAGTAATTTGTTGTTTGGTAAGCAATCCATTGAATGGTGGTCACTTATAAGCCTGCTCAACTGGATTCACTTTATTTAACAATTTCATCCAAGCTGGAATATGCTGATAATTTTTTTTTTCAATTTCATATATACCAAATTTCACCTCCATATGTAAGGTGATTTGTAATTTAGTTATATTATCTTAGATCAATCTTTACATTTTTTTTTTACCTTCTCTATTTTAGTCTATATTCAGTAATGACTAGATACTGTAGTATTTGGATCCAAAATTTTTGTTTAATTTACCGAGATTGATGAATGTAATTGTACATATACAAATTATATTTATGAGAAAACAATTTATATAATAGTGGTTCCACTCTAATGACACATAATAATAAAACAGTTTGCAAATTTGTAATTTTTGTTTACAGTACTTATAACATGGACATGTAAGTAAAATGTATTTTTCTTGCACTTAACATATTAACTATAATATTGGTTTGTTTTCTTATTTTTTTTTACCTGAATGCAAAAAGGAGGGTGAAGAAAAAGTTAAGGTGAGATTAGTTTAAATATAGAAATAAATTATCCTACCTTTAACTCTTTTTAAATCTTCTGAAAATACAAGCTGAATATGTTTCATAGTTTTATTTGAAGAAAAAAATATATGCCTGAATCTAATGTTTCATTAAATCTGCTCAAAAATACTCCTTAATTCACTACACTATTAACAGAGATTTTAATAATAACAACAAAAACTTGCATATAAAATTTTATTAGAATGTTTAAATGATTAACATTAAAATCTACAACACATTTTTATTTGGTTTATTACAAATTTGTTTTGTGTATATATATATATATATATATATATATTTTTTTAAACATTTGTTATTTTCTAGGAGCCTGAGTAGGGACAATGGCACAAGGGCGCAGAGTAAAGAACAAAACAGAGGATACAGTGGAGATCGTAACAACCGAGGTTCAAGTCAAGAGAGAAACTATGGGAGTCATCGAAACAGAGGTCATAGTAGGGAGAGAAACAGTGCAGGAGAAAATAAGGACTTTAACAACAGAGAGAAAAATGTAAGACCGCAGAGTAATGAGAGGAACTTCAGGGGGCAGAGTCAGGATAGAGTTTACAGAGGACAGAGTAGAGATAGAAATAATAGAGGTAGTAGCAAAGACCGTAATTTTAGAGGACAAAGCAGAGATAGGAATATGAGAGGACATAGCAGAGAACAGAATAATAGAGGACAAAGCAGAGAAAGAAATAGTAAAATTTATGGTAAAGAAGAAAGGACAAGAGGTAACAGCAGAGATAGAGGCAATAGAAATCAAACACTGGATCAACATCATGAAAAGGAAAAGAAAGAAACAGCAAAGAAACATGAGAATTGGAGAGAAGAACAACGGCAGTTTAGAAGAGAGAACAAAGAAACTGAAAATACACAGTCAAAAGATTTACAAAAACCAAGTACAGGTAGCCAAGTTGCAGGAATACTTGTCATTCCTTCTCAGAATTCTGATCATAACATTCAACAGAATCAGATGCTTGGATTTTGTCCCATGCAAAATCAGCTTGATTATCCTGGAGGTTATCCAGTATTCCGAGGTGCTCCTCTTACAAATCCAGGTTCTTTTCAGCCACAACAACAGCAACGGCAACTCTTTGATCCAAATAATCCAAGTAAACCGATCATTGTGTCATCTCCTGGTTCAAGAGCTACCCAGAATCTTCAACCTAGGTAATAATTGTTTTTGTTTGAGCTATAGTTTAAATTTCTGTATGATCTTGGGAAATAAGATGAGTTACCAACTAGAATATTATTTCAATTCAGATGAGAAGTAAAATAAATATTGTAATTTATTTTTTGAAAAGAAAAATGGTTTGAATTGAACTATAGACCTCTGATTCTGTACATATTTTGTGCATCGAGGCCCGCAGTTCAGTTCCCAGTTCAAACATTAATTTTTCATTTCAAAAGATAAATTTCTCCAGGACTGGAACATGTTAAAATAAATTTCTATTATGGCAAAGCCCAATGTTGAGACATAACCTCTCCTTTTGTTAGGAATTAAGAGACCAAGTTCATTTAGTTACCTTATTTGCCCATAGATGTCATGAATTGCATGTGGCCAACATATCGACTCAATGAAACATGTAGCAGGCAACTAAGGTATTATAGTACAGGATCTGACCTTCACCCATCTGTTTACTCTATGAAACATATTTTTTATTAAACCTCGAATATAAACGAATACACTTGCCTATTAAATGTTCATGGCTATCTATAATTAAAACTTTTTTGATTAGCTTTTTTTCGGATTCTTCACCCACTTGTTTACCCAACAAATATTATTTGAACCGAGAGTTTGAAACATAAAGAATATGCCTAGGTAGTACTGCGTACTCGTTTCTGGCAAGCAGGTATAAACAGGTAAGTTAATATAGGTAACTACACTGATCTGTTTACCAATTGAAATACATATCAAAATAAAGATAATTTAATTACAAACACGATGGTATGGTATTGCCTGCAATAAACCGGTCATGAAATAGTATTGCCAGGCTTTAAAGTTTAAAAATCGGAGTGAGCAAAGATGCGTGAGAGAGTAGCTGCACATGACGTGTCTGTTGAATGAAAGAGAGTGCGCATGATTTTTGTACATGCGATTGAGAAGGACAGCTCTTCTCTATTGTCGGGAATCATTTTGGAGCAGCTGAAAATACACAAATTTTTAATTATAATTGTTAAATTTATATGTAAGTATGTTAAATATTTCATTTGTAACGAAATGTAAGATATCAAGATACAGAAATATCCGTCAAAGTAATGTGTTAATGAGATATATATTTTTTTAACTCACCTGTTATTGAAGGAAACCTAAGTATAAGTAAAGAAAAAAAACACTTAATAGAAAAATAAAAATAATATTTAAGACCCTTGTGACTTGTAAGTAAAATATTGTTAAAAAAATAAGATAAAAAAAATTACATTCAAATTTTTTTAAACGTATGAACTTATGAATAAGTTAGATTTACTATTTTCATTAAATAATTAATTTATGATATTAAAGAAATCTCATATTGAAATATTTAAAAATTTATTGATCATAAGTTTGACAGTATTCAAATTTACAGACACAAGGCATTTTTTTTTTAATTTGTAATGTCTGCCAATTCAACATCATTAATTTAAATAAAATTATAAGGTTATGTAGATAGGAAATAACACTATGAGGTTTTTTAATATTGTTTATTTTTTATTTCACTCACCTCATACTTCATAACTCCTAGCATACCCAGGGTTTCGTCACATCCTTTGTGACATTCTCAATGCTGTGTCACGTTCAGCATTGAGAATGTCACAAAGGATGCGACGAAACCCTGGGTATGCTAGTAGTTATTAAGAATGAGGTGAGTGAAATAAAAAATAAACAAAATTATAAGGTATTTACTTCATGATTTGTGACAAAATTTTCTAACTCGTCTTTATATTTACTTTTTAAAACTTGATTTTAATATAACACTTGGAGTGATAACCGACAAAATCAAGCGATTCTTTGGTTAGCTGAACATCACTGTATTTTCTTTTTACGAAAAGCCAACTTTAATGCACAATATTATTAAATGACTCATTGTCAAAATCAATAACAGATTTTGTTGAAGTACACAAAAAACACTTTTTACTCATTTTTATATTAATGTTTGAGAAATATCGCAATAATATGTAGCATGTGTTCGATGCAATTACTTCGAAATAATTTCCGACAACGAACAAAAGCTGTCCTTCTCAATCGCATGTAAAAAAATCATATGCACTCTTTCGTTCAACAGACACGTCATGCGCAGTTACTCTCTCACGCATCTTTGCTCACTTCAATTTTTAAACTTCAAAGCCTGGCAATACTATTTCATGACCGATTTATTGCAGGCAATACTATACCATCGTGTTTGTAATTAAATTATCTTTATTTTGATATGTATTTCAATTGGTAAACAGATCAGTGCAGTTACCTATATTAACTTACCTGTTTATACCTGCTTGCCAGGTAGTCATGACCAGAAACGAGTAGGCAGTACTACCCAGGCATATTCTTTATGTTTCAAACTCTCGGTTCAAATAATATTTGTTCGGTAAACAAGTGGGTGAAGAATCCGATAAAAAGTTAATCAAAATAATTTTAATTAAAGATAGCCATGAACATATTTTAATAGGCAAGTGTTTCTGGATGTATTCATCTCTATTTGAGGTTTAATAAAAAATATGTTTCATCCAGTAAGCAGATGGATGAAGGTCGACATCTCTTTGTATCTTAGAGTATTACTAGGTTGTTGAGATTGATAAATCTTGATTAGAGGCCTTTTTATTCAGGCTTAAGGATATTTTACGAGCCTGAAAATCTTCAGACTTGGAACCCATTGCTTAAAGTTCCCCCATAGGACTTGCTCCTTGGATTTTTCCATTGATCCCTGTCGGGTTTGAACCCATGATCCTCGGGACCAGAGGCAAGGAGCGTAACCACTAGTCCACCATGGCATAACATCAAAAAATTATATAATTTATTTAGTTAACCCTTAACCACAGTTGTGCATTTTATATGCTGTTAGTGGAGTTGTGGGGTTGAAAAAGATACCAACAGAAAATGTGATAGTACGTGCAGTTGTATTTGTATGTATTGTGAAAAATAGAATTATAAAATAGTTTGTTTATTTAACTAACTGATTGTGGAATAATAAGGATCATTTGGGGGAGGAAAATTCACTAAATTACAGGATATAGCACAAGTGCAGTGAAAAATAGTACAATAATTACCATGATGAATTTGTCAGATTTTGTGTTCACAATGAATTTGTCAGATTTTGTGTTCACACATTTTTTCACTCAAATTTCAAAATACACTGAATAAAAACC
Source organism: Diploptera punctata (assembly GCA_030220185.1). NCBI lineage: Eukaryota > Metazoa > Arthropoda > Insecta > Blattodea > Blaberidae > Diploptera > Diploptera punctata. The sequence continues at coordinate 356,807 of JASPKZ010002717.1, read as the reverse complement.
CCATGTAATTTTAAAAAAAACTTTCTTTCATAATAGAATGTTCCCAATTCTCCATATAACTGATTAGCATGTTCTGGCACATTGGTCTGTCACATCTAACACAATATTGGTCCGTTTTCTTTTCGTTTGAACGAAGACACAATGCACACTGTTTTCTTTTACATCCTCGATTGGTTTTCCATTCTTCGGAAATGGTTTCTTCAAAATCCTGGAAACAATCATTCTGAGTTCTTTTGGTAGTCGATCATTTACAAGTCTTTCGTTCAGGTATGGCTCTGCAAATTGTCAGCCTAAAGTTTTCAGGAATTCAAGGTGAGAAATAGGCTTGTAATCCCTGAAAGATGACTGCAATATCTAACAATTGGCATAAGTTTTGTTCAGAATAGCTTTGCAGACAGCCAAGGGACCATCTCAGTCTTCGCCTGCTTGTGCTATATGTAAAAATGTTTTGTTCAAAGGTATCTACTCCCCTTTCATACTATTACAAAAATACGAATATAATTTGTGGTTTGCATGTCTCAGGATCAGTACATTCCGAATGGTGCATGTTAGACAGCATAATGTCAGCTTTTTCTTTTTAGGTACATGCAAAATAATTGTTTGATCATCTCTAAACCTGTACTCTGTGATGTCTATTATATGTGTCCTGTTTGTTTGGAAGGATATGCTAAAAAATTTCAGAGTCAACTTCTAGTTCTGAATCTGTTTCATGTTCAAAATAATTATAGTCAGGATCTTTTCAAAGATCAGGAAATCAGTATCAAGCACTGATATATGTTTACGAGCATGATAGGCCATATTAACACCAACTATACCATTGTTACATGAACTAACATTCAATCAAAATACTGGAACGCTACTGGAGTTGTGGGGTCGTAAAGGATATTACTCTTTATTTTACTTATACACAGAGAAAGTAACAGTACTTACATGTTACAGACAATGGCTAAGGGTTAATGTTAAACTAAGGGAAAGCTACACAAAAGGATTTTGAAAAAAAAAATGGATTTTAAAAGAATGTCAGGGGTGTCCAGTTTCATTGGTATCAGAAAAGACCCCACAACTCTGGTTAAGGGTTAGCACACAAATTTAATCAAAATTACAGTGGGAAGAAACACTATGAGATAATTTGCAATTTATAGTTGAATGGGATAAAATGTTTTTACATCTCACTTCGTAAAGTTCTGTGTTTTCACGATACTGTTTTCAAAGATCATTTGCCATCATCTTCAGTCAAACTCCAAGTCTTAAAATTTTGCAGTTATCACTATCTTCCAAACTGCCATCTGGTGCCAGTTTTATGAATTTGGAGATAAAATTTTACTTGCCGGGAACTTCAAAATTCATGATTCTATATTTATTCTTCTGAATGTGTCTTTTCCCAAACTGTTAATTTCAAAAAACTTCTCTAAATATTTTAAATTTTAGTTTCTCTTCCAATTTTGTGATTATCTAGCGAACTATGATCTGCAATTGCTGATTTTTCAATTTCACCGTTTTTAATATTCCTGGTGCTCTTTTGTATGAGTTTCTGAATTCCTTTTAGTTTCCTCTATATATACTCTCTTGTAGTCATTGCAACAGTCTGGAATTTATCAAATTAGTTGCAATGACTGCAAGAAAGTGTATATAGGGAAAATTAAAAGGAATTTAGAAACTCATACAAAAGAACACTTTGGACATATTAAAAATGGTGAAATTGAAAAATTATCAATTGCAGCTCATAGTTTACTAGAGAATCATTTAAAACATTTAGAGAAGCCTTTGGAATCAAAATTTTGGGAAAAGATATATATTCAGAAGAATAAATATAAAACCATGAATTTTTATGTTCCTGGCAAACAAAATTTAATCTCCAAGTTCATAAAATCAGCACCAGATGGGAGTTTGAAAGATAGTGGTAACTGCAAAATTTCAAGAGTTGGAGTTTGACTGAAGATAAAGGCAAATGGCCTTTGACACTGGTATGGTGAAAAAAAACGGAACTTTATGAAGTGAGATGTAAAAACATTTTATCCAACTCATTTATAAAATTCACCAATTGTTCAGAGTATTAAGAAAAATGTGAAGATTAATATATTTAAGAGAAAAATATTTTGCAAAATTTGAGAATTTTTTCACCTTCAAAAAATGATTTATTGATCAACCCGAGTGTGTACATTTACATATAATATCAAATTAATGATACAGGAAATATTGTTTAAAATATTATAAATAAACTAAATTATCTATAAACAGACCAGGTCCATTTTATTTTTACTTTTTATTTGTGGATGAGATAATTTATCAAATTTATAGGAAGCTTTTAATAGAAAACATGCAAGTTGAATTACTATCATTGTTTATTTTTTATTATTTCACTCACCTCATACTTCATAATTCATAGCAGACCCAGGGTTTCTTCACATCATTTGTGACATTCTCAATGCTGTGTCACAAATGATGTGAAGAAACCCTGGGTCTGCTATGAATTATGAAGTATGAGGTGAGTGAAATAATAAAAAATAAACAATATTAAAAAACCTCATAGTGTTATTTCCTATCTACATAACTTAATGAATTACTATCAGTTTAAAATAAATTCAACGGTAAAGAGAAAAATTACAATAGTTTTGTTGTGTACTTTAATTTACTTGTTTTGATAATATTAATACTTTAGCTATTAATTTATTAAATATGGCTATAACTTTGTGAAATACTATCATGTATTAATGTAAAAGCCATTCAATATGTTTGTGAATAACATTCATTGCATTGGATATGGGGATAAGAAAGTAAGATAAAGGGAAAATTTGTGCTTGCAATAGCTCAGTGGTCAGAGCAGTCAGCATGTAAAGCTGAAGTTTCAGGATTCGATTCCCAGTTCATGCATACATTTTTCTCTTTTTTTAACAGAATATCAGTTTAAGTATTGAGGGAAATTGAACTTTTATAGGAAACATCACTACGAGGTTTAATTTAAGATTTAAATTAAAATTGTTTATACCTCACCTTCTAATTATATCGGTTTCAAAACCTAAGTGATTTCATATTCAGTCAATATTATGTCATTCAGGAAAACTGCTTCTTACTCACTCTGTTGGTGGATTGATGAACCCCCGAATGAAATCAAATTCCCTGAGAATTTCAAAATTCATAAGTTTTTCTTTCTTGTTTTTTTAATGTGGTTTTTCCCCAAACTGTGAACTCTTTTGGTTTTTCTATTTGTTTAATTAAACTACTTTTTATATCAATTATATGTTTTTCAAACCAAGCATCACTGCTACTGCTGACTTTTCCACACCATTTTTGACATTTTCCTGGTTTTCAAATTTCTTTTTGTTTGTCCTATATACATTTTGTTACAATCCCTGCATTTGATCTGATAAATTCCTGATTTTCCTTCTTCATTTTTGTTGGTTTTTAATTATTATCCTTTTGAGGCTCCATTCATTCTTCGGTGCCAATCTTATATTAAACTTTAAATTTTTTTTTTGAAATTTGTGGTGCTTCAATGGATGGTAAATGTCCACTGCTGTAGTCTCGAGGTTTCAGGCTATCTTGTCATGCTGCAGACTTGGGTTCGATTCCCGGTCGGGACAAGCTTCCTGGGTGAGATTTTTTTCCAGGGTTTTTCCTCACCTGTAAGACTTTAAGGTGGCTTTAAGGCCCAAAAGGTCCTCGAACATCATCATCATCTTTCATCAGTGTGGAAATCAACGGGAAGCTGTAATTCCCTAGTAAAGCTGCAAAGCATAGCATAAAAATGCTATGATTGCAGTGAAAGACCTGCCCTAGGGCAGAACACACAATAGAATAGAATGGATGGTAAGTGAAGAATTTCTTGAATTTTATGTTTTCTTCCATATCTTTTATATGTATACTTTCATTAATTAATTTTTGTCTTTTAAACTTATTTATTTTCTTGTGTACCATATTTTCTTCAAAACCGTTTTCTATTGCTACATTAATTATGTATTCTTTTTCATAATTTCATCTACTCATAGGTATATTTACTAATCTATGAGTAGTCAAACTATTGAACACTGCCTCTTTGTGAGCAAAATGGTTGAATTCCGAGGACTTAATATAGTTTTCTATGTGTGTTTTATTTCTGTATATTCCCAATTCTATCTTGTTTTCTTCATTTCTTGTCAAACTTGGATCTAAAAATGGAATTTGTCTTTCAATTACATTTTCCATGGTAAATTCTATAGTTCTAAATAAATTCATCTTATTCATATGTTAAAGTTGGGAATTTTACATTATGAGATTTTGACAATCATGACAACAGCCGAGGATGGGAGTGATGGCTCCTCAATACTGCTCCCATCCTCAGGTGTTCTCATGACTGTCAAAATCTCATAATGTAAAATTCCCAACTTTAATATATGAATAAGATGAATTTATTTAGAAGTATAGAATTTACCATGGTAAAATGTAATTGAAAGACAAAATTCCGTTTAAAATCTAAGTTTGACAAGAAATGAAAACAAGATTAGAATTGGGAATATACAGAAAGAAGACACACATAGAAAACTATATTAAGTCCTCGGAATTCAACCATTTTGCTCACAAAGAGGCAGTGTTCAATAGTTTGACACACAAATTAATAAATATACCTATGAGCAAAGAAAATTATGAAAAAGAAAAAGAATACATAATTAATATAGCAATAGAAAACAGTTTTGAAGAAAATATGGTACACAAGAAATAAATAAGTTTAAAAGATAAAAATTGATTAATGAAAGTACACTTATAAAAGAATCAGAATAAAAACATAAAAATCAAGAAATTCAACTATCATCCATTGAAGCACCACAAATTAAAATAAAAAAATAAAAAGTTTAACATGATATTGATATCGAAGAATGAATACAGCCTCAATAGAATAATTAAAACCAACTAAGGTGACAAAATTGAAGAAGAAAACAAATTGGAAATTTATCAGATCAAATGCAGAGATTGTACAAAATTTATATAGGAAAAACAAAAAGAAATTTGAAAACCTGGGTGAAAGAACATCTTAGAAATGTAAAAGATTGTGAAGTGGAAAAGTGAACAGTAGCTGCTCATACTTGCTCTGTAAAACATCTAATTGATATAAAAACTAATTTTATTAAACAAATAGAAAATCCGAAGAGCTCACGGTTTGGAAAAAAAATCCACATCCAAAAAAATAAGAAAGAAAAAGCCCGGAAGATGAACCAAATATGGATCAAGAAAGAAAAACTTACGAATTTTGAAGTTCTCAGAGAATTTGATTTAATTCGGAGGTTCATTGTCCACCAACAGATGGAGTAAGAAGCAATTCTCCTGAACGACATAACATCGGTCGACATATTACTGAAGATGAAACCACCTAGGTTTCGAAACCGGTATAATTAGATGACTGGATATGAGGTGAGATATAAAGAATTTTAATTTAAATATTGAGGGGAAGTTTAAAACGAAGGTTAATTATGTGTTAAATTTTGCATTCTGCCACCCTTACTGTGAAATATTAATGTTAATTGTGTTTGACAGGGAAGGTGATATTGCTCCATCAATATCTTTATCAGGATTTGTGCCAAACCATGCTCCAGAACTTGGATATGTTCCATATCCAGGAATGCCTCACTGTCCTGAGCAAGGGGCATACATCACGGATCAGTTTGGTAATACTCGGCCCACATGGTATGACCTTTACTCCAACAGGTTGGTATGCATTTTTACTGTGTAGTCTAGTTTTAGTATGAGAAACTCACATGAATTGAATACTTGGCTAAGGGAGTATAGGGTAGGAGGGGTGAAGATGGCACAGGTTGGACAGATGGTGCATCCATAGTTTTCTGCGCCTGAATTCAGAGGAAAACCGGAATTTCACTATCTAAGCATATGCAGTCATCAGAGAAACTTTATTTCTGAAATTCTTGCGTTTATATTAGCAAGACAGAGAAAGAAAATGTTTGTTGTGTGGAATCATGTACATGGTATGTTAGAAATTTGTGAAAGTCTACATTGAACACTGGTTTGAAAGGGGTAGGATACAGTTAGGAAAAGGGTAGTTATTTCTATACACAAAGAATTTTGTCCTTGTACATAATACCATAGTTCATTGCCCTCCTGCAAATAGTTTATTAGATCTAATCTATTCACAAAAAAAAGTGTGCGAATGGTGTAAGATGGCACACAAGAAGGGTAGGAGAGTTGGCGCGCCCGGTCATTTAAAACACGGACTGATTTTGCGTTCAACTAAAACACTTTCCCTTTGACAAGTTATATGTTTTCTTTTTTTGCGCCTAAATGAAATTGTGGAATCAAAATGATATAGAAATACATTAATGCAATATTACTTATATATTTAATTTGCAGGGGCAAATTACAATCAATAACTAAATATGCAAATTAATTTTAGTTTATGAACACTAAGTTATATTTGAAATGTTAAATAGAATCAAGTAAAATAAATTAGACTTGTGTCCACAGTCGCTCCTTGTCACGCAGCAGGCCTGGGTTCGATCACCGGTCGGGACAAGTTTCCTGGGTAAGGTTTTATTGGGGTTTTTCTTCACCTGTAAGACAAACCTTAAGGCCCAAATAGTCCCCAAACATCATACGGGCATCATATCCAATCATCATTCATAGGATTAAGGACTCTCCTGGCGCACTACTCATCACCCTCATATTATTGGGGCAGCCGTAACCCCGCCTTCCAGGTGCCCCAACCTCATAAGTGGGTTACCATTATGCCAATGCCTGGAGAGAACACCAGAAATGTCAAAATGTATTATTAATAATATGAATCCGTTACATATAATATTAATCATAACAATTACATAGAACATAATAAATTTGATTCAAAATCTAAATATTTATTATTAATTTTATTCTCATTTTCTATAAAAATATTCCTCATTCAGATAAGCCCAATATTTTCTATATAATAAATATATTTTTAGCTTCATTCCTAATTAATTACATGCTTGAAATTATTTAAGTCAGTGCCGTAGCCGAATGGTTAAGATATGCAGAGCTACAGAATTTTCGCTGGTTCGAGTCCCTATAGGGGAATACATTTTCGGACAGTATGTGATTGGTGTCTACGTAGCATCATGAGGAATTTGGGTACCTGCAATAAGTAGTGGCCTCAGATTGAGAAAACCAGCTTAATGGCTGGGGGACCCGACATGCTGAACACATGTCACCCCTAATGCTGGCTGGATTATCTTCCATCTATGTGTTAACACACATGGATGTGAACTCAGCAGTGACATTTAGCATGTCACAATTTTCAGGATCAAATCGTTATTTCCAATCTGAAGCTCTGAATCCTCAACTTCTACTTCAAAAGTCAGAGACCTGAGCTTTGCGATGGAATTAGTCAACCTTTACATCTGCCCCTAACTCCCAATAAGGCATTCCAAAAAATATTCCTTATTCTTAAGATTCCTAAAGTTGGTCAAGGAGGAAAAGAGTCAGCAAGAGTAATTACAGAGTTTAAAGAAGAAGAAAAAAAAACAAAAGCTGCTGCCCACAAACACAGCACAAATCTCAAAACTAGTAAATCAATGGTAAAGATTTACAATAATTTGTGTTCATTAATTTACTTATTTCTATCATAGCAATAGCTTTAGCTTCTCAATATTAATTTAATAAATAATGCTATATCTGTGTGGAGTCCCTTCATGTCTTCTTCAGGAGAAGCCATTCATTGTGTATTTGTGAATGATGATTCATTGAATGTGGGACCAGTAGAGTAAGGTAAAGGAAGGATTTCTGCTTGGATGAGAATGAAGCCTGGATTAGCTCAGTGGTCAGAGCAATTAGCACAGTTCGGGGTTCGATTCCCGGTTCAGGCAAAAAATTTTCTCTTTACCATTGATTTACAATAATTTGTGTTTATTAATTTACTTATTTCTATCATGGTAATAGCTTTATCTTCCCAATATTAATTTAATAAACTCAAAACTAGGTTTGCATTTGACTCATCACATGATAGCTCAGAGAGTAAAAACGAGAATGTTGAGGTTCTTGAACGCTACGAAGAAACCACAGATAGAGCATATTGGATTAAATTGCATTATATTCTCCAAATGGTTCTATAAAACATATCACATACATGCTAATTTATGTTTCCTATGTGTTAGGAAGGAAAAGAGAAATATAAGAGACCAGGAAAAAATAGAGAGTTAAATATTTTGAAGTGCGTCATCTTTCCACCCTGGTTGCACAGATGGGGCAGCACTCCAAATTATCTAAACATTTTTTTTTTTTCCTAAATAAATTTTAAAACTGTTTTGTGAAATGCTTAGATTCTTTTGCCAAATGTATGTAGAGTATATTTTTTAAATTAAATACCTTATGTCATATTTTTATTATTAATTTCATACATCTCAATGATGGATAAATCATATTTAAAGAGAAAAATTATACGCTCAGACCGGGACTTGAACCCGGGACCCTTGGTTTTCTAGTCCAAGTGCTCTACCATTTGAGCTACCTGAGCAAGTACCGATCTAAACGCAAATCTTTCTCTATATACGTTGAAATTCCCGCCCCAAATGCTCTGAAGCCTTTGCTTCTATCTTTGCAAATGGCGGCTCCTATATTAAGAAGACATATTTGGGAATTATACATTACATTATAAATGCCAGTACGGCTATTTTCGATGTTTTTATTATTAATTTCATACATCTCAATGATGGATAAATCATATTTAAAGAGAAAAATTATACGCTCAGACCGGGACTTGAACCCGGGACCCTTGGTTTTCTAGTCCAAGTGCTCTACCATTTGAGCTACCTGAGCAAGTACCGATCTAAACGCAAATCTTTCTCTATATACGTTGAAATTCCCGCCCCAAATGCTCTGAAGCCTTTGCTTCTATCTTTGCAAATGGCGGCTCCTATATTAAGAAGACATATTTGGGAATTATACATTACATTATAAATGCCAGTACGGCTATTTTCGATGTTTTTATTATTAATTTCATACATCTCAGTGATGGATAAATCATATTTAAAGAGAAAAATTATACGCTCAGACCGCCATTTGCAAAGATAGAAGCAAAGGCTTCAGAGCATTTGGGGCGGGAATTTCAACGTATATAGAGAAAGATTTGCGTTTAGATCGGTACTTGCTCAGGTAGCTCAAATGGTAGAGCACTTGGACTAGAAAACCAAGGGTCCCGGGTTGAAGTCCCGGTCTGAGCGTATAATTTTTCTCTTTAAATATGATTTATCCATCATTGAGATGTATGAAATTAATAATAAAAACATCGAAAATAGCCGTACTGGCATTTATAATGTAATGTATAATTCCCAAATATGTCTTCTTAATATAGGAGCCGCCATTTGCAAAGATAGAAGCAAAGGCTTCAGAGCATTTGGGGCGGGAATTTCAACGTATATAGAGAAAGATTTGCGTTTAGATCGGTACTTGCTTAGGTAGCTCAAATGGTAGAGCACTTGGACTAGAAAACCAAGGGTCCCGGGTTCAAGTCCCGGTCTGAGCGTATAATTTTTCTCTTTAAATATGATTTATCCATCATTGAGATGTATGAAATTAATAATAAAAACATCGAAAATAGCCGTACTGGCATTTATAATGTAATGTAATTCCCAAATATGTCTTCTTAATATATTAGCTGCCATTTGCAAAGATAGAAGCAAAGGCTTCAAAGCATTAGGTGGGCGGGAATTTCAACGTATATAGAGAAAGATTTGCATTTAGATCGGTACTTGCTCAGGTAGCTCAAATGGTAGAGCACTTGGACTAGAAAACCAAGGGTCCCGGGTTCAAGTCCCGGTCTGAGCGTATAATTTTTCTCTTTAAATATGATTTATCCATCATTGAGATGTATGAAATTAATAATAAAAACATCGAAAATAGCCGTACTGGCATTTATAATTGTAATGTATAATTCCCAAATATGTCTTCTTAATATAGGAGCCGCCATTTGCAAAGATAGAAGCAAAGGCTTCAAAGCATTTGGTGGGCGGAATTTCAACGTATATAGAGAAAGATTTGGGTTTAGATCGGTACTTGCTCAGGTAGCTCAAATGGTAGAGCACTTGGACTAGAAAACCAAGGGTCCCGGGTTCAAGTCCCGGTCTGAGCGTAAAATTTTTCTCTTTAAATATGATTTATCCATCATTGAGATGTATGAAATTAATAATAAAAACATCGAAAATAGCCGTACTGGCATTTATAATGTAATGTATAATTCCCCAAATATGTCTTCTTAATATAAGGAGCCGCCATTTGCAAAGATAGAAGCAAAGGCTTCAAAGCATTTGGTGGGCGGGAATTTCCACGTATATAGAGAAAGATTTGCGTTTAGATCGGTACTTGCTCAGGTAGCTCAAATGGTAAGAGCACTTGGACTAGAAAACCAAGGGTCCCGGGTTCAAGTCCCGGTCTGAGCGTATAATTTTTCTCTTTAAATATGATTTATCCATCATTGAGATGTATGAAATTAATAATAAAAACATCGAAAATAGCCGTACTGGCATTTATAATGTAATGTATAATTCCCAAATATGTCTTCTTAATATAGGAGCCGCCATTTGCAAAGATAGAAGCAAAGGCTTCAGAGCATTTGGGGCGGGAATTTCAACGTATATAGAGAAAGATTTGTGTTTAGATCGGTACTTGCTCAGGTAGCTCAAATGGTAGAGCACTTGGACTAGAAAACCAAGGGTCCCGGGTTCAAGTCCCGGTCTGAGCATATAATTTTTCTCTTTAAATATGAAAACCTTATGTCATGTCTAGTGTTTAAATTATTTGGGATTTTTTAAAAATGCGCCATCTTCACCCCTCTTATCCTATTTATGTTTAAAAAATCCAAAGAATAAATAATTAAATTAACAGTATCTTCATTTGATATACACAGGCAACTTTATTACTTAAAGAACAATAGTATATCACTTGCATGGTAGCTCTTCTTCACACCACCACTCCTGCTCCAAGAATAACTCAGCTACGCGTGGGTTCCTCAGCACCCCTCTGCCATGGTACTGCCATCTCTTGACCATGCTGACACTACTGAGTGCACGTTACATTTGCCAATTCTGGAAAAATTGATGTCCTTATTAATTAAGGTTTTCACCTGCTACCAAACTACTTGTCGATAGATGATGACCTACCTGTCAGTGACCAGATATGAGGTCACTGTCATCAGACCCCTGATCATCATCTTGTGTTGTGCTCTGATAGTGCTGAAGAAAATCTACTATTGCAATAGCAGTTATTTTTTGGTATCCCTGCAGTCATTTGACTGTCATCACCTGATACCGATGAATTCCCAACACAGTGGAGATTTGGTGTAGGCACCGTAATTGTTGAGCAGCTTATGGTTGACCTCTTTTTCACTGCTACATGTGTTTGCCTCTCACCATTGACACCCTGTACCTGGTAGTGTACTTTGCCTCTAGGCATAGCACACTTTCATTGCCTTTTCATTAAAAGTTTCTCCACTTACTGACATACCTGTTTCTTACATTATGCCTGTAAGATCCACCCTGATGAGAGAACATGGGCTGTGCTGATGAGAACCCTAATACTCCCATTTACACATTGGTTTATACCCACACAATGTCACTCAGCTTCTCATCCCTGATGAGAGATCAGGTCTCATAATCAATCTCTGCTCTTGCCAATCACATTCAAAATGGTGTGATTCTGTCTCTCCACTTGTCCATTCAATTGAGTGTAGCAATTACATTCAAAGCATGTCACACACCTTGTTCTGCCATTAACTCAACAAATGCCTTGGTGGTAAATGCCACTCCCTGATCAGAAGTGATTGTCTTGGATATCAAATTTGTCAAATATCTCCTTATCTTGATTGCCTCACACAAACGAAAGGTTTGAGATGCTTTTGCCGTCTTCAATCTTCTCATTTTTGTAGGTTTTGATTAATTTATTCAAACTGTAATCATTTTTCGGTGCTAATTTAATGTTAAAGTTGCATAAAAGTAAAAAAAATATGAGGTGAGTCAAAAAACAACTCAAATTTAATTATAGCAAACTCTCGATTATCCGTGTGTGTATTATCCGGTTTGCAGATTATCCGGGCATGGTTCTTCCTACGGTATATTTAAAAATGAAGATAAATACTGTACTCTATTTTTTCTTGGTATGAAAAAAGTCTTTACTTTTAAACACACTACTGTGAACTGCGCCTAGAAACTCGCACAATAAAGATAACTTCTTTCTTAACCCCCTCCCCTGATGCGTCTAGTGGTACCCGTGGCATATTTTGCGAAGGAATGGCTACCTGTTAAAGCGGTCCTACTTCTAGACAATGCACTCTGCTACCCAAGTTCAGTGAGCTTACATCTGATGATGGTCAGATTATTGTGAAATATCTGCACTTTGTGTCACATCTCTGATTCAACCCACGGACCAAGGTGCGACTGCTAGTGTTAAACAACATTATCACATCTTGTAGGACGTCACATTTTAGAAATCTTTAAATGTGTTAGATGCCATTTATGGCATTTGTAGGGCGTGGGAAAAAGTGAAACCAACCACAATAGAACGATCATGAAATAAACTCATGCCACCTAAGAATGAAGACGACTTGGCAGTATTACTTCTGAAAACTGTGACGATGCTACAAATATACCTCACTTGTAGAAAGAAGTTGGCTGTGAAAACGTGGATGAAGAAAATGTGGCTGAGTGGTTGCTGAGTGACCTGTGTGAACCCAGCTTCGAAACATTGAATGACACGGCTATTGTCAACAAAGTGCGAGGGGAAGGGGAAGTGAAGATGAAAATGCAACGACCTTTGAAAACAAAATTAGCCACACAGAAGCATCAAAATGTATAGATGTTTTATTAGAATATATGGGATAAAAATAGATTTGATTACGTTGATGTCTAAAGTGTTAGGAAAATATGAACTGCAATCAAAAAGAGTGTAAACGACAACTTGAAGCAAAGGAAAATATCGGACTTCTTGGTGTAAAACATGTGGTTTTAACAGAGATTTGCTTTAAGTACAACAGATTTTGAATTACAGTACTGTATTGTATAAGAATTAAATAAATCGTGATTACTTCTTACCTCATACTTCTATGTTCCTTTAAACACAGCACTGCAGTATCGGCGACTCCTTGTCACCATCGTCAGCTGTTTTCACGATTGTCAATTTTTTCTTTTGTTGATAATTATCCAAACTGCCATCTGATGTTCTTTTTAAGGCATTAATTTTCTAAACTGCCATCTGGTGTTCTTTTTAATGAATAATTTTCTAAACTGCCATCTGTTGTATTTTTGAAGAACTTTGTAATCAAGCTCTGTTCGTCTGGAATTTCGAAGTTCATGGTTCTAGTATGGTTTTTTTGAATATATATTTTTTCCCAAACTGTTAAATCTAAAGGTTTAGATAAATGTTTCAAAAGGTTTGCTTCTGTTTCAATCCTATGATGCTCTAATAAACTATTTGCTGCTATAGTTGATTTTTCAATTTCCCCATTCTTTATGTTTCTGAAGTGTTCTTTTTTATGAGTTTCCAAATTCTTTTTTGTTTTTCGTACATATATATATCCTGTTGCAATCTTTGCAATCAATTTGATAAATTCCGGATTTTTTGTTGTCGGGGGTGTTAAATTTATTATTAGTTAACAGAAGATTACCCAGGCTGAATTTGTTAATTGGAGCCAATGTTATATTAAATTTTCTGAAAATGTTTTGAAACTTATTATGAACTTCAGGATGGTAAATAAATTTCTTGAATTTTACATCTTTCTTGGAATCATGTTGTAAGGTGGTGTATTCCTGTAACCTTTTTTGTTGTTTAAATTTCTTTAATTTATTCGTTATTATGTCTTCATCAGAACCATTTATTTTAGCAACATGTACAATATGATTATATTCCTTGTCAAAATCTTCTACATTAAGTGGAATATTTATCAATCTGTGTAATAGACTATTGAAAATTGCATGTTTATGTGACAAATGATTAAAACCTGAAGATTTTATGTAGTTGTCAGTATGTGTGTCTTTTCTATAAATATTAAATTCAGTTCTATGCTGTTGTTCATTTCTTATTAAGTATAAGTCTAAAAATGGGATCTTGCTATCTTGTTCAATTTCAATAGTGAATTTCACTGACTCATACTGAAGATTAAGCAATTTCAATGTATCTTGAATGTATTTTTTATCAATTACAGCGATAATATGATGTACATATCTATGCCAACACTTGAAAATCAAAGGATAAGCATTGGTGATATGTGAATCACATATCACCAATGCTTCCTTTGATTTTCAAGTGTTGGCATAGATATGTAGATGATATTATCGCTGTAGTTGATAAAAATACATTCAAGATGCATTGAAATTGGTGATTCACATATCACAATGCAGCTATGTTATTTGGTGTAAGGAGGCTAATGCAAGAGAAGTTTCCTAATATTATTTTGTGGCATTGTGAACAGTGTGGCAGGAGTGAATCACTTTAAGAGTTTCATGGACAAACTTTACATAACTTATCATGCTTCACCTAAGTATGCTAGGGAACTACAGGCTTCTGCAGCGACTCTAGAACTTCAACTTCATAAAATTGGCAGAGTATTAAGCACTCGATGGGTTGCATCTAGGTTCACACCGTTTCTGCAGTGTTGCAAGACTTTGAAGCTCTCGTCCATCACTTTCAAAAAGTGGAAAAAGCAAAACAGATCGCTGTCTTTTGAGGAAAATAACGTCATGCGAGTTTGTTCTTGATTTGGGCCTTATGTGTGATGCTCTCCAAGAACTAAGTCTAAAACTACAAGAGAGAAATATTGACTTGTACAAAGCACACAGGAACATACTGAATACTGAACAAATATTTGAGGAAAGAATTGAAAATCCTGGTCCGCACTACAGTATATCTCTTCAAAGTAAGGAGACTCTGAAGTTCAAAGTGATTCCACAAAAATGAAAGACACAGTCCTGCAATCAGTTCAACTGATTTTTATAAAAGTCTAAAAGATGCTGTTAGAAAGCGTCTGCTTGAAGGAGATGATGCTGATTTACCTGAATATGCCAAGCTTTTTGATTCGAAGTATTGGCCAGAAAATCCTGGGAAACATCTTACATTTGGTGAAGCTGAAATTAGAAAGTTAGCACGAAAATTTCGCTTAAATGAAGGAGAAGCAGTTCATGGTTTTCATGAATATCTTCAAGAAAATAAATTTCCAGATATACTACTTCCAGTGAATGTGAAAGGGGGTTCTTTCAAATGAATCTTACAGTTACTTCAACTAGGTCGTCTCTGCTTGTAAGGACAACTTCTGCACTGCTGTTCATCAGGATAGTAGGACCTTCTCTCACTCAATTCAAACCTAGCAAATATGTAGACTCATGGCTGCTCCAAGGACATCATTCTGCAGTTGATGCCAAAAGCAAGAAGCGATTTAGAAACGACTAGTGTAGATCGGCTGATATGTTAAAATTGTGGAAGTTCCTAGAATAACATCCTCTCTGTGAGTACCGGCACCTTTTTTTCCAGAAAAAAAGCACTGCCACTTATGAAGGTGAAATTTTACACAGCATCGTTTCAGACACGTATCTGTTCCTACACATTTCAGCAAGATTGGAGATGGCATTGTTTCAGACACATATCTGTTCCTACACATTTCAGCAAGATTGGAGATGGCATTGTTTCAGACACGTATCTGTTCCTACACATTTCAGCAAGATTGGAGATGGCATTGTTTCAGACACGTATCTGTTCCTACACATTTCAGCAAGATTGGAGATGGTGACTAAAAATTTTAATTGTTAATTTGGTCACTTGACAAGGAATGACCCTCAAGAAAAACAGTTGCACATTAATCTAATTGGTATTTTATTATTGGGGGTTGTTCTTTTACTGTGTAAAGACCAATATATCATGTATTTATATTTAATTAATGTTGGGAAGTAAACATTATGAGGTATAATCATTAAAATTCATCGGATAACATATTGTTTAAACAACTCACCTCATAGGATTCATGCTTCCATGATATCGCGATTTCAAACATAGTCATGTTCATCATCAGCCATAACTCCGACTGACGAAATTCTTCGGCCGTCAACTATTCTATTGTCGCCATCTTCAGTGCTGCCATCTATGGTTGAATTTATGAACTTCGAAATCAATGTAATTTCGTTAGAGATATCAAAATTCATTGATCTATTTTTGTTTTTCTGAATGTATATTTTTTCCCAAACTGTCAATTCCAAAGGTTTCTCTACTTGCTTTAAATTTGGAATTGACAGTTTGGGAAAAAATATACATTCACAAAAACAAAAATAGATCAATGAATTTTGATATCCCTAACGAAATTACATTGATTTCGAAGTTCATAAATTCAACCATAGATGGCAGCACTGAAGATGGCGACAATAGAATAGTTGACGGCCGAAGAATTTTGTCAGTCGGAGTTATGGCTGATGATGAACATGACTATGTTTGAAATCGCGATAACATGGAAGCATGAATCCTATGAGGTGAGTTGTTTAAACAATATGTTCTCCGATGAATTTTAATATCATGTATTTGCTAAATTTATGTTGTGTATTATGTTGCAGTTTCCGCAGTGCAAAAAATCCTCATTTGTTGTTGGATATTGAACGAGCAGATTTGGAGTTACAGTGGCTTCTGAATTCAGGTGATGTTCTTTGTGATTGGAGTCGTGTAGCTTATATCAGGTATGATGAAATTAATAATAATTGGATGTTGTAATTGACTTTTTTTTCACATTCTTGTTATTCATCTATTACTTATGTTCACTTAATTTTATGTCAATATATTTCTTATGCTAATTTTATATCCATGAATACATATGTCCACTTACATAATATTTTATTTATTATATTCTGTCCACCTTTACATGCAAAAACAATAAAGCCATTGCATGACAGATCTGAAGAATCTAGGCCGACTAATAGGTTAACACTTCTAATTTGAGAAGAAGAGAATTTGTTCTCTCATCCAGTGTGATGAATAATTCGGATTCTATTCAGGACCATTTCATGTAAGGGAGTATCATATTCTAAAGCATTTATGACACCAATATTGAATATAAGTTATTTGGTGAGCGGGAATTACAACGTATGTAGAGAAGAATTTGCGTTTAGATCGGTACTTGCTCAGGTAGCTCAAATGGTAGAGCACTTGGACTAGAAAACCAAGGGTCCCGGGTTCAAGTCCCGGTCTGAGCGTATAATTTTTCTCTTCAAATATGATTTATCCATAATTGAGATGTATGAAATTAATAATAAAAACATCGAAAAAAGCCGTACTGGCATTTATAATGTAATGTATAATTCCCAAATATGTCTTCTTAATATAGGAGCCGCCATTTGCAAAGATAGAAGCAAAGACTTCAAAGCATTTGGTGGGCGGGAATTACAACGTATGTAGAGAAGAATTTGCATTTAGATCGGTACTTGCTCAGGTAGCTCAAATGGTAGAGCACTTGGACTAGAAAACCAAGGGTCCCGGGTTCAAGTCCCGGTCTGAGCGTATAATTTTTCTCTTTAAATATGATTTATCCATCATTGAGATGTATGAAATTAATAATAAAAACATAAGTTAAATAACTGATTTGCAATAATCAGCTGAAGAACCTGACTGACAAATATCTTAATTTAACAACCCTTTAACATGTTGAGAGATTATTAATCTTTTTTATGATATCTCAAATTCCAAGCAACTAAGAAGTTTTATTCACAAATGAATAGGTTGTCCATTAAATTTTTAAGCTCTCTCTTGAATGATGAAATTAAATAATGTAATATCTGAATAGAATGTTTATTAATTATATTATTTTTGGTCTGGACATCTTACCTCAATATTAATGTGGATTTGTTCAAAACATGTTTTGAAACATGTCCAAGAACAAATCCACATTAATATTGAGGTAAGATGTCCAGACCAAAAATAATATAATTAAAATAACCTCAAAATATAACTTCCTAAAATTAAATATTATTTAGAATGTTTATTATTCATTTCATATGTCTCAGTGATGGATAAATCATATTTAAAGAGAAAAATTACATGCTCAGACTAGGGCTCGAACCCAGGACAAGTCATAGGTCCTGGGTTTGATCCCCAGTCTCAGCGTATAATTTTGTCTTTAAATATGATCTGGATAGTATCAAATTTAAGAAAGAAAAATTAACACTTGAACCGGGATTTGAACTCTGGACCTCTCATTCTCTGTATGAGTGTACTGTCCATTACCACCATTAAAACGACGATACAAACGTTAACATTTCTTTCAACTTACACAATTCTCGTTCGTCCAAAGGCTAATAATTGTCGCTGCCATCACGCCAACTGACGTTTTCTATTCAGAAGTATTTTTTATTAAGAATTTATATATTACTTTTTAGCGGTAGAGCTTCATATTTTCAAAAGAATACACATATAGATAACTATATTAAAGCCTTCGTATCCAACCATTTTGCTTACAAAGAAGCAGTGTTCAATAGTTGGGTTGATACATTCTCATCTGAAGATACCAATATTTCAAATCTATTAGCAATTTTTTATTTGGTATTCTTGCTGTAATTCATCATGTCTCAAGTTTTTTAATTCAACATTTTCAGAATTATCTTTAGCGTTTTTTTCCCCCTCTCATAAGGTCTGACCAGAATTGCAGTCTGCCCCTCTAACTGATCTAACATTAATGATACTACTGTACCAGCTAATACATGACCTATCTAATTCTGAGTTTCACCATCTGGAGACATCCAGGTTTTATGAATATCCTAATGATGGAATGTTCTGCTTTTAACAATAAGATTCTTTGATGTGACAAAAGTGACTAATCTAACCCCATTGTTGTTAGTACCTCATAAAGACTGAATTTCTCTATTGTTGACCTGAATATATCTTCCTTTCCCGCTTTTGCATTAAAATCCCCTAAGACAATTTTCAATATTGACAGCAAATAATGATATAAGGAATATATATATATATATATATATATAATGATATAAAGAATATAACGAAGAATATATCAGGCTAATAGGACATATTATTCTCTTAACAATTGTTAAAAACAAAATAATATCTAGAGAAATCAAAATTAAAATTAAACTCCAGTACGACCCATTATAACATATGGTACTGAAACATGGGTCCTAAATAAAAATACATGCAAACAACTAGCAGTATTTGAAAGGAAAATCTTGAGAAGGATTTTCGGAGCAGTTGAAACAAAGGATGGATGGAGAGCCAGATACAACGATGAGATATATGAATTGTATAAGGAAATGGATTTGGAGACTATAAGATGTCAAAGATTGAGATTGTTAGGACATTTCACAAGAATGGAAACCACAAGGAAAGTGAAGATTGTCTTCAACAAGAATCCAGATGGAACCAGATTAAGAGGGTGGAATTGTGTACAAGCAAACTTGAAAGGATTTGGAATAAAGAATTGGAGGGAGTTGGCGATGGATAGAGAAGGATGGAAGAAAGCCATAGAGGAGGTTAAGGCGCACTTGAGCTGTAATACCAAATAAGAAGAAGAAGAAGACAATTTTCATATGAATCAATCAACCAACAGAAGGCAGAATAATGAGCTACAGAACTGCCAACCATCAAATTAACAGTTAGATGCCAGTTGTGAATGAAAGGGATTTCTTTCTAAATTGGTCCCGAGTATATACAAAAATATGAGGTGAGGTGTAAAATCTGATTAATTTAATTATTAACACATTGGTAACTGACAGTTGTGTATAGAAACCATCCCTTCTTGACTTGATAATTTCTATGAGGCATGTTTTTAAAGTAAGTTCCATTTTCAATTATAGCCGTTGCTCGCTGCAATCGTAATTTTGCACATGCACGTTTTCTTCTTCAGTCCTCAGGCAAGCTGGGCATGCAGTTTCAGAGCTTCAGTCTGTGTATGAGGTTAGTTGTGATTAAACTGATCAAGCACCCTGCCGACTGTGAGATATGGTCTGTTATCTGCTTCTTGAATGCGAGAAACATCAAACCAGCTGCATCGTCGACTTTGTGAGGTGTGTGATGAAGATGCCATTAGTGGTGGAATGGTCAGGAAATGGGTTAAGAAGATCAACAAGGGCCGTGTCTCTGTGCACAACGAACAGCATACCGATTGACCATCTTTGATCAATGATGATTTGGTGCGTGCTGTCGATAAAAAGATTTGTGAGGACAGGAGGTTCACAATTTCTTCACTTTCCTTGAATTTCCAATTGTCACGGAATGTTCTCTACAAAATTGTGACAGATCGGTTACGAAATCGAAAATTGTGCTCACGGTGGGTACCCAAGATGCTCACCAAGGAACACAAAACCAAACGAGTTTCTAGTGCATTGAGCTTTCTCACACGTTACACTGAAGAAGGCAATGAGTTTCTTGACCATATTGTGACAAGTGACGAGACTTGGGTGTCTCTCGTCTCACATGACACCTGAATCGAAGCAGCATGGAATAGAGGCACACTGCATCGCCAAAGAAAAAAGAAATTCAAACAAACCATGTCAACACGCAAGTTCATGTGCACTGTTTTTGGGACAGAAAAGGAGTCCTACTCGTCGAATTCTTGCCTCGGGGTGAAACCATTAATAGAGAAACCTATTGTCAGACCTTGAAGAAGCTCCATTGCGCAATTTAATGCATGAGACGTGGGATGCTGACCGATGGAGTTGTGTTGCTTCATGACAACGCTCGCCCACACACAGCTCGTGACACCCAAAATCTCATCACAAAATTTGGCTGAGAACAAATTGACCATCCCCCCTACAGCCCGGATTTGGCTCTGAGTGACTTTCATCTCTTCTTGCACTTCAAGACGTTTCTCGGTGGCCAACATTTTGATGGCGATGATGAAGTGAAAAAAAAAAGAGTGTGGGAGTGGTTCGCATCGTAGGTGGGTGGATTCTACAATGAAGGATAGAAACAACTTGTGCCCTGACTCAATAAATGCCTCAATAATGGTGGAGATTATGTTGAAAAATAATTGAAGTGTGGGGAATAAAATGCAACATTTCCCATTTAATTACTACACAGTCAGAACTTACTTTAAAAATACGCCTCATACCTTAGGGTGGACTTTTAAAATTTAAACTGCATCATTATCATCATCATCCATGCAAGTATTAGGCCGTGTGGCTTGTTACAGTTTCAAAGAGGAATTTTCCATCCAGTGCTTTGCATTCACACAATATAGTTTCTAAATCAAAATATCTTCATTCAGTAGCAATATTATTTATGTAACACTTTATTAGTATACTTATCAAACCTTCTAGTAGAACTTGAGCATGTGGCTGTGTTGAAAACATTGCCCTTTATTTAAAAGCAGAGATCAAAAGGAGCACAAGCATCGAGATTTTTTTCTCATATGTTCACTATACATATGGCAATATGTTTCTTCATGTCTCCAAACAGCCTTCCTGGTGGATCTTGATGTGGTGTCTTAGGGATGGTTGGTTGCCTTTACTCACACTATTTCTTCATTTTCCCCATCGCGTATTCCCAATTTCATGGCTGCCATTGAGAGGCGGTTTCAAGCAAAATAAAATTTTTGTATGGCATTTTTCTTTTTGCATTTCAAAATTTATAGACCGTAAATGTATTAAAAAGTGCACAATTAAGAAGCCACAACACAATATTCTTGCTCCATTTCACTGTGTGGGTTTTTTTTTTTTTTGAGGTATTGGCCAGTCCTGTTATGTCCTTCATATTTTTGTTGTACTGAAGTATGGAAGTGGGTTTCTTTACAACTTTACCTTTCCCATTGCGTTTCTTTCCACTGTTGCCTGATGCAATGGCAATATAATTGTCCTGGTAGACATGTTGCCACAGATCCAGAGGGGAAATTATTGTATATTCTAATTTTAAATAATTTGGGGGAGATAAATTATACAGGAACAATTGGAAAATATTAGTTCTAGATTCCGATGTATGGTGAGTTATAAACATGCGGCCATGGTGGTTTTGGTAGTGCCAGTTAGTTATTTAGTTAGTTATATGCAATTCAAAACCATATTTAACAAACTTGAAATATATTGATTCGTATAGATAATGAATAAACATATGTCTATAGATATAAATCCTGGTTTAAAAAAATGCAAACGCATGAAATTCCAGCTTACTAATTACTACAGTAATACTAATTTTAAACTACTTTTTCTGTTATTTGGAAATTTTAAAGGAAAGAGAGGGGTACAAAGACAACTACAGTAAAAATTCCTTATTTGCGGTTAAAAATTTCTTTATTTGCGGATCCAGTCGGTATATTAGAAGCATTAGTGTCCTTTATTAACCATCAGCAGTTTTTTTTATAACTGCAGGTGCCAAGACGGCTTTTATAAATAGTGATTCAAACCAAATGGACAAATAAATATCAAAAGAAAACAAACCATATTGTCACTAACCCTAAAGTTCACTGTTAAAAGCTGTTGTGTATTTCACGTGCCGATATGTGTACTTTGATAAATGCCTCCATCGCCACGATCGGTATATTATTGTTTCAACTTGTTCGTTGCAATAATTTTGATTGAATAACACATGTCTCTTGTGCTTTGTTCCCAGTTTATAATGTCGAGTATAAGGAAAGAAATTAGTGTTGCCGCTTAAAGTAAAAATAAAAATGCTTGACCGTTTATACACATTGGCAAGTCGTTTGCATCTATATCATGCTGTTTCAATGTTAATGAATCAGGAAATCCAAAGACAAAATAAGGAATTCTATTGCAGAATTAACAGTTGAATATCAATCTTAATTGAAAGACCTTTTACAAGCGACAAAGCAGAAAAAAATTACTGAGTTCTTTGCCTAAACCTGACAATAATAATTAATAGAAATTGTTCAAAATTTCTCATTAAATATTTTGATAATTTTTATTTTATTCTGTAACCTTTGAACGTATCCCCTATATACCCATACAAATTACCATACCATATTTGCGGTTTCTGTATTTGCAGAACATATTCCCCGCGAATAAGCAGCTTTTACTGTATAATTTTATTGTAATCAATGGTAAAGAGAAAAATTTTTGTCTGAACTGGGAATCGAACCCTGAACCTTCAGCTTTCCGTGCTGATGCTCTAACCTCTGAGGTAATTCAGGCTACATTCCCACCGAAGCATAAATCCTCACCTTAATGTAATATATAATTTTTATTCTACAGTGAGAAAAAACAACATTTCATGCCTCTTTCAAAAGTGAATAGACAGATAATCAAGTCCCATATAAAAACGGAAATCTTTGTTCCCGGTCATCTAGCGTGAGATCTCCGTGGCCTGTCACCAATGTGTTAAATAAAACCTCATGGTGTTACTTGCTAAATATATTATTTCATTTTGCAGTACAGATTTGATTTGGAATTCTGTATTTTTGTCTGTATACTTTATATCTTGGGCTGTCAACAATTTTGATGTTTTATGCTGAGTGTGCTGTTTCAGATTTTACATTACTATTCTTGTTAAATGGGAGTATGCCGTGGCATTGTTGGTTAAGGCAATAAGCTACCAACTGGAAGGTAGAGGGTTCGAGTCCCGGTGCAGTCAGATTTTTAAACTGACCCAAACCTTCTGGTGGCACTGTGGCCCTGGGGTCGACTCAGCTTCTAATGGAAATGAGTACCAAACACTTGTTCTGGGGGATAAAGGCGGTCATCACACAGGACTGACAACCTGGCTGACATCAAGTGCCGATTGTCTAAAAGTAGCTGGATCACTTTACCTTTTGTTCTTATTAAATTGCACTGGGCACGTGCGGCCTATAGAGGATTTACTCATATGTTTTGTTACACTCATAGTAGCACCCAGCTTATAACTATCAGTGCTATTTATAATTCTTTGCCTGGGCCCATCAGATTCATAAACATATATTAATTAATAATAATACCTGAAACACACTGTTGTAATTTATGATTCATAGTTAAACTCAGTATATTATTTTCAACCATGAAAGATAGACGGGAAAGGGGAGTTAATATAACCTTGAGAAAGCTCATAAACTGGAATTATACAAGACAGCTGTAGCATAGCCAGCAAATACAATAATTAGACATTCTTGTTTACTTAAAATAAGGTTTAATATTTCAATTGTACGTTTGAAGTTGAAAAATGAAAATATATTAAACATAGACAATATTTGATCATTCCAAAGTTAAAGAAAAACAATAATAATAACAAAAGTAACAATCTTTACACACTCAAACACCCATGCATACCTTTTTAGTTCTGTGTAGGGTACCCCACCCTGGCTTGCTGGACCAAACTCAAAACACGCAGCTCGTTCTTCAGACGATACCCAACTGTTCGAAAGAAATGTATGATCGAATGATACAGCTTACCACGTGTCTGGCCTATTTGAGAGTTCCGAGGTAGAGCGGAAGTTGCGCACCACAAACAGAGCAAAGGGAGGGGTAGGAAGGAGAGTGGGAGTAGATACAAAGAGAAAGGAAATTGGCATAGTTCATTAATCTCACTGTAGAGGGAGGATAACAGCACAGATGTTTCGTACCGAAATAGCACTTTCGGTACAAAATGAATGTTTTATTCAAAAATAATTTTACATTTTGTAAGTGTGAACAAATTTTTTATTTTCCTTACACCATTTGATCTTATTGGGAAATGTTTGTTACATTTGTTCTGAATTCTTTGCATATGCTGAATAAATCATGTACAAATTGGATAACAATTTTCTGGACTTAAACAATGGACAGAAGTAAAATGGATAAAATATCTTAATCATTATCTTCCAGTTATGTATTAAGTCATGTGATCTGTTATGGACTCATTATTTGGACATCCAATTAATCTTTTCCCTTGTGACCTGCAACAATGGATAGCTTTTGGGATTCTTTCTCTGCTCAATTTTCTCTTTCTGTTCATAAATAGTGTAATGCTGGTTTAATTTGTAATTGAATAGTTGCCCCGAAAAGAGATCTAACCCACAAAAAATTGGAAATTGAGTTTTCAGTGAGTTAGTGATCTATCTGGAGAATATCACGGTATAAACTATCCCTGCTCTCTTCCAGACCTGTTTTATTTATTTTTAAAAGTTGGCATTCAAGCGAATAGTGATCTATATATAACAAAATGGCAGAAGAAGTTGGTCTAGTCATGAATAGCAGTTTATGGGTTAGATCTGTTTTTTTGGGGTAATTCTTTAAAAAAATATTTATGGATATTAAAATTATGCATTCCATGTGGATGGAGAAACTTATGAAAAATAATACATTTTGTTGTTATGTTAAACTTTATAATCATATAAAAATGTGATTTTTTTTTTTTTTGTAATTACATTTATTGATTTAAGAAGAAATATGTTGTCACATTGAGTACCAGATATTTGTTTCAATTTTTATATCTGAGAAGTATATCATATTAATTAAATTTTGTGCTGTTCATTTAAAATTTTTAATATTAATTTCTTCTAATTGTTTTTATGTATTGGAATTCTGAGCAAGAATGTATTAATATGTCCAATAGCATTTTAAAGTGTATGCCTCTGGAAACATCCTTCTTGTGTAATTAAACTAGCGCATAAAAAAAAGAAAACATAAAAATAAAAGAAAGCATTTAACTTATAATCGGTACATCTCAGGTTCAATATTCTTGGTGCCAACCAGCCTGATTGGAATTCTTTCTTGTAGTTTTTTTCAGTCATGAAAGTAAATGACAGTTTGGAATTTTATTGGTACAAACCTTTTCATCATTAATCATCATTTCATAATTTGGTAATTACTAAGAAAACCTATGTGTGAATGATTCAAAATATAGTTCAGTTTAGATATTGATTTCTTATACAAAATTATTAAAATTATATTTTTGTATTTCTCCTTGATGTGCTGCTTCCCTCTCTTTAGTCCCTCTTCTATAACTGTGTCTTTTTTTCTTAACTCTACTCCGTTACTATTACAATTATATCAGTAATTCTACATACCATAAACTAGATTAATTTTTAGTAAAGAGAAAAATATCTTTATATTTAAATTAATATTGGGAAGTAAACATTATGAGGTTATATCATTAATAGTGAGTGGAGAGCATATTTTAATCGACTCACCTCATACATTTTCAAACTTCTTTGATACCGATGGTTTCAGACATTATCATGTCCTTCTTCAGTCATGGCGTCCACTGATGAAATTCCGTGATTGTTGATTTCTTTAGTGACATCACCTCTTGTGCTGCCATCTTTCGTTGGGATTATAAACTTTGTAATTAAAATTTTATCCACCGGAATATCGAAATTCATAGATCAATATTTATTCTTCTGAATGAATATCATTCCCCAATTAAGGTAGAATATACCTCATAGTGAGAATTCCTAAAATAAGTAATCATTTCCCAAATTGTCAATTCCAACGGTTTATCCAATTGTTTAAAAATTTTCGCTTCTTTTTCAATTTTATGATGTTTAGTAAACTATGTGTAGCAATTGCTGATTTTTCAATTTCACAATTTTTAATATTTCTAAAATGTTCTTTAGTGCGTGTTTCTAAATTCCTTTTTGTTTTTCCTATGTATACTTTGCTACAATCATTACAATTAATTTGATAAATTCCAGATTTCTTACTGTCTGGGATGTTGATTTTTTTATTGGTATTTAAAAGTTTTTCCAGACTAAATTTATTAATTGGTGCCAAAATAATGTTGTATTTGTCAAATATTTTTTTAAATTTCCCATGTACTATTGGATGGTAAGTAATTTTCTTGAAATTCTTCTTTTCTTTACTAACCATTTGTAGGGTAGAGCATTCTTTAAATTGTTTTATCTTTCTGAATTTCTTTAATTTGTTAGATATTATATTCTTATTAAAACCATTTAATCTGGCTATATTTAGGATATTTTCGTATTCTTTCTTAAAATTTTCTCCTTTTAATGGGACCTTTATGAATCTATGTAAGAGGCTATTAAATATTGCATGTTTATGTGCCAGAGGATTGAAACCCGTTGATTTAATATAATTATCAGTATGTGTACCCTTCCTATATACATCAAATTCAATTTTGTTGAGTTTTTTCATTCCTAATTATGTATAAATCCAGAAACGGAATTTTGTTTTCAATTTCTGATTCTATGGTACATTTAATTGATACGTCTTGTAGATTAAGTAATTTCAACACATCATCAACATGTTTAAAATTTATTATCGAAAAAATATCATCAACATATCTGTACCAACTCTTGAAAATCCATGGGTAAGCCTTGGTGATATGGCACTCGAAGTAACTCATATATAAATTAACCAAAAAAGGCGAAAGAGGATTTCCCATAGATAAACCCGAAACTTGTTTGTAAAATTTACCATTGAAAGTAAAATAGGAATTTTCAATACAAGATTTTGTAAGGTTGATGTATTCTTCTATTACTTCTTTATTTAAATCCAAAGAACTCAACCATTTTTCCTATTGGAACATTCGGAAACAATGAAAAAACATCGAAAGACACAACTCTGTCATTATGAACCACTCTAATGTTATTCAATTCATCAATTAGTTGTAAAGAATTTTCAATACTTTTATTTTCAAATTCTGGAAAACTTTTAAATTTCTGTACTAACCATTTTGATAAACAATAAGACGGGGACACTATATTATTAATTATCGGTCTCATTTTATTCCCAATTTTATGAATTTTTGGGGAGACCATACATTCGAGGATTAGAAGAATTTGGGACTTTCAATTTACATTTTTCTGTATCAGAAATTGTATGCTTAATTTCTTTTAAAGTTTTGTCAAAAGTTTTTATAGTTTTTGGTAGAAATATTAAAAATTGTGAAATTGAAAAATCAGCAATTACTACACATAGTTTACTAGAACATCATAAAATTGAAAAAGAAGCGAAACTTTTGAAACAATTGGATAAACCGTTGGAATTGACAATTTGGGAAATGATATTCATTCAGAAGAATAAATATCGATGTATGAATTTCGATATTCAGGTGGATAAAAATTTAATTACAAAGTTTATAATCCCAACGAAAGATGGCAGCACAAGAGGTGATGTCACTAAAGAAATCAACAATCACGGAATTTCATCAGTGGATGCCATGACTGAAGAAGGACATGATATTGTCTGAAACCGTCGGTATCAAAGAAGTTTGAAAATGTATGAGGTGAGTCGATTGAAATATGTTCTCCACTCACTATTAAGAAAAATATGTATTCATAAATTAATTATGGGAAATAACATTGAGGTTTTTAAGTTAATAATTAATAAAAATGAGTCAAATCTCACCTCATAATCTGTGATCTTGAAGACCATCGTGAAGATGGCTGAAGATGAGAGGGATACCACTTGAAACTGCAGTACCATGCTCGAAGATCACAAATTATGCGGTGAGATATGACTAATTTTTTTATTAATTATTAAGGCATGGTCGGCTGGCACCCTTGTCATTCACAGACCTCTGTATAAGGGGCTCATCTCATCTCATCCCTCAACCCGACCCTGAATTGGACATGTGGACATGAGTTGAGGATTTTTTTATTAAGAAAAATATCTGCCTGAATTGAGAATCAAATCCTGAATCTTCAGTTCTCTGTACTGATGCTCAGACCACTGAGCCATTTGTACCATTCATGCAGAAACCTTCCTCCTACTCTCATTTTAATCCCTAACTCCGGAGCGGTGAAACTTATTCACATTGCATATGGGCAGCTCCTAATTCTAGAAGACAATACAGCTAAAAGATACTACAACGATAGAAATAAACAAATTATTACACACAGCTAAGTTAGTTCAATTTATAGTAAAAAAGAAAAATGTCTGTCTGAATTGGGATTGAACCCTGAACCTCAGCTTTCTGTGCTGATGCTCAGATCACTGAATAAGTAGGTTTTTGCGTGAATGGGTATGAATATGTGAATGGTTCAATGGTCAGAGCATCAGTATGGAGAGCTAAAGGTTCGGGGTTCAATTCTGCAGATATTTGTCTCTTTACTATAAATTGTACTAGCTCAGCTGTGTATAATAATTTGTTTATTTCTATCATAGTAATATATTTTAGCTTATTTAAATCCTGTAACGTCTTCTAGAATTAGAAGCTGCCCATATGCATTGTGAATGAAGTTTCACTGCTCTGGAGTTAGGAATAAAGTGAAAGGTTTCTGCATGAATGGGTATTAACTTCTGAATGGCTCAGTGGTCTGAGCATCAGCATGAAGAACTGAAAATTTGGGATTCAATTCCTGATTCAGAAATATATTTTTCTCTTTACTATAAATTGTACTAGCTAGCTTTATATAATAATTTATTTCTACATTAATTTTTTCTGGAAATGCAACTTTTATGTAATTTGGTTTCAGTAAGATTAGGCCCTGAATCTCCTGTTCTATGGCACCAAGCATTGACATCCTTGGCTATTCTGCCAAGTTGGGAAAAATAATATTGTTATTAGCCTTATATGTTTACAGCTGGGTTTTTAGACATTTAAAAGTGATTTCAAGATTCTTCATTAAATATTAATTATTCCTCTGATTAAAAATGAACAAAATTATTTGTCTTTAGCTAAGGAAACCTCAAAATATAGACACAAAATGTTACTTATACCATTCATACTGTATATCATATTTGTGAAATTGGCTGAGCAATGCAATTTTAATTAAATTGTTCATTTTTTTAAAACGTTAATATGAATAATTAATTTTGAGTTGTTTTTTGACTCACCTCATATTTCTTGACTTCCATGCAGATCCAGGTTTTGTCACTGCATTTGTGACATTTTCGATGCAACACCACGATCACAACTTGATTGTGATGTTACATCGAGAATATCACAAATGCAGTGATGCTGCATGGAAGTCAAGAATATGAGGTGAATCAAAAATCAACTCAAAATTAATTAAAATAAACGTCATAGTGTTATTACATAACTTAGTTAATATGAATGTTGGATAAACAGTTATATAGCAATAGCGATCAGGAATTAACAATGTATAAGAGAAACATTTGCATTTGGATTGGTAGCTCACTGATAGAGCATTGGCCTAGAAAGCCAAAAGGTCCTGGGTTCAAACCCCAGTCTGCGCATATAATTTTTCTTTTCAAATATAATGTAATTACTGTTTAGAATTTAGGTTATAGACCTAAAGAATTATTTTTTCTCTCTAAGTGGAACAAAAAAGACATAATATTCATGCTTCATGTTAACTTTAATTCTGAAGACCAAGCATTCTTAAAATATAACCAGAATGTGACCTAAATAATAATCTAGTCTTGATAAATAGAACAAATATAAGGTTAGGGAAAGTTATTCTTGATATTTATTATTTTTTAACTCTACTTTTTTAGCTTAGTAAAGGTTATATTTTCAATGTTTTAATTAAAATTTTTCACATTTAAGGACAAATTAATATTTTAAGAGAAAAATTTGCGCTTAAACCATGAAATAATATTAGTGTTTTATTAACTTGAGAAGCTTATAATGTTATTTTCCATATTTAATTTATATTAGTGTCTCATGTTAGCTTTAAAGATGAACACCATGCATTCTTAAAATATAACCAAAATGTGACCTAAATAATAACCTAGTCTAGACAAAAAGAACAAAGATAAAGCTAAGGAAAGTTATTTTTGATGATATTTGAAGAGAAAAATTATATGCTCAGACTGGGGCTTAAAACCCAGGACCTTTGGCTTTCTAGGCCAATACTCTACCGACTGATGTTTATTTTTGATGTTTATTATTTTTTTTAACACTACTTTCTTTTAGCTAGTAACAATTATTTTAAAGTTTTTATTTTAAATTTGTCACTTATATTTAAAGATAGATTAATGACTCCAAAGCAGCCATTCTTGCTATAACACGAGACACAACACCCAAAAGCATCAAAATTATCGAATGTCACAAAATGATAAAACATTTATCCCGTCTACATAAAAAAGTTGTACTTCAATGGATTCCGGCCCATTGTGGAGTGACAGGCAATGAAATAGCCGATTTTCTAGCCAAGAAGGGTAGCAAAATTGTTTCAAACCCAACTTCTGCTCCAGTTTCCTTTCACTCTATCAAAAGAATTATCTCAAATAAATACATCAATAAACTTAGAGAAGAATACACCACCAAAACATCTGGAAAGGAATGGGAAAATCTACAAGCTTATGACATTACTACATTACAAAGAAAATCTGCAGTAGCAACATTCAGACTGCTAACGGGACATGACTGCTTGAATAAACACCTACACAGAATTGGCATAACAGATTCACCTAAATGCCCTTTTGCAATTTAAATGAAGATATGGAAAGAAACCATCTCCTCCGTTGTCCAGCTTTTGTAGAAGAGACCAGCCTTTCTGCTAAATATTGGAGTGCAAGAGAGCGAATGATTTCATTATCAAGTGCTCGACATTAGATACCAACCAACCAACCAACCATATTTTAATAAAAACATTTATGCTTAAACTAAGATTTGAACCCAGGGTCTCGTTTTCTATATCAGTGAAATATTAATTTGTCAAGATAAATTAAAATGTTTCATACCTCTCCTCATAATTAATCTTCTAAGTAGATCACAATTTCAGGGTTTTGGCAACCCCATCCTCAGTACACTTAAGACAACTGATGTTATGTCGATCGGAAGAACCACTTCTCCTTCCCTCTGTTGGTGGACCGACGAACCTCTGGATCAGGTCAAAATCTGCGGGAATATCGAAGGACATAACATCAGTCAGCATAAGTGTACTGAGGATGGGGTTGCCAAGACCCTGAAATCGTGATCTACTTAGAAGATTAATTATGAGGAGAGGTATGAAACATTTTAATTTATCTTGAGTTAAACCTCATAGTGATTTATTCCTTTAATGTAAGTGACATATTTAAAATAAAACATAGAAAATGTAAGCTTTACTAGCAAAAAAGAAGTAGTGTAAAAAAAAATGCCGAAAATAGATATACCAGCTATAAAAATAACTTTAAAATCCCACTAAAATGTCTTCTTGGATAAGAAGCTACTAGAATGTGTGTAGAACAAAGATTTTTTATTTCAAGCACTCTGGTTTATATTTGTAAGAGAAACATTTCTGTCTAAATCATGAGGCTAAATAGTTTAATGAATAAAGCACTGATTTGGAAAACCAGAGATCCTGGGTTCAAATCCTGGTTTAGGTATAAATTTTTCTCTTAAAATATTAATTTGTCCTGTAATGTTAAGTGACAATTTTACTATAAAAATATGGAAAAAGTTGGTTTTATTAGGTTTTTAAGTTAAGGTTGATATATATAATGTGAAGTTATTGCTTATACTTAACATTATAAAGTGGAATGGTTTGTGTTGCACATCCATAGTGTGCGGTAACATGGTTCACAATTCTAAAAGTGTTTTGTTAAAAAATCTGAATGAAATGTGTTATGCCCTCAACCTCCACCAACTGTTCAACAAAACCCCACAACATATGCGAAATAAAATATGTGCAACAAGTTAGCCATCTTGAAAAATGACCAACAGTAGATGGATGGATAAATGTGTATCATAGCTTGAATAGTGTAATAGGTAGCATTGAACTTTTATAGGAACAAATCACTATGAGGATTAATCATCATCATCCATGCCAGTATTAGGCTGTGCGGCCTGTTACGGTCTCAAAGAGGAATTTTCCATCCAGCACTTTTTTGGATGTCCCAGCGATCTTTTGCCTTGGGGTCAGTAACGAAGCATGGCTTTTGGAATTCTATGAAATGGCATTCATTGAAGATGGGCTTTCCAGTTCTGGTAGTTTTGTATATGGTGAAGAATGGGTTCTACATCCAACTCTTCCATAATTTCCTCATTTCTTTTGTGGTCCCACTTTGTGTAGCCTGCTGTACGGGCGCATAAATCACATCTCATTTGCTGTTATTCAGCTTTCATCTCTTCTTCGTATTGTCCATGCTTCACTACCATATCTTAATACTGGTCTTGCGAAACCTTATAAAGCCGTAATCTTGTGTTCTTCTGTACTAAAGATGGTTTCATTATACTGTTAATTATCCCCGTTGTTTTTGTAAAATTTGTGATTTTCTTTGATATATCAGCTTCATCTAGAAATGTTAAATTATAACCCAAATAATTAAATTTGTTTACTCGTTCTAAAATTTCATCATCCAAAACAATTTTGCTAGGTACAGGGTTTTTCCCAAAAAAAGGCCATCACTTTAGTTTTCTGCATATTGATTTCCATATTGTACCTTTTTGCAATTATATTAAAATGATGTATAGAATACTGTAAATCTATTTCTGTTGGAGCTATTAATACCAAATCAACAGCAAAGAGTCTATTTTATGGTTTCTATTAATTTGGATAGAGCCGTGTCTTATCTGTCACCAACCTTGGAGTATTCTATCCATGTATATGATAAAGAGCAAGGGCGAGAGGCCACACCCTTGTCTTACACCCCTATTAATTTCGGCCCATTCTGTTTGTGTGTTATTGATTTGAACTGAAATCAAATTTGTTTTATAGATATTGTACAAATTTAAAATATGCTGTCGTTGTAGATTGTTGTCAGCTAAAATTTCCAACAGTTTATTTCTATTGATTTTGTCGAAGGCTTTTTTGAAGTCCACAAAAGCAAAGTGTGTTTCTACATTGAACTCCCTGTGTTTTTCTATTAATAATTTCATGGAGAAATAGTCATCACAGCAGGATCAACCTTTACGAAAGCCATTCTGTTCTTCACTGAGGAGGCTGTTAAGATGTTTGTATAATTTGTTCTTAATTATATTGGCGTAAATTTTGTATCCAGTATTTAGTAAGCTGATGCCTCTGTAATTTTCACAGTTTTTCTTGTGTCCTTTTTTAAATGTTGGTATTACAATAGATTTTGTCCAACTTACAGGAATGTCTCTCCCTTCCCATAGTTTATTTAAGAATGTTAGAAATCTGTCTAAAAACAGAGGATTTGAATTTTTAAATAGTTCAATACTGATTCCATCCTCTCCAGGAGCTTTGTTGATTCTCATTTTCGTTAATACTTCTGATAGTCCTCTGTAATCAAGTCTGTAGAGGTGTTATTGGATGTTGGTAAAGTGAGAGTATTTGGAGTTTGGGTCCATAGATTTTGAAAATAATTTGACCATTGTTTGGCTGGGATGACATTAAGGTTGAGATTGTCTTTTGTTTCACGATTCAAATTTTTCAAGTATGTTTGTGGTGCGAGTCTAGTAATATCATTCTCGAATTGTGACACAAATTCCTCCCAATTTTTTCTATGTCTCTTCCTGATTTCTCTTTTCGCTATTGTTCTTGTTTTGTGGTAATTGATTTTGTCTTCTTCTGATTTATTTGATAAGTACTTGTGTTATGCTTCTTTTTTGTCTTTGATAATTTGTGCTATTTCTTCATCCCAATGTCTTATGCCGTTTTTTTTTTTAACCATCTCCTTTTTGTGCCTAGGCTTTCTTTTGCAGATTGTTTTAAGATGTTAGTAAGTTTACTCCATTCCTCTTCAATATTTTCGGAAACAGGGCAATCCTTCATAATGTTTCACATTCTTGTCTTAAAAAGCCAAGCTGTGCTGAGATCTCTGAGGGAGTTTACTTTGAACTTCAAATCCAATTTCTGAACTTTCTTTTTTTTGTTTTAATCCATCTTGGTTTCATACGTATAGTACTGACAAGAAGATAGTGATCTGATTCAATTTCTGGTCCCCGGAACACTCTTGTATCTAAGACCATATCTGATAGTTTCTGGTTACAGAAAATATAATCTATATTTGATCGAGAATTTCTGGCTTCCCATGTATTCTTGTGACTATCTTTATGTTCATACATGGAATTCATAATTTTTACTTGATCATCATCATCATCACTCCAGGGATTAGGCAATTGCCCGTTCCGACTTCATAATGCATCAGCCCAACGTCTTCTAGGTCTTCCAAATCCGGCTGATTTCCATGAAGCTTCTCAGTAAGATAAATGTCTCCTGGAAGCGTTACGAGCGCTTCGCAGGACAAGGATGGTGGAAGGGCTGCTTCCTCTGAGCCTCCACACATGCTCCTCTGGGTATCCATCCCCCAAGAGAGGGCTGCTTCTTCCGCTCTTCAAGCCCTACAAGTTTAACTGTGCTATTCCTTGTCGCCCTGTTGACTGTTGAAGACTTGACGAAGATGTGGCCGCCCAATATGGATACAGACGCCATTCCTTCATTGTGAGCTATACTTAGTTCCCCTCGCCTCTTACCCACCAGCAAGATTAACCTAAGTCAATCTTCCCCAGTAGGATCGTCTGGTTCATCGGGTACTAAGCCCCCCCACCACGTCAAGGTGATAGCTCCTGGGGGGGGGGGGTTTACTTGATTGTAAACTGCAAAATCAATAAGTCTTTGGTCATTTCTATTTAATGTATCTTCTCCATGTCCTATATGGCACTGGATTTTTCTGTTCCCTATCATGCCATTAAAATCTCCCATGATTAAGAGCATATCTGATTTATTTACATGATTGATAATTGTTTGTAGTTTTGAATAGAATTTGTCATTTTCTTCTTCTTCTTCTTCGCCTTCTATTGGAGCCTAAATTCCTATTATTGTTAAGTATCCTCGTGAGAGTTTTAGTCTTACTTGAACGATTCTTTCATTATGGAATGTGTAATTATCTATTGATGTATCATTAACATTACTCCAGCTCTTGCTCTTGTATTGTGATTTACTCCACTATAAAACTGTAAATAATTTTGTGTTTCTTTCAAACCTTTTAAAATTGCGGCACATGCAATTCCCTTCTTTGCCAGAATGTCATGTAATTGGTCCTCTTTATGGAAAATTCCCTGTACATTCCAGGTTGCAAATTTTAAAATATTTTCCTTCTTCCATGTCTTATCCTTAATCTCGCAAAGGTCGTCAACAGGTTGATCTGTCTGATTCATCCGAGGCTTGGTTTGAGACTTGAAAGCAAGTGTAAATTTTTTTGCCCAATGGGTTGCTGTCCCAGAGGAGTATTATTGTGGGATTCCCACTAATATAGCATTTCCTCTACATTAAGGTGATGTGGTTATACCGCCAGTACTCGGTCCTCAGAGCCTCATTTGTAATAGCAGGTTGCACCATGAGCAGGTTGAGGATGAGATTTGGATAGGAGAGGTGATGAAATGAACATCACTATCCCTTGCAACCCATGAGGATTAATTTAAGATAAAATCAAATATTTCATACCTCTCCTCATATTAATCTTCTAAGTAGATTGCGATTTCGGGTTCATGGCAAACCCATCGTCAGTACCATCTTGCCAACTGATACTATGTCGATCGGAAGAACCACTTCTTCTTCTTCCCTCTGTTGGTGGACCGATAAACCTCTGGATCAGGTCAGAATTTGCGGAAATTTCGAAGTTCATAAGTTTTTCATGTTTTTCTGAATGTAGATATTTTCCCAAACTGTGAGTTCCTTTTATTTATCTGTTTGTTTAATTAAACTAGTTTTTTATTCAATTAGATGTTTTTTGGACCAAGCATGAGCAGCTACTGCTCACTTTTCCACTTCTCCATTTTTGACATTTCTATGATGTTCTTTCACCCCTCTTTTCAAATCAGGTATTTATCAGGTCAAATGCAGGGATTGTGACAAAATTGATATAGGAAAAACAAAAGGAAATTTGATCCGCTGGACAACATCATAGTGAGGCAATAATATATCTTATTCTTCACTTGACTGGCTAGGCACACTGCCTGTTCTGCCTCGCAGTTGTTCTTTCTATTTTTTCACTGGCCTTCCTACATTCCTTGATCCTCTTGGCTTGTAGTTAAATGCTCCTTTTGGTAATCTTGTTACATTCATTCTTTCTGCGCATGTCTAAACATTTATTTCTATATTCTTTGATTTTTTCATTTAGAGGATATGTATTTAACTCTGTTCGTATATCTTCTTTCTTTATCCAATCCAATCTTGTGCAGGCTTTTGTTCTTCAAAGGAAGTTCATTTCTATGCTTTGTATTTTGTAATTTTTTGGTCATTACCTAAGTTTCGCTCCCATAAAGTAATGTAAGAACTGCCACTGTTTTATAAAACTTCTATCTAGTATCTCTTCTTGTTTTGTTCTTTAATGTTCTATGTATAGTTTTGCATGTCATTTGAAATTTCGACAGTTTCATATTTATGTCTTTTTCAGTTTTTGTACTTATAATAAAATTACAACCCAAATAATTAAAATTTGTTGCTTGTTCTAGAGGCTTGTTCTCTATTGTGATCTTATATGTTCATTTCCCCAAAATGTCATATTTTTTATATCTTTTAATAAATTCTTGGCATTACTGATTTAATTTATATAAATATTACTGCAAATTATTTTCATTTTCTTGAATAATATATGTATGTATATATATATATATATATATATATGCTATATTGTAGATTTTCTTGGGTGTAAGTATTATTAAGAAAAGTTTCTTTAGTCTTCCGTGTCAAAGATTCAAGGTTGGTTGCTGGCCATTGGTTCCAACATTTTGATATGATCCTACATACCATTATCTAGAAACGAAAGGTTCACTCTCAGCGATATTTATCTGTTATGTTATTGGACAGTGGCTAGCAATTCATTCATTACCAAACAGAAGATGGATTGGTAACCACTGTCCAATAGTGTGACAGATAAATATTATTGGGCATATATAAGACATATACCAGTAACTCAAAACTTTCATTCCTTGATAATGGATGTGGAAACATGTCGAAAAATTGGAGCCAGAGACCAATCATGAATCTTTGACATGGAAAACCCAAAAAACATTTCTTAATCATATACAGTAAAACTTGTTCAAAGTGGAATCGCATGGGACCAATTTTTTTTCCACATTAGACAAAATTCTGCATTATAAAAAAACAAAAAAATATTAACCAATCTTAGATTATAGAGTACTGTATATGTATTATTATGTACCTTGGATTAAATGTAGTTCTGCTGCCGTTGGAAAGTGAAGTGTAGTATGTACGAATGATTTCGATGGTAACATGCAAAAAAAAAACCAGTCCGTTTCGTCAGCATTAAAAATGTCTCTAAGGAGCATATCCTAAATTAAAGCATGCAGTTTCAGTTTCCATTCACTAACTATATTTTTGTTCACATCCTTTGATCCCCACAAATTTCATTCCACACTACATTGTGTCGTCTTTTAAAACTGTACAGCCAACCTGAAGATGCCTTAAAATCATTATTCTTTAGGGATATAGCAACAAGTAGAGCTTAACTTTGGAGCATTGGTCCGGAAATTTGGAGATTTTCGATCGTACAGTAGTAAAACACTCGCACACTACTTCCTTGATTTCTTCATTTATCTTATTTATTTATTATTCAATTTTGATTTCTTCTTTGTTTGATCATTTCCTTGCATCCATTCATTTTTTTTCTTTGTGTTTTAAAATCTCATAAACTTGGGTTTTTCCACATTTAAATTTAGTCATTATTTCACGTACTGAGAGTTTGTTTTTCTTTTATCTTCAATCACTTTCACTTTTTTGTTTAATGACAATGATACATATGATTTAGCCATCTTTATTCAGGAAATTCAGAACTGTACCTGTGAAAGATACGTATACAATCGGTCCCAGATCTTGAACTAATTTAAGATTTTACAGTGCATTGGTTACTTGTAAGATAGATATCACACGCCAAATATTTGTTAAACGAACCTGTATTTTGCATAACGGGTGTGCATTGAGGCCGAAAGAAAATTTCAGATACAGGTAGCATATCTACTTCACCTGGTGGGAGGAATCATCCCTTATTGTTATTTAGCCTAACGAGAATTTAATGAAGTGGAAACTAATTTATTTTTCTCTGTCTTTCCGGCTTATAAATATTTTTTCCACGTTGGACAGATTCCATTTTATACAAAATAAGTACACATAAAGTTACTATTATTTCATTGGGACCAATAAGTTTGTTCACATCGGACAGATTTCTGCATTAGTAACGTTCTGGATTAAACAAGTTTTACTATATATATATCATCATCATCATCATGAACAAATTCGTTTTAGGCCATGTGGCCTGTACGGTAAACCTAGCGAAGATGGTCTTGATCTTTCCACCGATGTTTTGGTCTTCCTTGGTCCCTATGTCCAGTTGGGGTATATTGGAATGCCAATTTTGGAAGTCTATTTCTTGCCATTCTCCTCAGATGATTTTTCCATTCTTGTTGGTATCTTTGTATATCTTCATTTAAACTTGTTACTCCAAGTTTTCCTCTGATAATAGTGTTCCCTTGGTGATCCAGTCTATTAACTCCTAACAATGATCGTAAGAAGCGCATTTGGCTTACTTGAAGTTTATGAGTTTCTTTTATTTAAAATCCAAATTTCACTTCCATATTTTAGAACAACTTTTTGATGTGATGTTATGTAATCTTAGTTTTGTCTCTGTCCTCATCTGTTTACCAAAATGTCTTTGTATTACCCTAATTCATTTTATTATATTTTTGTAATTTTGAATCAATGTCACTCTTATACTCTGCAAATACACTTCCTAAGTAAGAGAAATCTGACACTTGTTCTATAATTTTTCCATGAATCTCAATTTTCACCCGTTG
Organism: Diploptera punctata; assembly: GCA_030220185.1. Lineage (NCBI taxonomy): Eukaryota > Metazoa > Arthropoda > Insecta > Blattodea > Blaberidae > Diploptera > Diploptera punctata. The sequence continues at coordinate 317,360 of JASPKZ010002717.1, read as the reverse complement.
TATGTGTTTTCCACACATTGCCATTGTTTTGGATTTTGAAGTGGAAATTTTCATATTATATTTGCTGGCAATTTTGAATAATTGATACGCTGCTATTTGTAAGCTATCTTCGGAATCTGATAATATTATTTGATCATCAGCATATAATATTGTTTGAATTATTTTATTCCTAGTTATTGAAATTCCACTATTTACTGTTTGTTTCCATTCTTGCACTATTCTGTTAATATATATATTAAATAAGAGTGGAGATAGTCCACATCCTTGTCGAACACCTTTGCTTGTGTTTGTGTGTCCTGTTATTTCTCCATCTGGTAATTTAATTTTGATTTTAGAATTTTGATATAAGCTTATATCAAAGCTTATATATATATATATATATATATATATATAAAAATTTAGTAGAATGGTTCAGTTGAACGAAGTCAATTTTCTCAATAATTACCCATAATTCACTATATTTTATATCATTTCAATTTGCACAGGACATAAATTCAGGAAGCAGTACACATACAGCCTAATAGTATACATTCAAAAAACTCTAGATATGATATAACGACAAGATAAAATAATATAAATATTTCCTGATATGTTAACATATAATAAATGTGAAAGATTGTGGTTACATTTTTTTAACATTATTAAAAAGTGTATATCTAAGTTGTGCTGCAGAGAGCTTGAAAGAGATTTAATGACATAGTTGTATGAACACTTGTATAAATTTTATCACATTTCAAATTTGTTGAGATTTAAGTACGGTACCTTGATTCATAGATTCCATCAAATGTAAATAAAAACTCACATTTATAAGTAGTTAGTTCTAATATTGTGTAAGTTCCAATATTGTACAAGTTTTGCTTTCTTCTTCTTTTCTGTTATATATGAGTTTGATTTGGAAAATAAACGGTTATAGCTTTTGGTATTCTTACTTTAAATTTTTTATTATCTTTTATTTTCTCTCCAGGTCAGTGTTGAATTTGAATTCAGGCATGGTTCACGGAACCTTCAGTGTGCTCCCCCCCCCCTAAGAATTTGATACCTAACACTTGTTGATTATAATGAAATAACAATAATAATGAAACAAATAATAAAAAGTACAGCTTGGTATTATCTATTTGAATTAAATTCAATTATATTTTATTCATTGTGCATAAACATGGTAATAATTATCAATCTATTAACAACTTAATAAGAGCCCTAGGACATTTGAAAGAAAATCTTTAAGAAAATGGAACAATGCCAGTATTTGAAATTTAATTTTTTGTAATATTAGCTGGATGTTTATAGGATCAGTTTGGACTGCTTCAAACTAAATCAGATTTTTTGTCTCATTCACTAAGTTGTCCACAACTCCCTGTTGTCTATATGTCTTCCTAGAGGCTTCTACCCATGTGCAACCTTGATATATCTGGTTTTTCCAATGGAGGTTAGGTCTGCCCCAGTGGTCTTTTATCTTGAGGATACCAGTCATTAAATATTTGAATTGAAGGGAAATTCAACAATGAACTTATATTAAACTGCTAAAATTAGCAGTTCAGCTGTTGCCTTTCACTGAAGTGATTGTGTGCTTATTTTTTAAATAAACTAATTATGGCATATCGTATTAAATGTAAATATGTGAAAGAGAGATAAAATGATCTGAGTATAGGATATCCTTGGGGTAGTTAGGGGGTTACGACTACCACCTTTTAGAGGACCAGTATGATTGTCTGTCCAATCAATGTATTTCCCTACAACTTAACAATTTGTAAAATTTTAAATTTTTTTATTGCTGAATTTTAAACTTTGTTATGAATACAGATTATTGCAAAAAAATTGACAATTTTTCACTTAAAGGGTGATTAGAGAATGTTTATAAAAGGTTATATTAAAATCCCAAATATACTTGTGTTTTAATAAATGAGTTGGAGAAAATGTTTTAATATCTCACCTGACAAAGTTGCATGTCTTCACGATACCGGTTTCAAAAGTATAGTATTACTTCCATCTTCTGAACTGACATCTGGTGTAGATTTTATGAACTTGGAGATTAAATTATTCTCGTCGGGGATATCAAAATTCATTGTTTATACTTATTTTTCTGAGGACCGAGTATTGGCAGTATAACCACATCACCTTAATAATAATACCCCTCTGGGACAGCAACCCATTGGGCGAAAAAAATTACATTTGCTTTCAAGTCTCAAACCAAGCCTCGGATGAATCAAGACAGATCAACCTGTTGACGACCTTTGCGAGATTAAGGATACGACATGGAAGAAGGAAAATATTTTAAAATTTGCAACCTGGAATGTACAGGGACCAATTAGACTACATTCTGGCAAAGAAGGAAATTGCATGTGCGGCAATTTCTGAAACCAAAAAGAAATTAAAAGGTTTGAAAGAAACACAAAATTATTTACAGTTTTATAGCGGAGTACAAGAACACGGAGTTTATGAAGTGAGATTTTCACAACTCACTATTAATTTATTATTGAAATCATGTTTTAATATTTGAAGAGACTCATACAACATAATTTTATATTATAATTTTTTATATACACATGGAATAAAATATCTTGGAGGTGAATATTTTAAGCAAAATTACTTGAAACATTTTTGATAAACATAAATATGAAAAACACACTTCTTCTTCTTCTTCCTCTATGCATGAAAGCTGGTAGCTTGTTGCATGTTTATTCACTTCAGTTGACATCCTTCCTTCGTAGTGGTGGTCTTCCTAAAGGCCTTTTCTGCTGAGGTATTCGGTCACAAACTTTCTTCATGAATCTACTGTTCTCCATTCTATCTATGTGATTGTTCCAATTTAGTCTTCTATCATTTATCCAGAGGTTTACAGGTTCAATTTCATATTCTTCTCTAATAACAGAGCTGCAAATTTTCTCTCTCAGTGATTTTTCCTATGATTTTCCTTAAATCTTTCATTTTGGTTGTTTCATTAATTTAATTTGTTTTATGAGTTTTTGTTCAGCATTCACAACCATATGTTAGAACTGGTCTAATGACAGATTTATAAATTTTTATTTTTCCAAACAGTATTGTTTAAACATCGCAATATTTTATTAAATATACAAGGGTTGAATGAAAAGTAATGCCTCCACCTTCGTTACTTGCATTTGGATGGGAATATTTTAATATATCAAACACGGAAATAATCCTTAGAATGTGATCTTCAATTACCAATATTCACTTTTCCACATAATCACCAGCCAATTGGATATATTTCTGCCAATGATGAACAAGTTTTCTGAAGTCATCACGGAAGAAGTCGGCACTCTGTTTCCGCAACCACAGTCTCACAGTTCTCTCAATGTCTTCATCAGAAGCATAATGATGTCCCCGCAGATCATGTTTCATTATCGGGAACAGATGGAAGTCAGACGGCGCTAAATCTGGATTGTATGGAGGATGCCATATGGCGGTGAGATTCAGTCTCTGAAGTTCTGCTGTGGTGGCACATGAAGTGTGTGGTCTGGCATTGTCATGCTGCAGGAAAACATTTCCCTTTTCCTTTCGGACCCTTGTTAGCTGTCGTTTCAGAGTTTGCAGCGTTGTGATGTAATGCACTGAATTTATTGTTGTTACTCGTTGAATGAAATCAACATGGATAACACCATCTGCGTCCCAGAACACTGTGGCATAATTTTTCCAGCTGAGGGCTGTATCTTGAATTTCTTTTTCTGGGGCGAGTCTTTGTGTTGATATTCCATAGACTGACATTTCATCTCCTGGTCATAATGGTGTACCCACGTTTCGTCTCCTGTCACAATTGAATGGAGAAAGGCGTCACCTTCATTCTCATAACGCGAGAGGAGTTCCTGGCAAATTTCAAGTCTGTGCGCTTTCATTTCAGGAGTCAGCATCCAGAGTACCCATCGTGCACAGATCTTCCGATAGCCAAGCATAGCAATAATGTGACCCACACATTGTTGTGAAATGCCGATTGTGCTTGCAATTTCTCGACGATCGTCCTGAATCAATCTGTCAACATTTTGCTTGTGAAACTTGGTGGTTGCCATCAGAGGACGTCCAACTCTTTGCTTGTCAAGCAAGTCAGATGTTCCCACCTCAACATCTTTAAACTTACTCACATCAACACAATCACCATAAACTGCTTTCATTCTCTGATGAATCTCCTTTGGGGTGACACCTTCTGCTGTCAAGAATTCAATGACTGCACATTACTTAAATTGCATTGACTGACTGTCTGCGCAGGGTTCCATACTTTACTCTGTAACAATACAACCATTCAATGCTAAGGCTTGCCACCAACTGGAACTGTAGAGAAGAGGTTACGGAACAAGCCAGTACCTGCTGCATACCAGTGCTGCCATCTGTTGAGGAGTAACGAAGGTTGGAGGCATTACTTTTCATTGAACCCTCATATTTAGGAAATAACACTATGAGGTTTATTTTAATTAAATTTGAGTTGTGAATTTTGACTTACCTCATATTTCTTGATTTTTATGAAGACCTAGGTTTTGTCGCTAACTTCGCGACATTGTGCGGCATGGAGAATGTTGCAAAGTTAGCGACAAAACCTAGGTCTGCATAAAAATCAAGAAATATGAGGTGAGTCAAAATTCACAACTCAAATACAATCCCAATATTTTGTTTGCATTATTTGCTTGATGGATAATTTCTTCTGTTATTCTATTGCTGCTATTAGTTTCTATTCCTAAATATTTGAATATCATGCCTGTTCTATACTTTTCCCTTCTATTTCTAATTTAAAACGGCATGGGTCCTTGGATATTGCCATTGATTTGGTTTTGTTTATTGAGATTTTCATGTTATATTTTGTTGCAATGATTCTAAATTTGTGTAATAGCATTTGTAAATCATCTTCACTTTTGTGCAATTAGAACTGTGTTATCAGCATAGTTTATTATCTTCAGCTCTTTGTTGCCTATTTTAATCCCTTTTCTAACTTCAACTTTTAGTTCTTTAATAATTTCATCCGTTATTCATGTGAACAATATGGGACTTAATGAGTCTCCTTGTCATATTCCTTGCTGAACTAATATATACACATTATGTCAAGAAAAAGCCAGGTTGAAACCAGCTAATTTGAGAAAAATATTGCAAACCGTAAGTACAGTAAAAACAAATTATATTTTATTATAAGTTTCTCTTGCCGTCTTACCACTCTAAAATATGGCCCCTCTTGTGGTTCTACACTGCTTCAGGTTGATTTCATTTTTGTTTCATTCTTATTCTATATATAAGTTTGAAAATGTTTAATGAAACTGAAAAGACCAAAATTGAATTGTGGATTAAAGTATATTAATTGCAATAGGCATAGAAAACTAGTATTAAAGAGCTTTTTTTTTGCCTAATTTGGGATTTGATCCCAAGACTTACAGTTTTATGCACCGGTGCACTAACCACTTGTGCTACTCAGGCATCCTTATTCAGACACATTTTTCTCTCTTTCTTTCATACTAAATTAGTACAATATGCCAAGTTTTCATTTATGGGATCACATTAGAGTGACTATTTAACTCATGCCCCAAATGGGAGTCAATGACCAATCATGTTTCAGTGAATTTTGTTTTACAACCAACCACAGTCGTGTTTCACCTCAATATTTATCTACTTCTGTTTATCGTATTAAAGAAAGTTTTTTAATATTCTGAACAGGTCAGAGCATTATTTTGCAGTGACTGACACTCGAACAAATACGTGGAATATAGGAAATAATGAACAGATTCCTTCTAACTACACATTTGATAATTGTGTGTTCAATAATTGTTTTTTTAAATAACAATTTTACGGAGTTGTTTCCTAAAAAATAATTAATAACCTATAATGATTCGTTATAATATACAGTTTGATGTGTTTAATTTTTTTTTCTCCACTAGGGTGCATTCTTACAATACTTCGATCCTATTTGGCAATAAATAATATGATATAGTTGCAGTGGATGAACAAAAGAAGCATAACTAAACATTTTTCATTAGTTTTCAAAGATCGCCGCCTACATTAAATATATACATATTTTAAAATAATATATTTAAATAATGATTTCTGAGTAAACAGCTTAATTTTATTTGTTAAATAGTCCTAACAAATGCCACTCTTGATTTCCAAATCCTATAGATAAATTGGAAGTCACTCGTGGCTTTACTTATGATAAATATTTTTTGTATTATGAAGCTAACTAATGTAACCTCTAACTCTTATATTACTCAAAGTTAAATACGATGAAACCCTTTCAATTAAAGGATACTTTGAATAGACGATGTTAGATGGCGTAGATAGCCTTCTGATGAAAGAGAATTATATGAGTGGAAAGAATTGTTGACGTTCGTATCAGGGTTTGGATGGCATAAACGGCATTGCACTGACACATAGTGTCAGATATCTGGGATTTGAATCCTGGTTCAAACTTTAATTTTTCTTTCTAAATTAGAACTATGTCCATTTCTTGAAAACGTTAATTTAAAATCTAACATCTAAACAGTGAAACCTGGTCAATACTGAATTGATTTTGTCCCAATATTATTTATATTTTGGACAGTTCTCCATATTAATCAGGTATAGAGCCTGAGAAAAAAATCAATAATTTTACAGAAAAACAAAATTATTCTGCGAACTACTTGAAATAATACTCTACATAGTAATTTGTTTTTCACTACTCACCTTATATTGAAGGGCTTATCTGCAATATAGGTTCAGATATAGGCATATTTATTGAACAGACATTAATGAATGATTTCTATAGAAGTTTATGTATTCACGTAGACTTTCACGGCCGGAGTTGCTATGATGATCTTGAAGAAGATTTTCGGGCTGTAGGCCGTGGTCGTAAGGCTTGTAGTTCCCCGACGTTTCGCCAGAGACTGTGTCTGGCATCCTCAAGGGTTGTCTTGAGACTGGCAATTCTGTCCGCTGTCTGTCCTATTTATACGTTCACTGCGATGTGTTCGTAAGTTGTATCTGCCTTCTGATTGGTCAGCGTTGGGGACTTCCATTGCGCCAATGAGATTGCTGTTTGATAGTCTAGTCAACTGTACGTTATATCTGTCTTCTGATTGGTCAGCGGTAGGGACTTCCATTGTTCCACTGAGATTGCTGTTTGATAGTCTAGTCGACTGTATTTGTAGAGATTTACATTTTGCGTATTTTAGAACCAATATCCATATTTTGTTGACTTTTAATGATTCTTCTTTTCCTTGAAACTGTTTTTATGTTTGAATATTTCGATGGCTTCTCGTTGTAGACGGGTAAAATAGTGTGTGCAGTTAGATAATATGTCTGTTGTAATTGAATGGTAAAGAGAAAAATTTATGCCTGAACTGGGAATTGAACCCCGAACCTTCAGCTTTCCGTGCTGATGCTCTAACCATTGAGCTAATCCAGGCTTCCTTCCCATCTTGGAAGACCAAGACAGTAAGGTAAAGGAAGGATTTATGCTTGGATGGGAGGGAAGCCTGGATTAGCTCAATGGTTAGAGCATCAGCACGGAAAGCTGAAGGTTCAGGGTTCGATTCCCGGTTCAGGCATAAATTTTTCTCTTTACCATTCGATTACAATAATTTAGTAGTGTACTTTAATATACTTATTTCAATCATAGTAACAGCTTTAGCTTCTTAATATTAATTTAAAAAATAATGCTATAGCTATGTGGAGTCCCTTCATGTCTTCTTCAGGTAGAAGCCATTCATTGTGTATTTGTGAATGATGATTCATAGCATTTGAATGTGGGACCAAGACAGTAAGGTAAAGGAAGGATTTATGCTTGGATGGGAAGGAAGCCTGGATTAGCTCAATGGTTAGAGCATCAGCACGGAAAGCTGAAGGTTCGGGGTTCGATTCCCGGTTCAGGCATAAATTTTTCTCTTTACATTTCGATTACAATAATTTAGTAGTGTACTTTAATATATTTATTTCAATCATAGTAACAGCTTTAGCTTCTTAATATTAATTTAATAAATAATGCTATAGCTATGTGGAGTCCCTTCATGTCTTCTTCAGGTAGAAGCCATTCATTGTGTATTTGTGAATGATGATTCATAGCATTTGAATGTGGGACCAAGACAGTAAGGTAAAGGAAGGATTTATGCTTGGATGGGAAGGAAGCCTGGATTAGCTCAATGGTTAGAGCATCAGCACGGAAAGCTGAAGGTTCGGGGTTCGATTCCCGGTTCAGGCATAAATTTTTCTCTTTACCATTCGATTACAATAATTTAGTAGTGTACTTTAATATACTTATTTCAATCATAGTAACAGCTTTAGCTTCTTAATATTAATTTAATAATATGTCTGTATTCTGCTATTGTACCCTGTGGCCATCATGTAAAGAGTGTTCTGCTACTGCTGACTTATCCATTTGTTTAAGACGACTGTATCTTTCATGCTTCTTAAGTCTGGTTGCGATGCTGCATTTAGTGGTGCCTATATACACTTTTCCACAACTGCATGATATCTTGTATATGCCTGCTGTCTGATGAGGATGGAGTTGCATCCAGACGGTATTCACAGCCAATGGATACACCAGGAAAGAAATCAACCGAGCTAATCATCCCAGACGATACAACAGCAGCAAGGAATCAGAAGAAAAAACTTCAACCAGGGCATTTTTACCATTCATCAAGAATGTAACGGACCGCATTGGAAAACTACTAAAGAAAGAAGACATAAAGACAGTATACAGGCCTACCAAGAAAATCAAGAACCTTCTCAGACCTATAAAGGATCAACTCCATCCTCATCAGACAGCAGGCATATACAGGATACCATGCAGTTGTGGAAAAGTGTATATAGGCACCACTAAATGCACCATCAAAACCAGACTTAAGAAGCATGAAAGATACAGTCGTCTTAAACAAATGGATAAGTCAGCAGTAGCAGAACACTCTTTACTTGATGGCCACAGAGTACAATACCAGAATACAGACATATTATCTAACTGCACACACTATTTTACCCGTCTACAACGAGAAGCCATCGAAATATTCAAACATAAAAACAATTTCAACAGAAAAGAAGAATCATTAAAAGTCAACAAAGTATGGATACCGGTTCTAAAATACGCAAAATGTAAACCTCTACAAGCACAGTCGACTAGACTATCAAACAGCAATCTCAGTGGAACAATGGAAGTCCCTACCACTGACCAATCAGAGGACAGATATAACGTACAGTCGACTAGAGACCATTGAGCAGCAATCTCATTGGAGCAATGGAAGTCCCCAACGCTGACCAATCAGAAGGCAGGTATAACTTACGAACACATCTTGGTGAGGATATAAATAGGACAGACAGCGGACAGAATTGCCAGTCTCAAGACAACCCTTGAGGATGCCAGATGCAGTCTCTGGCGAAACGTCGGGGAACTACAAGCCTCACGACCACGGCCTACAGCCCGAAAATCTTCTTCAAGATCATCTATAGAAGTTTGTTTATTTATTCAAAAATCTTTGTTTTTTTTTGTTTTCTTTTCATGTTGTCTTTTTAGCCCTCAGTCCGCACACACATCCGATTTTTATGTTTTAGAGTATCATAGGTCTGATATTTTCTCCACTTGAATTGGAGCATTATTTCTCATACACTTCATTTCTCATTTTCATGTAACTCAGTCACTTTCACCTTATCACTTAATAACAGTACTACATTTGTGATATTCTTAAGAAAATGCAGACAATCTTGTACTGTACCATGGAAAGCCAAAACTAACCAAAAGGTCGCTTATCTACTGAAAGGGCAATAAAATTTACAACCACCAGCCTAGTTCAAGTAATCCTTGCTATGCTTACTTGTTATTAGAGAAAATGTTTATCCCCAATTCTAAAATCTAAATTTGCAGTTCCTTAAAAATTACAGACCATGTCAAAATACAATGGTCTATTTCTTCTTCTTCTTCTTCATCGTGGTTTAGGCTTTTTGCTAGCCTGTTTTGGCTCCAAATTGCTGCACTTTTCATTTTTTTCTTTGGTCTTCCCAAACTTCTTCTTCCTCTTGGTGAATAGTTGTATGCTGCTTTGGGAATTGTGTTGTAAACCATCGTTGCTAAGTGTTCTTTCCAGTTTGTTCTGTATAAGTCCTCTAGTTTTAGTTGCTGTCATCATTATTCTCTGATTTATCCATTCATATGTTATTTATTTTCTTAATCTTGTGCTTACTAATATCGCTACTCCTACTTGGGCTCTTTCTGTTATTTCAATTCCACTATAAAACATTATATAATCACTTAGATCTTGGCTTCCTCTTTGTTTCTTTTTTGTTTCTGTTATCACTCCTATGTCTATTCCTCTTTCTTTTAATTCTCTTTCCATATTGGTTTCTTTGTGATGTATTCCTCTAACATTCCATGTTGCTACTTTAATTTGGTCTTGAATTTCAAAATGTTTATCTTTGTACTTTGCTTTTGTCGTTATCCGTTGGAGCTTGTATTTTTAAATGTTCCCTGAGTATGGTACTAATGTTCTGCAGGGGCTGCCTTTGGACTTGCTTCCTTGTGTTTTATCCCCACAAGGAGGGTTGCCTCTTGTGCCTTCTACCGTTGAGGGTTTCACTTTTGTTTCCCCGAGCTGGGTCTCTTATTTCTTCCCCAGGGATTGGGTTGCCGCTTCTGCCATTTTTGCCATTCTGATTTCTATCTCCGCTGTGTCTGCCGTTGTGGTCTTCCATGTTTGCAGCTTCCAGTGTGGTCATTGCTCCCATCTTAAAGGTATTCCTATGTCAGATAATTGCAATAGTTACAACAAATAGTCGAAATAACTATAGTCAATGGAAATGATGAACTTAGCAAGATATAATAAAAATAATTACATTAAAGCATTGCTTCTTTGACCTTGCATTCTAGTTTTTTAGAGGCTATAATAAATTATGGTTCAAGTTTCCAAAAGGGGTCGGAGATTTTAAAATACTTTACACAGATTCTGTCTTATTTTATTTCCATGGTTTAATTTTTTTAACATTAACTGCCAGTTAAAACCTATTATAAACATTTTCTAATTATTTGTAGATTATAATTTATATTTCAATTCCTTCTGGATTTTTTCGTGTTGAGACTTGAAAGTAGTTTTGGAAGTTCCTTAGGACGGGTTACTGGCCCGACGCTAAGTAGTCCAGTGGTAGGGCTGCTACCTTTCAGTCTCTTGACATACATTAGGATACCACATTTACTCAGTACCCGATGGAACGGTTATACCGCCGTGACTCGGTCCTCAGAGCCTTGTTTGTGAAAACGGGTTGTACCATGAGAAGGTGAGGATAAAGAAGAAGAAGAAGACCAGGATGTCCACTCAAAAGACTTTTGGATGGTGTTTCTCTTGAAGCCGAAACAGGTCAACAAATGGCCTAAATTCGTGAATGTACTATGATGATGATGATTATAATTTATATTGAACTGTGTGTACCGGTTTGATATAGGAGTCATATTGTTTTTCCAGCCATTTTATTTCTTTGTTCTAATGCAGCCAACTTATACTTTGGAATTTCAGAACTTATTATTTACACTAGAGAACTGGAAAGAATTTGCAGTTTATTTGGAAAATTATGTATATAGGTCTCAACCACAGACTTATAAAATTTTAAAACAGCTAAATAGTGAATTGAAAGAAAATGCTAAGGTAAATGTTATCTCATTAAACACTTGGTCACAATATTTTCAGAAATTATGGTCAGAGACTGTAGAACCTCTTGAACTTCCAGAGATGGAAAATGAAGACGAACAAATTGAACCATTATCTTATTTTGAACTGGAACAGGTCTCGAAGAAAATGCAAAATAATAAGGCCCCAGGAAAAGATTAATCAAATATAGAACTATTTAAATATGCAAGTAAGACATTTTTAGAAAGATTTCTTCTTTTTTTTAAACACAATTTGGAATGGAGAAGATATACCCAAAAGCTGGACTAAATCAATAGTAATTCCAATTTTTAAAAGAAAAGGAGATATAAAATCTTGAGAAAACTACAGAGTATAAGTTTATTAAATGCAGGATATAAAGTATTTGCTAATGTAATTGAGAACAAATTATATAAATACAATGAAACATTTCTTGGTGAAGAGCAAAATGGTTTCTGAAAAGGAAGATCTTGTTGTGATTAAAATTACACTGGACAACAAATTTTAACTTTTTGTTAGATACGGAATTGAAATTACCATATTTCGATGTAATTTTTTATGCTGAACCTGAAAATGACAATGAAATTGTCAGCAGTGGTCTCGTTTTTTCGTAATTAATAATATATTTGAGTAAAAATTGTTCCCTCTTCCAATCTGGTAATATTAAGACTAGCTTACATCTGTTAAGGGTGTTTTATTTTAGCTTGTCTGCTGTAATGGACCTCAGGGACATCTCTCACCACTAACCAACAATAGTCAGCTAGCATTGATGTGTACTATTTGCTTTGGTATCATCTTTCAAATGATGGGGTCGTGTGATGAAAATGTTTTCCATGTTTATCAGAAACTGCATCACAGTTTTCCAGGAAAAAGTCCAAATGAGAGTGGAGAAAATGGATTTTTAATGAGATATTGTTCCCAATTTCACGATAAGCTAGTAGCATATTGTCCACACATCATCTTTTGTTTGAGGCCCAGTTTTTCCCCAAGAAATTTAAGGCAACTGCTCTGAATGATACACATTTTTTTTTCTCTTTTCAAAAGTTCCGAAAAGTGTTTATCCTTGAAAAGTTCTATGATCTAGGAACCAATAAAAATACCTTCCTTAATTTTAGTTGTACTTAGTCTCAGAAGTTTTGTAAGTACGTAAATGCACTCACATCAGTAACACTGCCTTAAGACTGAAATTTGATGAATTTAAAAATAATCGCCACTCTTCTGGTCTGTGTTGGATGTTTATAGCAGACATTAGACCTTGTATATTGTTGCAGAATACAGTGTCAATATTTTAAAAAACTCAAATGGTTTCTGGCGGTTCTATATGCAAAGACCTTTACATTCTCGCAAAGATACTTAAACTGTCTAATTCGCGAAGCCAGAAGCTCTGCTTTGGCCTTTGAGAGTTTTAAGTCCCAGACAAGATCATTTAATTCCTCGTGAGTCATTGTGTGTGTTGAAATTCAGGATTGAAGTCAGGTTCATGGGATGTGGATGGTCTGAGTATTTCTTCCGAAGTGCTGGCTTTCGTTTCATCGTCTGAATCAATATTATAGGAGTCTGGCAGTACTCTAATAGGAACTCTTTAGAGTGTGGCACCGGACGGATATCTGAGGGTTTGTTGGGATAATTCATAGCTGACCTCTTCTTCTTTGAAATAAACTTAACTGCTGGGACCACACAGAAATAACAATCACTTACATGATTAGTTTGTTCTATCCACATCATGGGGATTTGTTCTTTCCTTTTTACCAGTGATCAAGATATGCAGAACAGCTATTGTAGCAAATATATGGAGCAAAATGTTTGCCAAGATCCCCTATTTTGCACCCAAAATAAAGATTGGTACGCTTTCTTAATAATTGAGTTATATGTCGCTTTTGCGATGCTAACGTCACTTTTCCGCAAATATAACAACAGTTATGTGGACTATACACACAATTTTGTGATATTTTAGCTTTTATTACACTGTAATCTTATTTCTGCACATAATTTAAAAAATGTATCAGAGAAAATATAGATACATTACACATATGTTCTACATGACAAAACTGCACATCTATATAACTTATCCCAAGGCACAAATCATTGTTCACTCACGAAATTCCACTTCAGCTGATTTCACAATTTGTTGGAGTAAACACCAACCCTTTAAGATAAATTTTATCTTTATTATACAGCTGTAACTGTCTCCCCCTGCTCTAAGGGTGTTTCCGTGACTTTCACATTGACTACAATATTCACAGCATATGCAGTAACACTAGGCATGCTGATAATTCAAAAACTGGACCACTGTCATAATTTTAATTGTCATATTCGTAATTAGGAGTCTCATCTTAATATAAAACAATCAATTTTACTTCCGTAACTTTTTGGCTATTGTCCAGTGTTAATAGAAAAACAAAGAAAATTCAATGTGGAAACAAATATCACTTTTTTAGATTTGGAAAGGCTTAAGATACAGTACTCATAGAAACAAACTATCAAAAATATTAGCCATAGACCAGTTTCCACAACAAATTATAATAAATATATTTAACCTCTACAAATCTAATTTAATTACAATTAAAAGTGACAATAAACTATCACAATGTCAGGAAATTCATATAGGAGTGAGACAAGGGTGCCCTCTATCACCACTTTTATTTATCATAAGTAATGCCACGAGTGATTTCCAAATTATCGATAAATTCACGACTCACGAAGTGAGGAGTGAATTTATCTAGAGAATTTGGAAATCAAGAGTGGCATTTGTTAGGACTATTTAACGAATAAAATTAAGCTGTTTACTCACAAATCATTATTTAACTGTAGTTATTTCAAAATATTTATATATTTAATGCAAACGGCGATGTTTGAAAACAAATGAGAAACGATAGGTACGCTTCTACTGCTTCTTTGTTTATCACTGCAACCAGATCATACTATTTATTGCCAAAGGAACGCAATATTGTAAGAATGCTCTCTAGTGGAGAAAAAATGAAACATCAATCTGTATATTAATTCATTTCTGATGTCGTATGATGTAAATATTACAATTATATTTTTCTGGATTATTACCTGGGAAAAAATACATTTAAGAAAGTCAAACAGTGGTTTCTTTTTTTGGTGGTATAATAAATTGCTACAAATGTTGACATGTATGCACTATATATACAATCTGGTAGCCGTATTTCTTATAGGCTCAGTCACTGCAAAATAACGGTCAGACCTGTTCAGAATATTAAAAAGGAGGAGCTTTGTTTAATATATGGTAATTATAACACTGATAAATATTTCGTGAAACACGACTCTGATTGGTTGTAAAACAGAAATCATTGAAACGTGATTGGTCATTGACTCCCATTTGGGGCATGAGTTAAATAGTCATATATATATGTGAATCAGATAGAGAATGTCATGGACATATACAATTATATAAAAATATGAAATTAGATACGTTAATTTTTGCAGATGATGTAGCATTAGTGGCACCATCAGAAGACAAATTACAATATTCAGTATATAATTTTAACAAAATAGCCATCAAATTAACATGAAAATCAATACAGAGAAAACAAAAGTAATGGCTTTTCAAGGAAAATACCCTGTACGTAGCAAAATTTGTATAGATTCAAAAATACTGGAAAGAGTAAATTCATTTACCTACCTTGGATATACATTAACATATTTGGATGAAGTAGACATAGCAAATAAAATTATTAATATTAATAAAACCGCGGAAATAATAAATTCAGCAATGAAACCTTCACTAGTCCAGAGAGATACCAGAATACGGTTATACAAAATCTTTGCAAGACCTGCACTTTGCTATGGCAGTGAGGCATGGACATTGGGGAAAGAAGAAGAGAACAGGATAACTTCTAGTGAAATGAGATTGATGAGATATACAGCAGGATATACCAAATGGGATCACAAACGCAATGAGGATATCTTGAAGGAACTACTTTCAGAACCGGTCTTTGAATACATGCATAGATACCAGAAAAACTGGATGAATCATTTGCGACAAATGGGTTCAGACATAGTTCCCAAGGCCATGTGTCGTTATTGTCCAACAGGTAAGAGATCTCTAGGCCGTCCAAGGAAATGATGGCTACAAAATTCATCTGTGATATTGTAACAGGCTTATAGGCCTAAGACTTGGTTGGATGAAGAAGACTATTTACACTACCTATTTTTGGGTGTTACATTATAAGCCATTCTATTTCATATTTTTATAGGTTAGAGTACTTATATTTGCATTAGGTTAGCAAATTGTGTTATAAGTATCTACCCTTCCAATATAGTTATTCTATGAAAATTCAAAATGTTCTACAGTTACAATGTAAGAAATAGTTCCACTTGTACAAATTAAAAAGTACATTCACAATAAATATACATTCACAATCATTATTTTGCAGGCCTAAATAGCCATTTTTTAAGTTCCAATTTTGTATAATGAATGTCATTAAACTGCTACATAGGACAAATATAGTTAGAGTGAGTATTAGTATTTTGGTAGGTTATTAGTTTTAAGACTTTAATATTGTCAATGAACATTGTGTATGTTGGCAGCATTGCATAATTAAAAATTGTATCCACTCATCTGCTGGTGTATGTGCATGGTATCTGCTTCAGACTTAGAAAAAAATGGTTACCCCTTTTGGTAACTTTATCCTAAATATCAATTAATACCAAAGTTGATACTGAGGAACTAGCAGATGAAGTCTTTAAAAGTGCTTAAAATGCTCTTCTATTAAAAAAAAATCCACTTAATTTAAAATATTAGAATGAGTTTAATTTAGACCCTTATAATGTAACATTTCTCTAATATTTTTATTAAACATGTAAAATAATAAAAAAAACCACATTGATTCCTTTATCAATGTTACTTACATGGAATGCAAAAGAAAAAAGTTTCAGTTTTTGAAATTAAAAAAAAAGTGTGTTAAGAAAAAATAATGAAAATCCCTATAGTTTAAATATTTATATTTCTTTATTGGCTATTAATTTGTGTTCTCTAAAAGCAAGAATTATCTGAAAAGGGATATTATTGAAGAATATTTCATTTTATTTAACCAAAGAAGTAAATTTTTTTACTGGTTTTGCATTTGTTCATTCTTTTAATTATTTTATTTTGCTAGAGCTGGCAACATTTTGTCAGTGATGAATACACTGATAATTGAGTTTAGGTCATTGTTGTCAAATGCATTATAATTGAGTGATTTATTGAAGCCAAGAATCAGAATACTATGTTTTGTTTCTGTTAGAAATACTATAAAATTTGCTTGATTTTAGTGAAATTTTAAAGTTTTTGTTGGGTACACTGATTTTAAATAGCTGAATCATACATAGTTCCACAATTTATTATAACTATTCAACATTAACATTTAAACATTGATGGAATCTAGACACAAAAAAAGAAAAAAAAAAAAAGAGGAACACGACAGCTTCCTCTCCTCTGAAATGAAAGCAACTATGTAAAATAAATGTACTATATCAACACACTCTCTCACATTTATATTACAATAACTCACATCTTCACCCATGTCATTACATTTACTATTTCATGAAATTTATAAAATTTAATTTTACTTAATGATTTTGTAAGAATGTCTGCTACATTATCTTCTGAATTTACATTAATTATCCAATAATAACTTCCATATAACACTCATTTACAAATTAATGAGTCATTTTTTAACATCTGACCTCATATTTTATGTTTCTTCAAACACGGGAACTAGTTTTCGAGGGAAGGATGTCTCTCATTTTCAACCGACATTATGGCTACCGGATTTTCGTTGGAATCTCCATCAATAACGTTGCCATCTGGTGTTGATTTGATGAACTTTGAGATGAGGTCACGTTCATTAGGAATCTCAAAATTCATGGATCTAAATTTGTTCTTCTGAATATATATCTTCTCCCAAATTGTCAATTCTAACGGTTTTTCCAAATGTTTTAAAAGTAGGGCTTCTTTTTCAATTTTATGATTCTCCAATAAACTATGTGCTGCAATAGCTGATTTTTCAATTTCACCATTTTTAATATTTCTGAAGTGTTCCTTAGTGCGAGTGTCCAAATTTCTTTTTGTTTTTCCTATGTATACTTTATTGCAGTCCTTACAATTAATTTGATAAATTCCAGATTTTTTGCTATCTGGTGTGTTCAATTTCTTATTAGTTATTAATAGATTACCAAGGCTAAATTTATTTATCGGTGCCAATGTAATATTGAATTTCTTGAAATTTTTTTGAAATTTGTTATGTATTTCAGGATGATAAGTAATTTTCTTAAACTGGTTTCCTTTCTTTGAATCAGATTGCAGGGTAGTGTATTCTTTCAATCTTTTTTGTTGTCTGAATTTCTTTAATTTATTTACAATTATTTCTTTTCCAAAACCATTTAAATTGGCTATGTTCAAAATGTGATTGTATTCTTTCTTAAAATCTTCTTCATTTAATGGAACATTTATAATCTATATATCAAACTGTTGAAAATTGCATGTTTATGTGCCATATGATTGAAACCTGAAGATTTTATATAATTGTCTGTATGAGTATCCTTCCTATATATATTGAATTCAATTTTTCCTTGTAGTTCATTCCTTATTAAGTAAATGTCCAAAAATGGGATTTGTTTATCCTTTTCCAATTCCATAGTAAATTTTACAGTTCCATCTTGAAGGTTGAGTAATTTCAATGCATCTTCAATATACTTAGAATTTATCACAGAGAAAATATCATCTACATATCTATACGAACTTTTGAATATCCAGGGATAAACATAGGTGATATGAGACTCTAAATAACCCATAAATAAATTCGCCAAAAATGGTGAAAGTGGATTACCCATAGCAAGACCTGAGATTTGTTTGTAAAATTTTTCATTGAAGCTGAAAACATTATTATCAATGCAAAGTTTTGTAAGAATTAAATATTTTTCTATTATTTCTCTTTCTAGTTTTAAGGAATTTAGCCATTTTTCTAAAATAGTTAACATCTTTCCAATTGGGATGCTCGGAAATAATGAAATGACGTCGAAAGAAACCAATCTGTCATTACAATCCAATGATATATTATTTAGTTCTTTTACCAATTCAATAGAATTTTCAATACTTTTGTTGTTGAAACTTGGTAATTCTTTAAATTTCTTTGTAAGCCATTTTGCTAAAATATAACACGGTGAACCAATATTATTAACAATGGGTCTCATCTTTTTTCCCCGCCTTGTGTATTTTTGGGAGTCCATACAGTTTTGGATTCTGTGGGTTTGAAACTTTTAACTTATATTTGTCCTGATCCTTGATGATGAATTTTATGTTTTTCAATGTATTATTAAATGATTTTATTGATTTTGGAAGAGGATTGCGTTTAATTTCTTCATATACATTTGAATTCAAGAGAAGGTTCATTCTATTTAAGTATTGATGATGCATTGAAATTATTCAACCTTCAAGATGGAACTGTAAAATTTACTACAGAATTGGAAAAGGATAAACAAATCCCATTTTTGGACCTTTACTTAATAAGGAAAGAACTACAAGGAAAAATTGAATTCAATATATATAGGAAGGATACTCATACAGACAATTATATAAAATCTTCAGGTTTCAATCATATGGCACATAAACATGCAATTTTCAACAGTTTGATATATAGATTATTAAATGTTCCATTAAATGAAGAAGATTTTAAGAAAGAATACAATCACATTTTGAACATAGCCAATTCAAATGGTTTTGGAAAAGAAATAATTGTAAATAAATTAAAGAAATTCAGACAACAACAAAAATTGAAAGAATACATACACTACCCTGCAATCTGATTCACAGAAAGGAAACCAGTTTAAGAAAATTACTTATCATCCTGAAATACATAACAAATTTCAAAAAAATTTCAAGAAATTCAATGTTACATTGGCACCGATAAATAAATTTAGCCTTGGTAATCTATTAATAACTAATAAGAAATTGAACATACCAGCTAGCAAAAAATCTGGAATTTATCAAATTAATTGTAAGGACTGCAATAAAGTATACATAGGAAAAACAAAAAGAAATTTGGACACTTGCTCTAAGGAACACTTCAGAAATATTAAAAATGGTGAAATTGAAAAATCATCTATTGCAGCACATAGTTTATTGGAGAATCATAAAATTGAAAAAGAAGCCCTACTTTTAAAACATTTGGAAAAACCGTTAGAATTGACAATTTGGGAGAAGATATATATTCAGAAGAACAAATTTAGATCCATGAATTTTGAGATTCCTGATGAACGTGACCTCATCTCAAAGTTCATCAAATCAACACCAGATGGCAACGTTATTGATGGAGATTCCAACGAAAATCCGGTAGTCATAATGTCGGTTGAAAATGAGAGACATCCTTCTCTCGAAAGCTAGTTCCCGTGTTTGAAGAAACATAAAATATGAGGTAAGATGTTAAAAAATGACTCATTAATTTACGAATTAAGAACCTCATAATGTTATTTCCCATATTTAACTGTGAACTCATTTACAAAATGGTAATGTACTTCAATATACTTACAGTGTTTTGAAAAGTTAACCAAAATTCGGCAATAATTAATGCCCCTGAGTTACCTTCATATATTTTAAGAAGTTTTTCTAGCTTTTCTAAAAAATGTTTACTACATATCTTACTAATTTAACCTCAGTAACAGCTTCTGATAATGATACATATTGTGCAGTTGTTGAGAATTTTATAACACTTCATTGCTTTCTTGATTTCCAATAAATTACATTTCTCTCTAGCTCAATTGGCAATTTTTATTTTTACTATACTTTAAATTTAGTTCTTTTGTTAGATACAATATTTCAAAATTCTCAGGGCATATTTAAAATGTGTTTCATTACAACAGTTTTGAAATTTACTCAAGTAATTTACACTGTAACTTAGGTCTAGTCTTGTTCTTGAGCTAATATACAAAAGAGCTCATATCAAATTTCAATACTTATTTTATATATACTTTATGAGGTAAGAAATAAAAGTATTTTCTCCAACCCATTTATAAACTGATAATAGCTCATAGTGTTACTTGCCACTTTAACTATGATTAAATTTTAGTTTTACATTTACCTTCAATGGTGGTCATACAACTTGCATTTTCTATTTCATATTTTCTGGCTAAAGATTTCATGTAGTTCTTCTCATTTAGTGTGATAACATTTTCTTCATAATCAATATTAATTCCAAGATACCTTCTTACTTCAGTCGGCTGTGGTGGACTAGTGGTTATACACCTTGCCTTTGGTCCCAAGGACCGCGAGTTCAAACTTGGCTGAGGTCGATGGATTTTTTAGGATGTAAAAATCCAAGGAGCAAGTCCTCCGGAGAGAGATTTTAAGTTGTGGGTCGTGAGTCTGAAGATTTTCAGGCTCATAAAAGATTCTTAGAATAGAATAGATTTATTTAGCCTGGTGGAGTTAAGGCCATGTGGCCTTCTCTTCCACTCACCAGGACAAACATATGTTACATATAAATACAATAATAGTCATACTAAACAATTAATTATCTGTCAAATTGAATAATAATGAAAATAATGTCTAATAATACAATAAAATTAAATACAATTAAAATTAATTTTATTCTTAAGCCCCAATAAAAAATCCTCTAAGCAATAAAATTTACCGATCTCAACATCTTAGTAATGCTTTAGTTGCCTGCTTGAGTCAGTATGTTGACCATGCCATCTACTGGCATTTACGCTTGCATTTTGCAAATAAAACCGTATACGACGATGTCTGCATCGTGCGATATTACGCCGATTCTCCTGTTCTTCCAGTTGAATTCTTTGGTAGACTCTCTCAAATTCCTCTTCTCCGTGTATACCGAAAATATGATCAAAGTATTTAAGGTCCGACATCTTGGATAAAGCAGCAAGGTTTCAAAGTACATCGGTTCCCATCGGGTTGCTCATGATTCATTCTCTGCAAAGTCACCTCACCAGGTAGCTTAGGAATTTCGACAATTATTATTGCATGAACAGATTTTTTACTATGCAAAAAGTCTTTGGATGCAACTTTCTCTGCAGAGTACAAGCTGAGAATGACTTTTACGGTCTAATGCGTTCATAGATACGACCCTAAGTCTCTCTCATACTCTGAATCATTGTGTTCTGAATCATTATCTTTAAAACCTGTGCATTTAACATTT
This sequence comes from Diploptera punctata, assembly GCA_030220185.1. Classification (NCBI taxonomy): domain Eukaryota; kingdom Metazoa; phylum Arthropoda; class Insecta; order Blattodea; family Blaberidae; genus Diploptera; species Diploptera punctata. The sequence continues at coordinate 295,624 of JASPKZ010002717.1, read as the reverse complement.
TATTCTACAATATCAGTCTGTCTGGCAATGATTATTCCATTTTCATAAATATTTGTAGGAAGTAACACTATGATGTTTATTTTAATTAGTAATATAGTTAAATCTAACACCCCACCTCATAATTGTAGATTTCTCAAAGATTAGTTTTGATACTACTTTGTGCAATCTTCAGCTCTATCTAACTGTTGGATAGATCTGAAGATGGTACAAAGAAGTAGTCTTCAAGAAATCAACAATATGAGGTGATGCGTTAAATCTAATTATATGATTGATTACTGTAATGTTTGCTAATACCCTGATTGTACTTTATTGATACCTAATAAAATTCCTAAATCAGTCTTACAGTCCAACTTAGACTTTCTCAATTGTTTATTTATTTATTTTACCTGATGGAGTTAAGACTATTAGATCTTTGCTTCCACTTCCAGGGTTAAATTATACATATGATAACAATTAAGTTATGTAGATAGGAAATAACACTATGAGGTTTTTTAATATTGTTTATTTTTTATTATTTGACTCACCTCATACTTCATAATTCATAGCAGACCCAGGGTTTCTTCACATCTTTTGTGACATTCTCAATGCTGTGTCACGTTCAATGCCGTTGGACGTCAGTTGTGAACGTGACACAGCATTGAGAATGTCACAAAAGATGTGAAGAAACCCTGGGTCTGCTATGAATTATGAAGTATGAGGTGAGTGAAATAATAAAAAATAAACAATATAATAACAATTATGAATTATTTACATGTTGATTAATGATACATAATAGGTATAGGTTACACAATATAGAGTTGACAAGGGAAAGAAAGAAAAATAGTAATAATATCATCATCAATCATCAACTTCACGGATTAGGTCTTTGCCTGTTCTGATCTCACATCTGTTCTGCCCAGTGCTTTCTTGATCTTCCTACCGATCTTTGTCCTTGAGGATTATACATCAGTGCCATCTTTTGTATCCTATCCTCTGTCATTCTTTGCAGATGTCCTATCCAATTGTTCCTGTCTCTATCTATCTTCGGGTTTTTACAGCTGCTGCCGTCTTCCCGTGCCAAACCTCCAAAGCCTACGGTCTTGGGCATCTTCGATGCTTAGCCCTCTAGCTTGCATTACTGTCTTCATGTTTTCCTTCCATGTTAACCTTGGTCTTCCTCTTTTCTTCTTTCTGTTAGGATGCCATTCATATAGTTGCTTCGGCCATCGCTCATCTTCCATTCTTAAAACATGTCCTAACCACTTTAATTCCTTTTCCTCAATTCTTTCAATTATGCTTTCTTCTGCTTCCATTTTGTTTCTAATTTCCTTATTTGTGACACGTTCTAATTTAGACTTTCTGGCACTTCTTCGTAAATAATCCATTTCTAGAGCTATTAGTCTATTCTTGTAGTACTTATTGATTGTCCATACCTCACTTCCGTACATTGCAACAGATTCCACCAATGTTTTACCAATATATTTTTTTGTGTCTTTCCAAATATGTTTATCCCACCATATGGAATTAATGATGATATTATTTTGCTACTCAATTCAATTCTATGTTTTATGTTCTCTTTGCTATACCTTCGATGTTATCCATAATCATTCCCAAATATTTAGTTTGTTTCACTTGCTTTATTTGGATTCCATCTTCCAATACTAAGTTTTCTCTTTCATTGCTATTTATTGCCAGATATTCTGTTTTTTGTAAATTTACTGTGAGACCCCATGATTCATATGTGCTTTTCAACCTTTTTATCATGAATTCCATATCAAAATTGTCTTGCGCTAAAACCAGTTGATCATCGGCCAAATTGTAATGTCAGCAAAAATCTATTGCCTATTGGGATCCCCATACCTTTGCAGCTTTGTTTCCATTTCGTTAATATAAATTCTACATAAATATTAAATAAAATTGGTGATAGACTGCACCCTTGTTTCAATCCCTTTGAGGTGTTTATAGGATTAGACATTATATTTCCCATTTTAACATAAGCGGAGTTATCTTTATAGGTTTGTTTAATAATTTCTATTAGGTTTCTGTCAATATTGTATTTCTCCAATACTTCCCATAATTTGTTCCTCGGAATTGAGTCATAAGCTTTCTCTAAATCTATCATTGTCAAATGGGTTTCTTCTCCAACTGCAGTCCGTTTTTCAATTAACTGTTGTATTGCAAATATATTGTCAACACATGACCTTCCTGGTCTGAATCCATTTTGATCTTCTCCTAATTTGTCTTTAACATCTTTTTGTAACTTTGTTTTTAATAACTTCGTAAATATTCTATATAATGTGTTATTTATACTTATTCCTCTGTAGTTTTTGCGTCTCTTCTATCGCCCTTCTTGTATATTGGTACTATGTAGCTTATTTTCCATTCATCAGGAATCTTCTGTATTGCAATGCACTTATTATACAAGTCCCTCAATCTACCTATTAAATTTTTTGGGCCATATTTAATTAACTCATTTGGTATGTTCCCGGCCCTGGTGCCTTTTTATTCTTTAGGGTTTGAATTTCTAATTCTATATCTATTGTATCAAATTCCAGGGCGTTCATTTCTATGGATGGATTTTCTGTTGTTTCCATAAACTCATTTCTAGTTTCTGACAGTAAAGCTTTGTAATGTTTTTCTGCGTCTGATTTTGCTAACAAATTTATCTTGCTGGGTCCTTGGTTGGTTTTCAGTGTTTTTAGAAATCTCCATACTTCTGATGATTGTGATCCTCCTATATAACTTTCTATTTCTTGGCATTTGCTTTTCCATAATTTGTTTTTTTTCTTCTATCACTTTCCTTTTAACTTTGGCGTTTGTTCTCTTGTATTCTATCCAATTTTCTGTTGTTTTATTTGCCAACCATTCTAAGTAGCATTTTTTCTTCTTTTTGGTTAATTCTTCAATATCATCATTCCACCAATCTTGGGTATTTTGTTTTTTATTTATTGTGCCTAATGCTTCTTTTGCTGCCGAATGTATTATTTCCTTTAATTGATTATATTCTTCTTCTATGTCTTCCTTGTAATCCAAAATTCTCAATTTTAATCCTCAGTCTTTCTTTCTTTCTTTCTTTAATTGTTCCTGTGTTCTTCTATTTATTGAAGAAGTGGTTGTGCTTTTAGTTTCTCTCTAATATTCTCATTTCTAATTTGTTCTTCTCTTGTACAACCTTTCACAGCCCATAGGAATCTCATTTCCACTGCCTGAATTTTACTTTTTTGTTATTCCTTCAGGACCCAGGCCTCGCTTCCATACATCGCCATTGGTAGTACCATCACTGAGTATCCTTTCAAACTTTGTTCCTCAGTGTTCGTCCGATTGTTCCAGAAATATGTTGAAATTTCTGCATTTTCTTATTTATATCTTGTTCTTCTTTATAAGTTATATCACAGCCCAAATACTGGAAGTGTGAAACCTGTTCCAACACTTTATCTTCTATTACTATTTTTGCTCTTACTGGGTACTTTACATGGAATGCCATTACTTTAGTTTTTAATTTTGAAATTATATTATACTTCTTACATATATTATTTAACTGATAGACTGCTTTTTGTAGCCTGACCTCTCTGTCAAAAATTAATACTATTTCATCTGCAAAACATAATGCATTCAGTGTTTTATTTTGTCCAATTTTGAATCCCTTATGAACTAATTGTTTCCATTCATCAAGAATGTCGTCTAGATGTATATTAAAAAGTGTTGGGAAAAGGCTACACCCCTATTTTAAACCATCTGTTAATTTTCCATTTATTTCAATTGCTATTTTTGTATCTTCATATAAACTTTGAATAGTTTTTATTAGGTGTATCGAGTATCTTTTTTTTTTTTTGCATTGTCTTTCATAATGAAGGGCGGTTCACTTTGTCGAAAGTTTTTGTAGGTCTATAAAGGGCATGTGGGTTTCTACATTACACTCACTATGTTTTTCTTAGTAATAATAGCAGTAATAATAATAATAATATTTTTTTATTAGGAATATTCCACAATACATTGTTTCTCCTTCAACCTAAAGTGATTTGTCGCCAGAGATTCCGGTCTAAAACATCTTCTTCCCTCAAATCTGTAGCTTCCGTACTTTTTTTCACTCCATCTGCCTCTTCCACTTCTTCCATTAGCTTTCCAATCAAAGATCTTCTTTTGTATTCTATCTTCTTCCATTCTTATGAGGTGTACATACCATTTCAAACATTTTTTCTATTATGTTTTTTAATAGTAACCTATAATTTGATTAAGTAATTGGCTTGGTGAAGAAAGTTTAAAATATAAAGGAATAATAAAAGTATACATGGAACATATTATATTGTCTAAGGAAATATGTAGTAGTTTTTTAAACTGTTTTTGAGTAGGGCAGTCCTTGATACACAAAGAGAAGAAATTCCAGAGTCGGGTCTGTATGTGATCATTACTTTTTATCATATTTTTAATGAATTTTGCCAGTTTTTTGTGTTTGAATTCCTTTGTACATTATGAAATTGAAACAAAAATATGGCAAGAACCATTAAAAAAAGATACAAATGTAAAGATCACATACAGAATTGATAATAAATTAAATAACATATCTCAAATGAAATAGAGGAGACATGTGTACAAACAAGGATGTGACAAACTAAAATCATCATCATCATCATAGTACATTCACGAATTTAGGCCATTTGTTGACCTGTTTCGGCCTCAAGAGAAACACCATCCAGAAGTCTTTTGAGTGGACGTCCTGGTCTTCTTCTTCCTGCAGGTTGATATCTTAACATTAGTTTGGGTATTCTGTGATCTTCCATTCGATGAACATGTTGTATCCATCTTGACTTATAATCAGAAATTTTGTTTTCTAAAGATTCCATGTGTAATTCTTCTAAGATGTCTTCATTTTTTTTGTGATCTAGTAGTGTGTATCCTGCAGTCCTCCGAAGATATCTCATTTCAGCAGATCTAAGTCTCTGTATATCCTTCTGTTTCAACGTCCATACTTCGCTACCATACAAAAGAGTTGGAAGAGCCAGTGTTTTATACACTTTCAGTCTTGAATGCTTTTGGACTAACTGTGGCTTGAAGATAGAATTTATTAACCCTAAAATTCTTAAAAATTTAGATATTTTTGCATTTACAGACAAACTAAAATATAATATTAATAATGAGCGAAGAACATATTTTTAACAACTCACCTCATAAAATTTTAAATTTCATGACTGAAGAGAGACGAGAAACCATTGGCCTCAAAGAAATTTGAAATTTTATCAGGTGTGTTGTTAAAAATATGTTCTCCACTCTCTATTAATGATATCTCATAATATTTACTTCCCAACATTAATTTAAATATATAATATAATAGTTCTGAAATATTTTGTATTGGCAGAACATAAAGAAATCTTAATACAAATTTTAATGAACATATTAAAGAATCTAAATATAATGAGGGTACATTGAGTTTTGTCAAACATGTATTAGAAACAGGTCACCAATTCAACGTAATCAACATGTTATTGATCCCACACAGTCCCAACTCAAGAATTAACATCCTCAAAAAAATTGAAATAATGAAAGAAGCCAAGAATATAAACCTAAAATAATTTTACTACATTGTAAATTTTTAATGGTTGAAAAATGTAAAATTAAATATTTTTACTGTTTTATTCTGTGTGCCATTATTTTGAAGTATCATATTTGTTCTGTTATAGGCAGTTCCTTCAGCAGTGTCTTCACACACTTCTGATGCAAGATATCAAATTCTGCCAGACTGAAAATGTGGAGCAGCATTTTTGGAAGATTCTGTTCTATAATATTATAGAACTTCTACGCAAAGGAGTAGCAGAGGATTTGGGGAATAAAGAGCAATATAAGCAAACAATGCTTACATTAATAGAACAGGTATTTGTGGCATTAGTAATAGTACAAAGCTGAGACCTTGAGATATACTCTATTTTTGCACTAAATGCACAATTCCATTTTCTTCCATGTCAATTTCATACTCATATGTCATCATGATACTTCCAGCAATTGTGAAATGAGGGCTAACAACATGTATATGTTTGATTCTACATGTTATCAAGTTTTAAATATCTTAAACTTATTAAAAACTAACCAAAGTATCTCATATATGAAAAAAATACTATGAGGTTTAATTTTATAAATTAAAATGTTTTATGCCTCACCTCATATCTAGTCTTTTAATTATACTGGTTTCTAAGCCTGGGCAGCTTCATCTTCAATAATTTCTTACCGAATGATGTTATGTCGATCAGGAGAACTTAGTACGAGATCCGGCTGCAAGATTACTACGTTCATTAAGTATGAACAAAATTTATTTGTTTCATAAAATTGTGAATAACTGAATACACTTTTGCCGAGTTGCCTATTAAAATTTGGCTGCCAGTATGTTTAATTAAAATATAATTAATTTATTCAAAATAATTTAATTCACTTGTTATTAAAATAAATTATAATCCAGTTTGCAGAAATCAATGTATAGAGCTTCAAAAGTTTTTGTTGCCATTGCACACTTGGCCGTAACCTTCTCACAGCCAGGTGTAAATAGGTATTACTTTTAATAATAATTAAATGAATCGTGATTTTTTCTTACCTCATACATCTATGTTTCTTTAAACACAGCACTGCAGTATCGGCGACACTTTGTCGTCATCGTCAGCTGTTTTCACGACTATTATTAGTATTACTTTGTTTATTTTTTATTATTTCACTCACCTCATACTTCATAATTCATAGCAGACCCAGGGTTCCTTCACATCATTTGTGACATTCTCAATTGATTTTTTGCAGTCTTCAATCTTTTCATTTTTGTTGGTTTTTATTAAATTACTTAAGCTGTAATCATTTTTCAATTTAATAAAAACCAACAAAAATGAAAAGATTGAAGACTGCAAAAAGTCAGGAATTTATCAAATTAATTGTAAAGATTGTGAAAAGATATACATAGGAAAAACAAAAAGGAATCTAAATATAAGATTAAAGGAACACCTCAGAAATGTTAAAAATGGAGAAACAGAAAAATCTGCAATAGCTGCACATGCCTGGTCAGAAAAACATAGAATAGAAACCAAAACAAAATTACTTAAACAATTGGAAAAACTGAAGGAACTCACAATTTGGGAAAAAAAATTACATATGCAAGAATAAAAACACAACTATGAATTATATTAATTATATTATTTTTGGTCTGGACATCTTACCTCAATATTAATGTTGATTTGTTCTTGAACATGTTTCAAAACAATTCTGTTTTATCGTCAGCTTCCCCAGACTGGGGAAATTAAAATAACCTCAAAATATAACTTCCTAAAATTAAATATTAACAACTATGAATTTTGAAATACCCGGTGATAAGGAGAGGGGATTGGTTTGCAAGTTTGTCGGTCAGCCATCAGATGGCACGGAGGTCAATCTGCAGGATAGGAGGCCGTTGGACACCTGTTGTGAACGTAATACAGCATTGAGAATGTCACAAATGAAGTGAAGAATCTCGAGCCTGCTTGTGAGTTAAGAATTATGAGGTGAGTGAAGAAACAACTAAACAATATTAAAATAAACCTCATAGTGTTATTCCCTACCTATATAACTCATTTATTAAAATTTAATAAATTAGATTAAATGTACTAATTTATAAATAAATATAAAGCTTTATTAATTTATTAGCCTATAATTGTCTTTTGGAGTAGCATTAAATCATTCCTACTACTGTTAGTGCCATTGGTTGAGAACACTAGCTACAGGCACATGTGCAGTAGCACTAAAACTCACACAGCAGGCTATCACCGCCTTTGTCTGATGAGTATGTAAAGCACTAACTCTCTTTCACTCTTAATATATCTTTAACAGGTAGCAACCCTTATTTACAGCCACTTGTACAGAGGCAGAGGCATTCTATCATGCACAAAAAAAAATAGCTTTAATTAAATTTAACAGTTGAGTATGTACATCGTGAACGTATAAATGTAACAAAGAAATGATGTGAATTACGAGGGTGAATCAAATATAAACCGGAATTATTGTTTACAATTTTATTGAATTAACAAAAAAATACAAAACCACCACCTCATTTTTCTACATAGTCTCCTGCATTTCCAACACACTTTTGCCATCGAGTTGGCAACTTTTTGATGCCGCCATTGAAGAATGAGGGACGACGTGTAGTCAGCCAGTTGCGCACGAACTCCTCTACCGCTGCATTGTCACCAAACCGCCTTCCTCCCAGGTCTTCTTTCAGTGGCCCAAACAAATGGTAGTCACAGGGTGACAAATCTGGACTGTAAGGAGAATGTTCCAGAGGTGTCCAATGCATTTTTGTCAGTTTTTTTTGTGTCAACCGAGCAGTGTGTGGCCTTGCATTGTCATGCAGCACAATCACATTTCGGATCGGTTTCCGGCGGCGCTTGTTGCGATACGCTGCTTTTGTCTCGTCCAAAAGCCGCCAGTAGTACTCTGCATTCACTGTTCGTCGTTCATGAAGGAAATCCACTAGCAAAACTCCTTCAGAGTCCCAAAAAGCAGTCGCAAGGACCTTTCTAGCAGAAAGGCATGTTTCGGCCTTAACTGGTCCAGCCGCACTTCGCCACTCCATGCTGCAACGTTTTCACTCTGGGGTGTAATGATGAACCCAAGTTTCATTAGAGATCACAATGCGATTCAGAAAATCATCTCCTTCCTCCTCGTAGTGACTCAGATGCCTCTGAGACACTTCCTGGTGCAAATTTTTTTGTTCCTGGCTGAGGAGCCGAACCCACTTCAAAATTTCAGAAGCTTTTGTGCCTTCTTTTGCCAAAAACTTAATTATAATGCGTTGCGCAACAGACGTGTGTACCTCTTGCTCACTCATGGCGTACTAAAGCAAGCGGCCACTCTTCGGAGTACAACACATCAAGATCCCTACTCCAGACACCCCTACCAACTTCCCCTCCAAACTGCAACCTTTGCAGTTTGCTACCAGAGCCTCCAGATACAAATTCTGGTTTATATTTGATCCACCCTCGTATTAAAAATACGTTCTCCACTCAATATTAAAGTAATACTTATTTACACTTGGCTGTGAGAAGGTTACGGCCAAGTGTGCAACGGCAACCAAAACTTTTCAAGTTCTATACATTAATTTCTGCGAACTGGATTATAATTTATTTTAATAACAAGTGAATCAAATTATTTTGAATAAATACATTAATTATATTTTAATGAAATATACTGGCGGCCAAATTTTAATAAGCACTTGGCAAAAGTATATTCAATCATTCACAATTTTATGAAACAAATAAATTTTGTTGATACACTCGATGAACATAGTAATGTTGCAGCTGGATCTTAGACTTAACTGCTTCTTCCTCCCTCTGTTGGTGTGCCGATGAACCTCCAGAATCCCTGGGAATTTCAAAGTTCATAAGTTTTTCTTTCTTGTATTTTTTAATGTGGTTTCTTTCCCAAACCGTGAGTTCTTTTTGTTTTTTCTTTGTTTATTTAGCATATATTATTTTGATATTTTTATTGATTTTTGTATTTTGAATTGTCTGCTATATAATACAAATTTGTATTATATATTTAATTAATGTTGGGAAGTAAACATTATGAGGTATAATCATTAAAAATCATCGGAGAACATATTGTTTAAATAACTCACCTCATAGGATTCATGCTTCCATGATATCGCGATTTCAAACATAATCATGTTCATCGTCAGCCATAACTCCGACTGTTGAAATTCTTCGGCCGTCAACTATTCTATTGTCGCCATCTTCAGTGCTGCTATCTATGGTTGAATTTATGAACTTCGAAATCAATGTAATTTCGTTAGGGATATCAAAATTCATTGATCTATTTTTGTTTTTCTGAATGTATATTTTTTTCCCAAACTGTCAATTCCAAAGGTTTTCTTCTACTTGTTTTAAAAGTTTATCTTCTTTTCCAATTTTATGATGTTCTAATAAACTATGTGCAGCAATTGCAGATTTTTCAATTTCACAATTTTTAATATTTCTGAAATGTTTTTTTGTCCAAATTTCAAAATTCCTTTTTGTTTTTCCTATATAAACTTTATTGCAATCTTCACAATTTATTTTATAAATTCCAGATTTCTTACTGTCTGGAACATTGACTTTTTTATTGGTACTTAGAAGATTACCCAGACTAAATTTATTTATTGGTGCCAAAGAAATGTTGTATTTTGTCAAAAATTTTTTGAAATTTCCTATGCATTTCAGGATGGTAATTAATTTTCTTGTCTTTTTTCTTTTCTTTGCAATTTTGTATAGTAGTAATATTCATTAAGTCTTTTATTGTGTTTGAATTTCTTCAACTTATTTATAATTAATTCTTTTATCAAAACCATTCACTCTAGCAGTGTTTTAAGATATGTTTAAACTCTTTATTGGAAATTTTTCTTCGTTTAATGGTACATTTGTCAATCTGTAAATTAAGCTATTGAATTATTGCATGCTTATTGAGCAATGTGATTGAAGCCTGATGATTTAATGTAATTATCTGTATGAGTTCCTTTTCTAAATATATCAAATTCAATTTTCAGTGTTTGATCATTCCTTAATTATACATAAATCCAAAAAAGAAATTTTGTTTTCTTTTTCTAATTCATCAACGGTAAAACTTTACTGATTCATCCTGAAGGTTCAATTATTTAAGAGCATCTTCAATATCTTTAGAAATTTATTATTGGCAAAAATATCATTCCACATATCTGTACCAGTTCTTAAACATCCATGGGTATGCTTTAGTGATTTGACACTCCAAGTAACTCATGAACAAATCAGCTAAAAATGGTGAGAGCGGATTACCCATTGACAAACCCGAACCTTGTTGGTAAAATTTTTCATTATAGGTAAAATAAGAATTACTGACACATAGCTTAGTAAGAGTTATATATTCCTCTAATATTTCATTTTTAATATTTAGAGAACTTAACCATTTCCTCAAAAAATTTAGCATTTTTTTCAACTGGTATTACTAGGAAACAATGAAATTACATCAAATGAAACCAATCTGTCATCATGTGTCCTATACTCTATATTTTTCAATTTGTCAACCAATTCCAAAGAGTTCTGAATACTTTTAGTGTCAAATTTGGGAAACTCATTAAATTTTTGTACTAGCCATTTAGATAAATAATAGCATGGTGAACCAATGTTGTTGACTATAGGTCTCATCTTATTACCAATTTTATGAATCTTTGGTAGGACCGTAACATTCTAGGTTTCGATGGATGGGACACTTTTAATTTAAATTTTTCTTGTTTTGTTAAAGTATATTTTATTTGTTTCAAAGTATTATCAAATGATTTAATAGCTTTAGGTAAAGGATCTTTTTTCAATTCCAAAAATTCTTTTGATTCTAAGAGATTGTCCATCCTCGCAGTATAATCCAATTTGTCAAGAATAACTATTTTATTTCCTTTGTCTGCTTTCGAAAGTATTAAATTTTTGTTGTTAATTTTATTCAAAATTGCCAAATTTTTCTTTGCTTTTAAATGTTTTTGAGAGTCTTTAATTTCTTCTAAAACTTTTCCAATGTTAAATTTTTTGAGGAAATGGTTAAGTTCTTTAAATATTAAAAATGAAATATTAGAGGAATATATAACTCTTACTAAGCTATGTGTCAGTAATTCTTATTTTACCTATAATGAAAAATTTTACCAACAGGTTTCGGGTTTGTCAATGGGTAATCCGCTTTCACCATTTTTAGCTGATTTGTTCATGAGTTACTTGGAGTGTCAAATCACTAAAGCATACCCATGGATGTTTAAGACTTGGTACAGATATGTGGATGATATTTTTGCAATAATAAATTCTAAAGATATTGAAGATGCTCTTAATTATTAAACCTTCAGGATGAATCAGTAAAGTTTACCGTCGAATTAGAAAAAGAATACAAAATTCCTTTTTGGATTTATGTATAATTAGGAATGATCAAACACTGAAAATTGAATTTGATATATTTAGAAAAGGAACTCATACAGATAATTACATTAAATCATCAGGCTTCAATCACATTGCTCATAAGCATGCAATATTCAATAGCTTAATTTACAGATTGACAAATGTACCATTAAACGAAGAAAATTTCAATAAAGAGTTTAAACATATCTTAAACACTGCTAGATTAAATGGTTTTGATAAAGAATTAATTATAAATAAGTTGAAGAAATTCAAACACAATAAAAGACTTAATGAATATACTACTTTACAAAATTGCAAAGAAAAGAAAAAATACAAGAAAATTACTTACCATCCTGAAATGCATAGGAAATTTCAAAAAATTTTTGACAAATACAACATTTTTTTGGCACCAATAAATAAATTTAGTCTGGGTAATCTTCTAAGTACCAATAAAAAGTCAAAGTTCCAGACAGTAAGAAATCTGGAATTTATCAAATAAATTGTGAAGATTGCAATAAAGTTTATATAGGAAAAACAAAAAGGAATTTGGAAATTCGGACAAAAGAACATTTCAGAAATATTAAAAATTGTGAAATTGAAAATCTGCAATTGCTGCACATAGTTTATTAGAACATCATAAAATTGGAAGAGAAGCTAAACTTTTAAAACAAGTAGAGAAACCTTTGGAATTGACAGTTTGGGAAAAAATATACATTCAGAAAAACAAAAATAGATCAATGAATTTTGATATCCCTAACGAAATTACATTGATTTCGAAGTTCATAAATTCAACCATAGATAGCAGCACTGAAGATGGCGACAATAGAATAGTTGACGGCCGAAGAATTTCAACAGTCGGAGTTATGGCTGACGATGAACATGATTATGTTTGAAATCGCGATATCATGGAAGCATGAATCCTATGAGGTGAGTTATTTAAACAATATGTTCTCCGATGATTTTTTTTGTATTATATATTTGTTTTATAGCTTTTTGTAGGAATTTTAATATAAGATTCAATGAACAAATTGAAGATTTTAAATAATGAGGATAAATCAAGTTTTGCTAAGCATAAAATAGACACAGATCATCAGTTCAACGCAATCAACAACATACTATTGATAATGCACAGAAAGTAATAACTATAAAATTAATATGCTTAAAAAAATTAAAAGAAGCTAATATGGAAATATCAATTATCTATCTATCTTCGGGTTTTTACAGCTGCTGCTGTCTTCCTGTGCCAAACCTCCAAAGCCTACGATCTTGGGCATCTTCAATGCTTAGCCCTCTAGCTTACATTAATGTCTTCATGTTTTCCTTTCATGTTAACTTCGGTCTCCCTCTTTTCCTCCTTCTAGTCGGATGCCATTGATATAGTTGCTTTGGCCATCGCTCATCTTCCATTCTTAAAACATGCCCTAATCACTTTAATTCCTTCTCCTCAATTCTTTCAATTATGTTTTCTTCTGCTTCCATTATATTTCTAATTTCCTTATTTGTGACATGTCCTAATTTTGACTTTCTGGCACTTCTGCATAAATAATCCATTTCTAGAGCTATTAGTCTATTCTTGTAGTACTTATTGATTGTCCATACCTCACTTCCATACATTGCAACAGATTCCACCAATGTTTTACCAATATATTTTTTGGTATCTTTCCAAATATGCTTATCCCACCATATGGAATTTAACGATGATGGAAATATCAATTAACAAAACTAATATTGTTTATTTTTTATTATTTCACTCACCTCATACTTCATAATTCATAGCAGACCCAGGGTTTCTTCACATCTTTTGTGACATTCTCAATGCTATGTCACGTGACACAGCATTGAGAATGTCACAAAACATGTGAAGAAACCCTGGGTCTGCTATGAATTATGAAGTATGAGGTGAGTGAAATAATAAAAAATAAACAATATTAAAAAACCTCATAGTGTTATTTCCTATCTACATAACTTAATAACAAAACTAAAATTATGGCATTTCATGGGAAGAACCCCATACAAAGTAAAATCTGTCTCCAGAATAAAATTTTAGAGAGATCTAATAAATTTAAATATCTTGGATATTATCTCTCTATCTGGGATGAAAAGGATATCCCTGAAAAAATTACTAGTTATAATAAAAGTTTGGGAATTATTAATCAAGTTATGAAACCATCCCTTGTACAAAAAAACACCAGATTACGTTTATATAACACTTTGGCTAGACCAGTGTTGACCTATGGTAGTGAAGCATGGACACTAAAAAAGACAACATGAAAGCAGAATAATGGCTTGTAAAATGAGATTCATGCGCAGAACAGCGGGCTACACTAGATGGGATTGGAAAAGTAACACCGATATCTTAAAAGAATTGAAGACTACGCCAATTTTGGAATTTATTAAACAGTACCAACTAAATTGGAAACACCATCTTGAAAGAATGAGTTCAAATCGGATCCTCAAAGCTGTTTATAATTATATACCAAGAGGACAAAGATCACTGGGCCGTCCTATGAAATGCTGGAAGGAAAATTGGACTGTATTCTGCAGAAAGGAACCAACCCTCAAAATTTAAGAACTAGAGTTAATGCTACAGAATTGCTCTTCAACATGTGTTCTGCATTCTAAAAAAAAAAAAAACCAACCCTCTTTCTGCATTTGAATGCCATCTGTGGACCACCCAAGAAAACACTGACAGGGCATTCCACATTCTTGTTTCTGCAGAAAAGAACCAGGGTAGCTTGGTTCCATTCAGCAGAATTTGATTTCAGGGTTGACCTTGCCTTCAGAACAGAGGAGTGTAGAATCAACCATTAGAATATAGGTAATAAAGTATTAGATTAGTGTAGGATAATAGAATTGAAGAGTTATGGAAGATCATAACCAGCACATAGACCTAGTACAAGATGCTCAAAAACGGATGAGGGGTGATATGAAGAGGGCTAAGGAAGAAACTTTATTAGAATGTTTAACATTCGATTTGGAGAAAACCCTACCACTGCCTAGGATTCCTTCCAATGTAATGTTTTACAAACGACAACTTTGGTTGTACAACTGTGGAATCCATGCAGGGAAGGAAAATAAGGGCTTCTGCTACGTGTGGACGGAAGGGAGAGCAGGCAGAGGAGCACAAGAAGTGGGCTCATGCTTGCTCTACCATATTCACTGAGGAACTTATATTGTGGTCAGACAGTTGTGGAGGACAGAACCGCAACATAAAGCTCACCCATCATTAAAAAGAATCAGCTTGAGGTTCCTTGTTTCGGGCCATAGTTTCCTCCCCAACGATGCTGATTTCTCAAACATTGAATCAGCACTGAAACATCAGCAGATGATCTATTTGCCAGACGATTATATATCAATAATGAGGACCTGCAGAAAGAAGAACCCCCTGCAGGTAATCAAAATGCAGAATTTTCATGGCACATCTGATCTTCAGGAGATGATAACGAACAGGAAGGTCGATGTGAACCAGGAAAAGATTTCATGGCTGCAGGCACGAGAAATAAGGGTTGAGAAGGACAAGCCATTCTCACTTTTCATCAGCAAGTCATTTTCTGAAGACTTTTCAGAGGTTGACATCAAGAAACCACAAGTTGGTAGACCATCATCTCAGTTTTATGAGAAACTCTCACCACTATGGCCCAATGGGAAAACAATTCCAGCTCCAAAACTCCAGGATTTGCAGTCAGTAATGAACTTAATTCCTGGGGACGCTAAAGATTTTTATACAGTTCTCCTAGGAGATTCTAATTTGGAGGATGATGTTGAAGGGTTTTCAGGTGTTCCTGATTTTGAAATAGAATAAGAAATTTGCAGTATGATAACTATGTGTATTAAAATAAAGACACAATAATAAATTAATCTGATTGAAATAAATGTTACTTTGATTCTCCATAGCAGAATAGCACATAAACCAAACGTCATTCTGCAGAAAGGAACCAAACCACAAAAAAAATGTAAGCCCTATTACCTAAGGACGGTCAAGGATTCAAATTTTGCTGAAAGACATGACCTTTAATATGCTATTGACTTGTGCACTTAGAAAATATTTAATTATCACTGTGAATTTTTTATTCAAGAATAACTTTGAATGCATTTTTCTCAGTTTACATACCACTTGGGTTGGTTCCTTTCTGCAGAATGCAGTCCAATTTTCTATAGGATCATAACAGGCCTTGGCCTAATACTTGGAAGGAAGAAGAAGAAGAAGAAGCTAAGAATGAAAAGCACACTCAACAACCTAAACCCTCTTATCAGAAGAACCAAAACATTTAAGTGCTGATGGTGGAACATTTTTCAGAAAGGCCTTCAAAGTGATTTGACTGACAAAATGATTAAACTGAAATTTTATATACTTGAGGATGATGAGATCTCAGAAAAGCACTTTAATGTTTTAACCTTTTATGTAGTAACCTCAGTGGCGGTTCATTATGAATTTTGAAGTATTGCTTTCTTTGGTGTCAATTTTACATTATTAAAAGCATTTTTGTGATGAATGTAGGGATATCCATAATTTTGCCTTGTTTTATACATGCATTTAAAATTTATTTATAACACCATTATTTTGTTCCAGGGTACAACATATTTTGAGAAGCTTTTGGAAGCCTTGGAACAAACTTACAAATTGAAATTGGAAACATTCCTTTCTCCAAACAATGTTTCAACAAAAGGACTTGGGTTTACTGGTTTGGCTTTGGTATCTGCACAGAAGATTTTCATTTTTCTTGGTGATCTTGCAAGATATAAAGAACAAGTGAATGAAACATCAAATTTTGGAAAATCTCGTCAGTGCTACATCAAAGCTCATCAGTTAAATCCGAAGAATGGACGGCCCTATAATCAGCTGGCAATTCTGGCTGTATATGCAGTAAGTTGTGTGACAATTTTTGTGTATTTATCTTCTTCTTCTTCTTCATCCAACGAAGTCAGGCCTGTTGACCTGTTACCATCTCACTGATGAATTTTATTCTATTATTTGTCATGTATTCATTGACATTCCCATAACTGAGTGGTTTAAGGTATTATGCTATGGTGCAGGGCTATCAAACTTAAACTTATGCTGGTTCTATTCCCCATGGAGGAAGAAATTTTCTCATGAAATTTCAGCCTGTATTTTCATTAATTAATTAGTTTATTTATTTTACCTGATGGGACTGGTGTCCACCCAGCATTGTGAAGAATTCGTGTAGTTATAATAAATAGTGACTCCAGATTGAGGAAACTACCTATAATGGTTGGGGGATTCTACGTGCCGACCACATGTCACCTCTATACTGGCTGGATGATCATCCACATTCGTGCTGAGCCAAGGGTCATCTAGGCCTGTTGTAGCATGAAATTTTTACTATGTATTAATTTAATTTTTATATGTTAATAATTTGTTTTTTCTTCACTTAATTTTGATTTTTTGTTCTCCATAATGTTCTACATGTATGTGTTGCATTTTTAGCTGTAATAATATAGTTTAATGTTTCAGTGAAATTATTTTTTTATGAAACAAGTATTTCTCTTTTTAAGAAAAAAACAGTTTTTGATGAAAAATATCATTATATATTCCGTAACACAATTATTAAACCAGCAAAATTAATTTAAAAAGTAATGATTCTAAATTGGTTATTCAAAGAATTACCTCCAACAAAACACCAAAAGTACAAAACTATTTCAGAAATGATAAAAGCTCATTTAAGGAAGTAGCAATACAGTGGGTATCATAAAGTGAGGTGAATATGAACAAACATTCCAAATTTTAAAGAAAAGTTGCACCTAATACAAATATTGATTTTTTTACTTCCGGAAACTTTTTTTTTCTCAGTACGTAGGAACTTATGGTGAAATTAAGTGCTTCTTACCTCTCCTCATATATATCTTCTAAGTTGATCGCGATTCCGAGACTATAACTGTCTCATCCTCACAACTTTGTTGGCGACTGGTGTTATGTCGATCGGAAGAAACTCTTCTTCTTCCCTCTGTTGGTGGACCGATGAACCTCTGGATCAGATCAAAATTTGCGGGAATTTTGAAATTCATAAGTTCCTTTGTTTTTCTGAATGTGGATCTTTTCCCAAACCGTGAGTTCCTTTTGTTTGTCTATCTGTTTAATTAGACTGGCTTTTGATTCAATTAAATGTTTTTCGGACCAAGCATGAGCAGCTACTGCTGACTTTTCCACTTCTCTATTTTTGATGTTTCTAAGATGTTCTTTCACCCTTGTTTTCAAATTTCTTTTCGTTTTTCTAATATAAATTTTGTCACAATCCCTGCATTTGATCTGATAAATTCCTGATTTGTTTTCATTTTCAATTCTTTCATTTTTGTTGGTTTTAATTATCCTATTAAGGCTGTATTCATTCTTTGGTGCTAATCTTATATTAAACTTTTTGAAATTTATAGTATTTCAATGGATGGTAAGTGAATTTCTTGAATTTTATTTTTTCCATTTCTTTTATAAGTGTGCTTTTATTTATTAATTTTTGTCTTTTAAATTTATTTATTTTCTTGTGTACCATATTTTCTTCATAACCGTTATCTATTGCAACATTAATTATGTGTTCTTTTTCTTTTTCATAGTTTTCTTTGCTCATAGGTGTATTTACCAATCTATGTGTCAAACTATTGAATACAGCCTTTTTGTGAGCAAAATGATAGAATCCTGAAGCTTTAATATAGTCGTCAATATGTGTGTTCTTTCTATAAATTCCAAATTCTATCTTATTTTCTTCATTTCTTCTTAAAGTGAGATCTAAAAATGGGATTTGTCTTTCATTTTCAGTTTCCATGGTAAATTTTATAGTTCTACTCTGAATGTTCAACAGCTTTAAAGCATCCTCTATTTGCTTGTGATTCACAATAGCAATTACATCGTCCAAAATTTGAAAATCAAAGGATGTCCACTTGTTATTTTCTGCTCAAAACTTCCCATAAATAAATTGGCCAAAAAGGGTGATAGAGGATTTCCCATAGAAAGCCCAGAATTTTGTTTGAAACATTTTCCATTATATGTAAAAAACATTTGTTCAATGCACAATTTAGTTAGAATTATAAATTCTTTTATACATTCTTTTTCTAATTTGTTTTTATTTAACCATTTTTCCAAAATTTCAAGAATGGTTTCTCTAGGGATGCTGGGAAACAATGAAACTACGTCAAATGACACTATCTGTCTGTTGGTTCTATTTGTGTGTTCTTTAATTTTCCTATTAGTTGAAATGAGTTGTCTATTGATAGGTTATCAAATTCACGGTTTGGGAAAAGATCCACATTCAGAAAAACAAAGGAAAACTTATGAATTTCGAAATTCCCGCAAATTTTGACCTGATCCAGAGGTTCATCGGTCCACCAACAGAGGGAAGAAGAAGAGTTTCTTCCGATGGACATAACACCAGTCGCCAAGAAAGTTCTGAGGATGAGACAGTTATAGTCTCAAAATTGCGATCAACTTAAAAGATTTATATGAGGAGAGGTAAGAAACATTTAATTTCACCATAAATTAAACCTCATAGTGATTAATTCCTATAAAAGTTAAACGTAGGAACTTATATGTTTCTAAGTTTTACAGGCCTTCGGTGTAGTCACAGTGTTGTGTACAATGTGCTCCTATTGTCTGTCCAGCCTAAGAAATGCACTTTGACATTTAACTTCCGAATGTATTACTCAGCATAGCACATGTATATGCGACCTCAATCAGCTGTTTATTATGAGCTGACAAATAATGCAGAACAATCGTTTTAATAATTGAATTAATATTTTTAATACCTCACCTCATCCTTTATTCTTCTAGACTTCAGTTTCGGAGCTATATCTCCATCATCAGTGGACTCTCGTTGACTGGTGTTATGCCGTTACTTGGTGGTTATCTTCCTTGGTTTCCTTCTTATAATCATGGCCTTTGTCTTATTTATATTTATCTTCATCCCATAATCCTCGCACTTGTCATTTATCTCCATCAGCATGTTCCTCAGTGTCATTGCATCTTTTGCTAGCAAAGCCATATCATCAGCAAATCTTATGCCCTTAATTCTTCTTCCTTCCATGTTTACACCTCCCGTATTCCTGAAGCAATTCTTCATTAGGTCTTCCAGGTAGATGTTCAAAAGAGTAGGTGTACTCCCCTTCCAATTTCTCTTCCCTCTGACATTTCTTCTTCTATCTTCACTTTTATAAGCTTTTCATATAAAGATTACTTACGAGCCTCCTCTCCTTCCAGTTCACGCCAATTTTTTTCAAGATCCTCATGAGTTTATTCCAATTCACTCTGTCGAAGGCTTTTTCCAGGTCAACAATTACTGATTAAACTTCTTTATCTTTTGGGTTCAAATCCTGATTCTGGCATTCATTTTTCTTTTCAAAATAATATTATTTTCATTTCACCAAGAACGTGACATTATCTCAATTTATTTTTCATGTTCCTCAAAATTGTGATGAATTTTCAAAATACGAGATTTCTTTGCCATGTCCTTATTTTGATTCCACACTTTTGTTTGCCTTGGGTTCTGCATTCTTTTTCATTTTCCTCAAAATTGTGATGAATTTCCAAACTATGAGATTTCTTTGCCAAGTCATAGTTATTTTGATTCCACACTTTTGTTTGCCTTGGGTTCTGCATTCTTTTTCATTTTCCTCAAATTTGTGATGAATTTCCAAACTATGAGATTTCTTTGCCAAATCATAGTTATTTTGATTCTACACTTTTGTCTGCCTTGGGTTCTGCATTCCTTTTCATTTTCCTCAAAATTGTGTTGAATTTCCAAACTATGAGATTTCTTTGCCAAGTCATAGTTATTTTGATTCTACACTTTTGTCTGCCTTGGGTTCTGCATTCCTTTTCATTTTCCTCAAAATTGTGATGAATTTCCAAACTATGAGATTTCTTTGCCAAGTCATAGTTATTCTGATTCTACACTTTTGTCTGCCTTGGGTTCTGTATTCCTTTTCATTTTCCTCAAAATTGTGAATAATTTGCAAACTATGAGATTTCTTTGCCAAGTAATAGTTATTTTGATTCTACACTTTTGTCTGCCTTGGGTTCTGCATTCCTTTTCATTTTCCTCAAAATTGTGTTGAATTTCCAAACTATGAGATATCTTTGCCAAGTCATAGTTATTTTGATTCTACACTTTTGTCTGCCTTGGGTTCTGTATTCCTTTTCATTTTCCTCAAAATTGTGAATAATTTGCAAACTATGAGATTTCTTTGCCAAGTCATAGTTATTTTGATTCTACACTTTTGTCTGCCTTGGGTTCTGCATTCCTTTTCATTTTCCTCAAAATTGTGTTGAATTTCCAAACTATGAGATTTCTTTGCCAAGTCATAGTTATTTTGATTCTACACTTTTGTCTGCCTTGGGTTCTGCATTCCTTTTCATTTTCCTCAAAATTGTGTTGAATTTCCAAACTATGAGATTTCTTTGCCAAGTCATAGTTATTTTGATTCTACACTTTTGTCTGCCTTGGGTTCTGCATTCCTTTTCATTTTCTTTTCCTCAAAATTGTGTTGAATTTCCAAACTATGAGATTTCTTTGCCAAGTCATAGTTATTTTGATTCTACACTTTTGTTTGCTTTGGGTCCTGTATTCCTTTTCATTTTCCTCAAAATTGTGAATAATTTGCAAACTATGAGATTTCTTTGCCAAGTAATAGTTATTTTGATTCTACACTTTTGTCTGCCTTGGGTTCTGCATTCCTTTTCATTTTCCTCAAAATTGTGTTGAATTTCCAAACTATGAGATATCTTTGCCAAGTCATAGTTATTTTGATTCTACACTTTTGTTTGCTTTGGGTCCTGTATTCCTTTTCATTTTCCTCAAAATTGTGAATAATTTGCAAACTATGAGATTTCTTTGCCAAGTAATAGTTATTTTGATTCTACACTTTTGTCTGCCTTGGGTTCTGTATTCCTTTTCATTTTCCTCAAAATTGCGAATAATTTGCAAACTATGAGATTTCTTTGCCAAGTCATAGTTATTCTGATTCTACACTTTTGTCTGCCTTGGGTTCTGTATTCCTTTTCATTTTCCTCAAAATTGTGAATAATTTGCAAACTATGAGATTTCTTTGCCAAGTAATAGTTATTTTGATTCTACACTTTTGTCTGCCTTGGGTTCTGCATTCCTTTTCATTTTCCTCAAAATTGTGTTGAATTTCCAAACTATGAGATATCTTTGCCAAGTCATAGTTATTTTGATTCTACACTTTTGTCTGCCTTGGGTTCTGTATTCCTTTTCATTTTCCTCAAAATTGTGAATAATTTGCAAACTATGAGATTTCTTTGCCAAGTCATAGTTATTTTGATTCTACACTTTTGTCTGCCTTGGGTTCTGCATTCCTTTTCATTTTCCTCAAAATTGTGTTGAATTTCCAAACTATGAGATTTCTTTGCCAAGTCATAGTTATTTTGATTCTACACTTTTGTCTGCCTTGGGTTCTGCATTCCTTTTCATTTTCCTCAAAATTGTGTTGAATTTCCAAACTATGAGATTTCTTTGCCAAGTCATAGTTATTTTGATTCTACACTTTTGTCTGCCTTGGGTTCTGCATTCCTTTTCATTTTCCTCAAAATTGTGTTGAATTTCCAAACTATGAGATTTCTTTGCCAAGTCATAGTTATTTTGATTCTACACTTTTGTTTGCTTTGGGTCCTGTATTCCTTTTCATTTTCCTCAAAATTGTGAATAATTTGCAAACTATGAGATTTCTTTGCCAAGTAATAGTTATTTTGATTCTACACTTTTGTCTGCCTTGGGTTCTGCATTCCTTTTCATTTTCCTCAAAATTGTGTTGAATTTCCAAACTATGAGATATCTTTGCCAAGTCATAGTTATTTTGATTCTACACTTTTGTTTGCTTTGGGTCCTGTATTCCTTTTCATTTTCCTCAAAATTGTGAATAATTTGCAAACTATGAGATTTCTTTGCCAAGTAATAGTTATTTTGATTCTACACTTTTGTCTGCCTTGGGTTCTGTATTCCTTTTCATTTTCCTCAAAATTGCGAATAATTTGCAAACTATGAGATTTCTTTGCCAAGTCATAGTTATTTTGATTCTACACTTTTGTTTGCTTTGGGTCCTGTATTCCTTTTCATTTTCCTCAAAATTGTGATGAATTTCCAAACTATGAGATTTCTTTGCCAAGTCATAGTTATTTTGATTCTACACTTTTGTCTGCCTTGGGTTCTGCATTCCTTTTCATTTTCCTCAAAATTGTGTTGAATTTCCAAACTATGAGATTTCTTTGCCAAGTCATAGTTATTTTGATTCTACACTTTTGTTTGCTTTGGGTCCTGTATTCCTTTTCATTTTCCTCAAAATTGTGAATAATTTGCAAACTATGAGATTTCTTTGCCAAGTCATAGTTATTTTGATTCTACACTTTTGTCTGCCTTGGGTTCTGCATTCCTTTTCATTTTCCTCAAAATTGTGTTGAATTTCCAAACTATGAGATTTCTTTGCCAAGTCATAGTTATTTTGATTCTACACTTTTGTCTGCCTTGGGTTCTGCATTCCTTTTCATTTTCCTCAAAATTGTGTTGAATTTCCAAACTATGAGATTTCTTTGCCAAGTCATAGTTATTTTGATTCTACACTTTTGTTTGCTTTGGGTCCTGTATTCCTTTTCATTTTCCTCAAAATTGTGAATAATTTGCAAACTATGAGATTTCTTTGCCAAGTAATAGTTATTTTGATTCTACACTTTTGTCTGCCTTGGGTTCTGCATTCCTTTTCATTTTCCTCAAAATTGTGTTGAATTTCCAAATTATGAGATATCTTTGCCAAGTCATAGTTATTTTGATTCTACACTTTTGTTTGCTTTGGGTCCTGTATTCCTTTTCATTTTCCTCAAAATTGTGAATAATTTGCAAACTATGAGATTTCTTTGCCAAGTAATAGTTATTTTGATTCTACACTTTTGTCTGCCTTGGGTTCTGTATTCCTTTTCATTTTCCTCAAAATTGTGAATAATTTGCAAACTATGAGATTTCTTTGCCAAGTCATAGTTATTTTGATTCTACACTTTTGTTTGCTTTGGGTCCTGTATTCCTTTTCATTTTCCTCAAAATTGTGATGAATTTCCAAACTATGAGATTTCTTTGCCAAGTCATAGTTATTTTGATTCTACACTTTTGTTTTCCTTGGGTTCTGTATGCAACAGATGGATGGTGTTTTTGTGGTCTGTTTTTATGTGCTTCTTATGATGATGTATTGTGTATAGAATAGATATGAATATATGACTGTCTGTGTTTTGTAGACGTAAGGGCCACCTCATGGCTTGAAACAAGAGTGCATTTTTTTTCCCCCTCATATTATAAAATTATTTCTGGGATTTGGTGCTTAATTTAGTTATTATAAATTATACATATCAACTGGGATAGCTTGAAATTAAAAAAAAAAATTCTACACCACTAGAATTCGAACTCTAGTATGCAGATCAACAGACATACACGTTACCAATTGAGCTAAATATAATAATCTAAATATCATTTAAAAATTGAGTCGGTTAAATGTATTTTCATCTCACCTCATAAAGTTCCATGTTTTTACGATTACGGTTTCAAATGCCTTTGCTTTCATCATCAGTCAAACTCTGACCATTAAAATTTTACCATTACCACCATCTTCCGAATTGCCATCTGGTATCAGTTTATGAACTTGGAGATTAAATTTTGCTTTCCTTCTGAAGAACAGTTCCCAAACGTTTAATTCCAATGGCTTTTATAAATTGCCAATTTTTTCATTTTCACCATTTTTAATGTTTCTACAGTGTTCTTTTGTTCTATTTATCTATCTTCGGGTTTTTACGCTGCTGCTGTCTTCCCATGCCAAACCTCCAAAGCCTACGATCTTGGGCATCTTCAATGCTTAGCCCTCTTGCTTGCATTATTGTCTTCATGTTTTCCTTCCATGTTTACTTTGGTGTCCCTCTTTTCTTCTTTCTGGTCAGATGCCATTGATATATGGAGGGTTGTTTCTGATCTCTGATAACAAATGATTTTTAAGTTTTACCTTAAGAAAAGCGTGTCTCCACCATCGAGCATGCTCTTCACCCAAGCTATGGTTCGACATCAGAGTTTCCGCTGCAGAAGACTCTTACGCAGCACAGCCATGTCTAGAAGTTCCCACTCCTCTTTCCAGAGACCGTCTATTGTTCAAGGACACCTGTTTCCCAGTGCCCTTTTGAAGAGTCCAAAGACACAAAGTCCATCGGTGATGCATCAGGAGACTTCACTGGGATGTTGCTGAATGAAATAGCATGTATTCCAGTTTCCTGCTCCATTTGTCCAGGAACGCCAAGGTTGAACCCGAAGTGTGACTGGAGGCCTTGTCTTGGTGCACCCAGACTTGGTTTTTGTCTGTACCATAGAGAGCTGGGATTTCAGTCGGGTAAATTGGGGTGAGAACTTCTTCCTGGTAGTACTGGGAGTTGATTTTGGCCTTTTTAGCTACTCTACGAATGGTCAGTTTTTCATTGTAGCAATATCCCGCGATGACCATAAATCCATTGGAGAAACTTTCTCTGCATTCGGCATACCACTTTTGAAATTTTTTTTTCACCCCTTTCTCTATAGTAAATTGTCCGGGGTTTGTTGCAGTCTCCTAGATAAACATATGCTTCATCAAGTGTGACCAAAAATTTCAATTTTTCTCCTGCCAGGTGCTTTTCATAGTTTCCTGCTGTTGGTGCGGCATTCGGCAATGTGACATGGCAACAATTTATGAACCCTGCTTTTGTGGCGCTTCTCCATGTTTAAATCTTTGTTTATTATGGTGTTTACAGTTTTCAG
This sequence comes from Diploptera punctata, assembly GCA_030220185.1. Classification (NCBI taxonomy): domain Eukaryota; kingdom Metazoa; phylum Arthropoda; class Insecta; order Blattodea; family Blaberidae; genus Diploptera; species Diploptera punctata. The sequence continues at coordinate 269,991 of JASPKZ010002717.1, read as the reverse complement.
TGATATTCCCAATCTGTTCGCAATCACCCTTTGTGTGGCAGGGTTACCACCAGAGATAATGACCTTGACCTTTCTGATTACATCTGGGGTGCGGGTAGTAGCAGGTTGTGGATTTGCCTGTTTTTTTCCCTTTTGGAATTAATCCCAAACGACCCTTTCCCCTTTTATTAAGCACTGAGCTAATTCCATACTTTGACACCATAAAATGATGTTTTTGCAAGCCTCAATAATTGCGGAATAACTATAATTAGCGTCAGAAAGGGCAGTAATGTACCCTTCCCAAAACGGGTCTATCTGAATAGGCATTATGAGTGTAACACGCGTGCGGGTGTAACAGAAGCAGCACACTGACTGGTTTGATCACCTCACACACTCCTGTCCTGATGACTCACACTCCGACGTCACAATCTAGTTGGTAAATCGTTATCAGAGATCGGAAACAACCCTCCGTAGTTGCTCTTGCTATCTTCCATTCTTAAAACATGTCCTAACCACTTTAATTCATTCTCCTCAATTCTTTCAATTATGCTTTCTTCTGCTTCCATTCTGTTTTTAATTTCCTTAATGGTGACATGTTCTAATTTTGACTTTCTGGTGTTCTTTTGTTCTTGTCTCTACATTCCTTTTAGTTTTTCTATATATACTTTTTTGCAGTCATTGCATCTAATTTGATTGCTCAAAACAATTAGAGGAACACTATGAAATATGCAAATATTTTTTCATTGGATAAAGGTACAAACATGAAATTAATAAAGTACATTATTTGTGGTTATTTATTTATTGCTCATGTCAGTAAAAACAAATTAATTACGCTGACAATTAACTTTTCAAATAATTCCGCTATGTAAGCAATTGAATCTTGTGCTTATTTTTCAATGTTAAACACTCGTTATATAGAGTTAGTATCGTGTATGGCCTCCACGACATTCGATGACAGTTTGGCACCTTCGTGGCATGCTCCCAATAAGATTCTGGATTTCCTCCTTCAGAGCATCTCCAAGTTGCTGCAGAGTTTGTGGAGCTTGATGTCGGTTCCTGACCTTCCTGTCTAGAAGATCCCACAAGTGTTCAATAGGGTTGAGGTCTGGGCTGACCGCTGGCCACTCCATTACCTCAATTTCATTCCTCCTCAGGAAATCCCTGGTGACAGCCGCAGAATGTGCCCTGGCATTATCCTGCATAAACAGAAATCCAGGGCCTACTCCAATGGCAGCAGGTACTACATGCTCTTCCAGAACGTGCTTGATATACCGGACAGCATTCAGTCGCTGGGGAACAAGTACAAGGTCCGTACGATTGTTGTACATAACTCCGGCTCACACCATTACGGAACCTCGTCCGAATCTATCAATTTCCTGTACAGCCTCTGCAGAAAATCTTTCTCCTGGCCATCCCCACACCCTCAATCGACCATCACAATGTGTAAGACGATACCTGGATTCGTCCGAGAAGAGCACAGACTCCCACTGGTTCAGGTTCCAATCACCATGGTTTTCAGCATACGTACTTCGTACTGCCGTATGCACGTTTGTTAAGCGTGGTTTTTTAACAGGCCTTTTTGGACGAATATTCTCTTTCCTTAATCTGTTCCTTATGGTTTGGTCTGAAACCCGGATTCCGGAAGCCATATGAAGGTCATTCTGCAGGTCTTTTGCAGTTTTTGTACGCTGTCGAAGAACAGAAAGAACAACGTATCTGTCATCCTGGGGGCTTGTTTTAAATTTATGGCCCTGGCCATGTCTTCTACAATACTGACCTGTCTCTCTGTGCATGTTGCGTAACCTGGACACCACGGAAGGAGAAACCCCAAGCTCTCTAGCCACTTGTCGCAGAGATTGACCTTGTTGTAAAAGATGTAGAGCATGATACACTTCAAACTCATTTAAATGCCTCATTTTGTCAGAGACTTCAATAAACAAGGCAATAATCAACATTTGTCACTATAGCAACATCAGGAAGCTTACCAATTAGAAGTGGCCAGTGCCTTCCAAAATAAAAAAAATTCTCTATATTTGTTATTTGAGGTAATTTCTCTGTATTTAGGCCATGGATCTTTAAAATTTGTATCCAATGATAAAATTAATAATTCAATTTACATATTGTCCAACTTTCAGCATCACAGCTTTAAAAAACAATTACTTGTTCAATTTATTACAAGTGTTCCTCTAATTGTTTTGAGCAGTGTATAATATTAAATTTGTTAAATATATATGCCGGCGGTAGCATTGCTGCCTATAGGGTTACCCATGCCGGACTGGTCGAAGGTGATAAGCCAGATGAAAAAAGTACCTTAGGCGAAAGAGTGACGATCTTTCACCGTAAAAATACAACTGTCAAGAAATGCGGACATGGGTTCAACTGGGGTAAAATTTTCCGGAGGTCAAATAGTCCCCCATTCGGTTCTCCAGGCGGGGACTACTTCAGGGAACCCATGCCAAAGGCTCAAACACAGGGACATGTTCCTAGGAACATGGAATGTTAGGACTTTATACAATAGCGGGGCACTAGGGATATTAACGCGGGAATTAGATAAATCGCCCTTGGATATAGTCGCTTTACAGGAAGTTAGGTGGCCAGGAGAAGGTAGTCAGGAATCAGGAAGTTTTACATTATACTACGGGGGTGCAGAAAGACCTGCATTTGGAACGGGTTTTTTAGTCAGAAGGAGGATCCTATCCGCTATCCGAGATATTAAGTTTGTTAGTGATAGGGTATCATATATAATTCTAAAGGGTAAACAACATGATTTTATAATTGTAAATGTACATGCCCCCACAGAAGATAAAGATGACAAGATCAAGGATGAGTTCTATGAAGAATTAGAATGCTTATTTGATAGCCTTTCACGATATCATATGAAAATTATCTTAGGAGACTTTAATGCAAAAGTGGGGCGGGGAGATATATTCAAACCAACAATAGGCAAATTCAGTCTCCATGAAGATAGTAATGACAATGGGGTTAGATTAGTCACCTTTGTCACATCAAAGAATCTCATTGTTAAGAGCACAACATTTCAGCATAAGGATATTCATAAATACACCTGGACGTCCCCAGATGGAGAAACTCGGAACCAGATAGATCATGTATTAGTGGATAAACGCTGGCACAGTAGCATCATCGATGTTAGATCAGTTAGAGGGACAGACTGCAATTCGGATCATCATCTGGTCAGAGTGAAAATCAGACAACGGCTATCGCTTATGAGAGAAACAAACGCTACAGATGATTGTGTAAAATTTAAATTAACAAACTTGAAAAATGATGAAATGCGGCAAGAATACAAAAAACAAAATTGCTAATAGATTTGAAGTACTGGAATCTTCAGATGACAATGTGGCAAACGAAGAAGAAACTGATATAAATAAAGAATGGGAGGCTATAAGAGATAGTATTAAATTGTCAGCATCAGAAAGCATTGGTTGTTTAAAAAAGAGGCAAAACAAGAAATGGTTTGATGAGGAATGTGCCGACATTGTAAAGAAAAGAAAGCTAGCAAAAATGAAATGGTTACATGAGCCAAATGAGGTAAATTTAGAGCAATTGGGTAGTATTAGACGGGAAACCACCAGGTTACTAAAGAGTAAAAGGAGGGAATATTTGAGAGAGAAGATTAATGAACTTGAAATGAATGCAAAAAATAGGAACATTAGAGAATTATATCAGGGAATTAGTATAGAGAAGAAAGGGTTTCAGGCTAGAACAAACATAATTCGGAATGAAAATGGGGATATGATTGCAGATTCCAGGAGTATATTAAATAGATGTAAAAGTTACTTTAATCAGCTATTAAATGTACATACAGAACAGGACATTGAGGAGGATAATTTACAGACAGCAGAAATGCTAGTCTCAGAGCCAAGTGCATTAGAGGTTGAAATGGCGATTGAACAATTGAAGATGTATACAGCATCATGTTCGGATGAGATCCCAGCAGAACTGATAAAATCAAGGGAAGAAAAATTGATGGACAAGATACGCTGGTTGCTTAGTATGATTTGGGAAAAATAAGCTATTCCAGATGAATGGAAAGAATCGATTATCGTACCAATTTATAAGAAAGGAGATAAAACTGATTGCAACAACTACAGGGGCATCTCATTACTTTCAACTTCGTACAAAATTCTAACAAATATGTTAGTAAGCAGACTTACTCCCTATATTGATGACATTCTAGGAGATCATCCGTGTGCATTTAGAAGAAACAGGACTACAACAGATCAGATTTTTAGTATAAGACAGATTTTAGAAAATAAATGGGAATATAGTGGTACTGTACATCAACTATATGTAGACTTCAAAAAAGAATATGATTCAAGTAAGAGGGAGAAGTTATATAGTATCCTGCTGGAGTTTGGAATTCCTAAAAAGTTAGTTAGGCTTATACGAATGTGTCTAAATGGCACAAAGAGTAAGATGCGTGTAGGCAAACAGTTTTCGGACACTTTTGAAATCCAGAATGGGTTGAAGCATGGAGATGCACTATCTCCTCTACTATTTAATTTTGTACTAGAGCATACCATTAAAGCTTTAGAGAATGAGGAAGGCTTACAACTGAATGGCATTAATACGCTGTTAGTTTATGCTGATGATGCAGTATTGTTGGCCGATAGCGAGGAGATACTAAAGGACAATACGCACACACTGTTGAGTAACACTAAGAAATTAGGATTGGAAGTAAATATCAATAAAACTAAATATATGGTCACACGTAGAAAGTCATTATATAATGGAAATGGACAGCTAATGACAAATGAGGGAGATTTTGAGGAAGTGGCTGAATTCAAATACCTAGGGACAATAATCACAAATAGGAATGAGATGCACAAAGAAATTAAACATAGGCTCAATTCTGGAAATGCGTGCTATTATACATTGCAGAGACTCTTGAAGTCCCACCTCCTTTCAAAAAATGTTAAACTGAAAATATATGAAACTATTATTCTACCAGTTATATTATGTGGATGCGAAACATGGACTCTTACTTTAAGGGAGGAAAGGAGATTACAAGTATTTGAGAATAAAGTACTTAGGAAAATTTTTGGACCAAAGAGAGATGAGCAGACAGGTGAATGGAGAAGACTGCATAACAATGAACTACATGGTCTTTATAGGAAGCCAGATATATTAAGAACAGTTAAGTCTCGTAGACTGCGATGGGCAGGACATGTTGCACGTATGGGGAATGAAAGACTTGCATGGAAGCTTCTTGTAGGAAAGCCAGAGGGAAAACGCCCAGTTGGTAGACCAAGAATGAGGTGGGAGAATAACATTAACTATGATTTGAGGGAAGTAGATTATACAGGGAATGATTGGAAAGCATTATCTCAGGATAGGGATGTGTGGAGAGCTTATGTCCGTGCGGCCATGAACCTACGGGTTCGATAGTGCCAGTGAGTAAGTAAGTATATATTTTTTTAATTTCCTGTGTTTTCCAGGATGGTAAGTAATTTTCTTGAGTTGTTTCCCTTCCTTGGAATCAGATAGTAAGTCTTTTTTATTGTTTGAATTCCTTCAACCTATTTATTATCATCTTCTTTCCAAAACCATTTAATCTAGCTATGTTTAAAATGTGATTGTATTTTTTCTTAAAATTTTCATCACGTAATGGAATGTTGATTAATCATCATCGTCTTCAAGGATTAGACTTGTTGGTCTGTTGCAACTTAAAATTGCACACATCTCTTTAAGGTCGACCTATATTTGTTGTTCCCCTCGGATTATAATATAAAACAGTTGTTGCCATCCTAGTGTTTGGCATTCGTATCACATGGTCTCTCCAATTTATTCTATATTTTTGTATTAATGTTGTGATTTGTTCTATATTCAATTCCTTTCTGATTCAGTACTTTTTTGTGATCTAATAATGTATTTCCAGTTACAAGGCGGAGAAATTTGATTTCTGAAACTTCGTCTTAATTGATCAAAGTAAAATGTCCAACTTCACATCCATATAATGAGTGGCAATGCAACCACTCTATATAATTTTAGTAGTGTCTCTCATCTTATAGTGTACTGCGGTGTTCTCTGTATTGTACCACAGAAGTGTGTATTGAATTTTATTTTGATGTCTTGTGATTTTCCGTATTCTAAAGAGTACCCCAAATAATTAAGTTGATTTATTTGTTCTGTTGTTTTTTCCATTTATAACAATTTTATCTCTGATAGCTTCTTGTCCTTGGAATGCCATCACTTTAGTTTTATTTGTTGAGATTATCATTCCATATTGAGTAGCAACTTGGCTTCACTTATAGGCAGCTTCTTGAATTTCAGTTTCTGTTTTTCCAGTAGAAATTTCATTAAGCTGTTCATTAAACTGACTCAATTGAGGAGTCGAGTGAGAGAGGGAGCTATACCACTTTGAGAAGAAATGGAAATAAATTGGGTTTTATAAAGCATCATTATATTATGAAATTATTTTTACAATAAAGGGGTTACTTTTTTGTTCTTTACCTACTGTTATGTAAACTATGCAAAAGCAAAAACATAAATTAAAATATAAATAGCACTGATTATTTCCATTTCTTCTCAAGGTGGTATAGCTCCCTCTCCCACTCGACCCCTCAATTTATAAATTGTAATCATTTTTTAAGAGAAAAATTATACGCTCAGACTGGGGCTCGAACCCAGGACGTTTGGCTTTCTGGGCCAATGCTCTACCGACTGAGCTATCTGAGCGAGTTCCGATCTAAACACAAATTTTTCTCTTATATACTTTATTAATTCCCATGCACTAAATGCTATGAAACTTTGGTTTCTATCTTATCTAAAAGTAAAGTAATCCCACTACAGGCCTCGGGAGGCCCTTGGGGTAGTAGGAGGTTAAGGCTCCCACTTTTTCTAGACAATCGGCACTTGATGTCAGCCCTGCGTGACGGCCGCCTCTACCCCCAGAACAAGCATCTGGTACTCATTTCCGTTAGAGGCTGAGTCGACCCCAGGGCCATAGTGCCACCAGAAGGTTTTGGTCAGTTTAAAAATCCTGACCATACCGGGACTTGAACCCTCGACCTTCCGACTTGTAGTGCAGTGCCTTAACCACTACGCTACGGCATGCCCCCTTATAAGAGAAAAATATGTGTTTAGATCGGAACTTGCTCAGATAGCTCAGATGGGTAGAGCATTGGCCTGGAAAGCCAAAGGTCCTGGGTTTGAGCCCCAGTCTGAGCATATAATTTTGCTCTTCAAATATGATTTATCCATCATTGAGATGTATGAAATGAATAATAAAAACATTGAAAGAAGCCACACTGACATTATAATGTAATATAAAAATTCCCAAATAAATGTCTTCTTAATAAAGAAGCCGCCATTTGCAAAGATAGAATCGAAGGTTTCATTGCATTTGATGCACGGGAATTAATGTATATAATACAAAAATTTGCATTTAGATCGAAACTCGCTCAGATATCTCAGTCGGTAGAGCATTGGTCCAGAAAGCCAAAGGTCCTGGGTTTGAGCCCCAGTCTGAGCATATAATTTTTCTCTTCAAATATGATTTATCCATCATTGAGATGTATGAAATAAATAATAAAAACACTATAAATTGCAAATTACCTCATAGTGTTACTTCCCACTGTAATTTTGATTAAAATCTAAATATACTTGTATTAAACAATTACACTGATACATGCCATTGCGCGATTATATTTCAGGTGGTGATTTGTTATATATTTTTTTCTTGTTAGTGTGGTATGTAAAAATAAAGCCATACTTTTGTTAAGATTAATATAATTATCTAAATGAAAGAAATCTATTTATTTTTATTTAACTTTTATAGGAATTAATCACTATGAGGTTTAATTTATATCTCCTCATATAAATCTTCTAAGTTGATCGCGATTTCAAGACTATAACTGTCTCATCCTCAGAACTTTCTTGGCGACTGGTGTTATGAAGAAGAAGTTTCTTCGGATCGACATAACACCAGTCGCCAAGAAAGTTCTGAGGATGAGACAGTTACAGTCTCGAAATTGCGATCAACTTAGAAGATTTATATGAGGAGAGGTAAGAAACATTTAATTTCACCATAAAAGAAATCTACTTCAGATACATGATTTATGGCAGCCATATTCCATTTAATAACAACATGTTACACATTTAACACAGGGAAAGAGCATATTGCTTTAACATAAAGTGTAATGCAATTTCAAGAATTATACATGTAAATAAAATTGAATTTTTGTTAAACTATGTGTACAATAGAGTAATGCAGGCTTTCACGGCCGGTAATCATAATGTTAAAAGATTCTGGGCTGTGTGGCCGTGGTCTATAACTGGTGTTTCTTCCAGACGTTTCTCCCTCAACTGTAGAGGGCATCTTCAGTGGTGAGTGCTTCTAGGTGATGTTACCTTGTAGTAGATTCTGCTGTAAGTGATCTGCATAATGTTGTACGCTCATGTTTATACCCGTGCTGACCACTGGATAGCTGTCATCATCAAACTGGCTTCTGATTGGTTTGGAACAGTCTCCTTGTTATTGATTAGCCACAACACCATATTATTTCCCCAGAATATACAGAGAGGCCATAGAAATCTACAAACACAAGTACAATTTCAACAGGAAAGGAGAAGGAATTAAACTGGCCAAAGCCTGGTATGACACATTAGACAATAGATGGTTAAAACTAATCAACAACAAGGAGACCGTTCCGAACCAATCAGAAGCCAGTTTGATGATGACGTCTATGTCTACACCCAGCTATCCAGAGGTCAGCATGGGTATAAATACGAGTGTACAACATTCCGCAGATCACTTACAGCCGAGTCTACGACAAGATAACATCACCTAGAAGCACTTGCCACTGAAGATGCCCTCCGCAGTTGAGGGAGAAACGTCTGGAAGAAATACCACATAGCCCGGAATCTTTTAACATTATGTGTACAATAATATAACAATTTGTTAAACCTCAACAATCTGTGAAACCAGGTACTAAATTTTAATTTTCCTCAGAAAATATTGCATTTGACTTCGGAAACTGGAACAAATTAAATATTTGTATTAACAGACAACTTCTTTTCTTTATTTTTCAGAGAAGGAAACTAGATGCTGTGTACTACTACATGAGAAGTTTAATGGCTTCCAATCCATTTCAGTCAGCAAGAGAAAGTCTGCTATCTCTGTTTGATGAAAGCCGCAAAAAGGTAAGAATGATTTGTTACTCTATGTGTTGTTTTTCATTTCACAGTGTTTTGATCTTTTCTCTTAAGATCCTATGCAAAACATCTATAGAGTTTTCTTCTTTCTTAATGCAGGATCCATCTCTTGACAATTTACAATTTAATTTGTTAATTTATATAAGACATTTATTCAGTCTATATCTTTTAGTCAGTCCTAGTGGACTAGAGGTTATCATTCATAGTTAGATATGGGAAATAACATTATGAGGTTCTTAATTCGTAAATTAATGAGTCATTTTTTTAACATCTGAGTTAAGATGTTAAAAAAATGACTCATTAATTTACGAATAGAGGTTATCATGCTTGTATCTGATTTCGACTCATTAATTTACGAATAGAGGTTATCATGCTTGTATCTGATTTCAAGGATTACAGGTTCACACCCAGCCAGGTCAATGGATTTTTCAAGGCATGAAAAATCTTGTTAATGGGTTCCTTTGGAAGAGTTCAAAAGCCAAGGGTCATGTTTCTTAGATTTAGGGCATGTAAATAGTCCTCAAACCTGAAAAAAGAGCCCTCTGGCAAACTCTATCAATGCCCAGAATTGAATTGTTATACTAATTACATTAGCTGTTAAATAAAATAATAACATAGCATAATAGCATCTACATTCTTATTTATATGATTTCAATATTGATTTTTTTACTTCAGTTTTGTGAACTTTGAAAATAATTTATCTAAATGACATACGCTATTAGAAGAAGTGGAGCTATGTGAGGCTAGTGCATTTCATCTAGCCTATCATATTAGGCGACTCCTAGGTGTAAATCTACATTCCACATTTTTCATTGCATTTGAAAAAATAAAATATTGATCAGTATCTCACTTTGAAGTTCATCACTGAATAGAGCATGAAATTATGAATCTGACTGTACAATGACCATTTTCATACAACTTATAAGGTAGAGTTATGAACTCCTGTTGACACAAGTGCTGAGTTCAGCTAAACAACACATTTCCATTTGTATTGACTTAGGCTTTCACGGCCGGAGTTGCTATGATGATCTTCAGGAAGATTTCCGGGCTATAGGCCATGGTCTTGAGGCTTGAAGTTCCCCAATGTTTTGCCAGAGACAGCATCTGGCATCTTCAAGGGTTGTCTTGAGACTGGCAATTTTGTCCATTGTCTGTCCTATTTATACCGTTCACCGCGATGTGTTCATAGGTTATATCTGCCTTCTGATTGGTCAGTGGTAGGGACTTCCATTGCTCCAATGAGGTTGCTGTTTGATGCTCTAGTAGACTGTTCTTGTAGAGGTTTGCATTCTGAGTTTTTTTAGAACCGGTATCCATATTTTGTTGACTTTTAATGATTCTTCTTTTCTATTGAAACTGTTTTTATGTTTGAATATTTTGATGGCTTCTCGTTGTAGACGGGTAAAATAGTGTGTGCAGTTTAGATAATATGTCTGTATTCTGGTATTTTACTATGTGGCCATCAGTAAAGAGTGTTCTGCTACTACCAACTTATCCATTTGTTGCGATGCTGCGTTTAGTGGTGCCTATATACACTTTTCCACAACTGCATGGTATCCTGTATATGCCTGCTGTCTGATGGGGATGGAGTTGATCCTTTATAGGTCTGAGAAGGTTCTTGATTTTCTTGGTAAGCTTGTATATAGTCTTTATGTCTTCTTTCCTTAGTAGTTTTCCAATGAGGTCCATTACATTCTTAATGAACAGTAAAAATGCCCTGGTTGAAGTCTTTTCTTCTGATTCCTTGCTACTGTTGCTGTTGTATCATCTGGGATGATTGGCTCAGTTGATTTCTTTCCTGATGTATCCATTGGCTGTGAATACCGTATGGAGGTGTTGAAGTTCCGTTTTTAATAAATCAGGATGACAAAGTTTCTTGGCTTGATCTGTCAATGATTTGATGATTCCAAATTTTTGTTTAGGGTGATGATTCGAGGTTTTATGAAGATACCTGTCTGTGTGGGTAGGTTTTCTGTAGATAGTGTGATAAATGTTGCTGTCTTCTTCTCTTTTGATCAGGATGTCTAGGAATGCTATGCTGTTATCGGTTTCTTTTTCTACAGTGAATTGTATACTGGAGTTTATGTTGTTGATGTGTGTAAGAAATTCATCTACTTTCTCTTCCCTGTGATTCCAGATTACAAAGATGTCGTCTACATAGCAAAGCCATATCTTGGGTTTGAGAGATGTCGTATCTAAGCGTATTTGCTCAAGTTTTCCATGAAGAAATTGGCAACTACTGGGCTCAAGGGATTGCCCATAGCTACTCCATCTGTTTGCTCGTGGAAGTCGTTGTTGAATAGAAAGTAGCTGGTGGTTATGCAGTGTTCGAAAAGTTTTGTGATGTCCTGAGGAAACGTGGCAGCAATGAGGTGAATAGTCTCATTTATTGGAACTCTGGTGAATAGTGAGATCACGTCGAAACTCACCATTATATCTTCTGGTTGCAATGTTGTCTCTTATAGTTTTTCTAAGAAGTGCATTGAGTCTTTGACATAAGTGTCACTGTTGTTAGTATGTTGTTTCAATAAAGTAGATAGTTATCTAGCCAGGTTGTAAGTTGGTGATCCTATTTGGCTGACGGTCCTAAAGGTGTATTTTCCTTATGAATTTTAGGCAATCCGTATAGTCTGGGTGGCTGGGCTACATTCTTCTGAAGTTCTTTCTTCACGTTGTCGGGAAGCAAGGAGGTCTTTATTAATTTGTTAGTTTCTCGTAGTATCCGTCTAGTTGAGTCATCTGACAACTTACGGTAGTTACCAGGATCGACTAACTCGGTGATTTTTCGGTTGTATTCTTCTGTGTCGATAATAACTGTAGAATTTCCTTTGTCCGCCGGTAGAATAATAATTGTTTCATCTGTTTTTAAGGTTTTAATTGCCTTCCTTTCTTCGATGGAGAGATTGTGTTTAGGTTTCGGAGCTTTTCTTAGAATGCGAAAGACTTTGTTACAGATTGTTCTGCCTTTTCCACTGCTTAACCACCAGCTACTTTCTGTTCAACAATGACTTCTAGGAGCAAACAGATGGAGTAGCTATGGGCAGTCCCTTGAGCCCAGTAGTTGCCAATTTCTTCATGGAAAACTTGAGCAAATATGCTTAGATACGACATCTCTCAAACCCAAGATATGGCTTTGCTATGTAGACGACATCTTTGTAATCTGGAATCACGGGGAAGAGAAAGTAGATGAATTTCTTACACACATCAACAACATAAACTCCAGTATACAATTCACTGTAGAAAAAGAAACTGATAACAGTATAGCATTCCTAGACATCCTGATCAAAAGAGAAGAAGACAGCAACATTTATCACACTATCTACAGAAAACCTACCCACACAGACAGGTATCTTCATAAAACCTCGAATCATCACCCTAAACAAAAATTTGGAATCATCAAATCATTGTCAGATTGAGTCAAGAAACTTTGTCATCCTGATTTATTAAAAACGGAACTTCAACACCTCCATACGGTATTCACAGCCAATGGATACACCAGGAAAGAAAATCAACCGAGCCAATCATCCCAGATGATACAACAGCAACAGTAGCAAGGAATCAGAAGAAAAGACTTCAACCAGGGCATTTTTATCGTTCATTAAGAATGTAATGGACCGCATTGGAAAACTACTAAGGAAAGAAGACATAAAGACAATATACAGGCCTACCAAGAAAATCAAGAACCTTCTCAGACCTATAAAGGATCAACTCCATCCCCATCAGACAGCAGGCATATACAGGATACCATGCAGTTGTGGAAAAGTGTATATAGATACCACCAAATGCAGCATCGCAACCAGACTGAAGGAGCATGAAAGATACAGTTGTCTTAAACAAATGGATAAGTCGGCAGTAGCAGAACACTCTTCACTTGATGGCCACATAGTACAATACCAGAATACAGACATATTATCTAACTGCACACACTATTTTACCCATCTACAACGAGAAGCCATCGAAATAATCAAACATAAAAACAGTTTCAATAGAAAAGAAGAATCATTAAAAGTCAACAAAATATGGATTCCGGTTCTAAAAAAACTCAGAATGCAAACCTCTACAAGAACAGTCTACTAGAGCATCAAACAGCAATCTCATTGGAGCAATGGAAGTCCCTACCACTGACCAATCAGAAGGCAGATATAACCTATGAACACATCGCGGTGAACAGTATAAATAGGACAGACAATGGACAAAATTGTCAGGGTTCTTCAAGCCTCGAGACCACAGCCTACAGCCCGGAAATCTTTTTCAAGATCAACATTTCCATTTGTTTTTGTTTCAATTGTAATCTGCTTTTTGATGCCTACATGTTACAAATCAGTCTTTGTTATTAATTTTTTTGTGATAAGATGTACTGTATGTGAATGAAAATTTTCCTCTTAAGTGTGTAAGTGATAGTTTTATGTAGTATGCAGAAACATTCACATTTATTAGGAACTGTATATTTTTGTTTTATTTTATTTTTGTACTAGAGTGTCCCATTGTGTAAATAATGTCTCTTTCTAAACCAAGTATCAGTGTCGTAGGTAAGAGGCTTAAAGGAAAAATTATACACTCGCAGGAACATGCTATGATTTTAAATGTATACACTTTATTTTAAAGAATTTTCGTCGGAAGAAGTGCGTGCTAAGACAGAATTTTCTAAATGTCAAAAATTTACAGGTAGGGCATGTAATGTAAGTGTGAGTACAATGTTGTGTATTTTGAAACAGAGCAAACGGTCAAATATAGAAATTGGTGTACTTATATTCAAATCCTCTGGTAAACACTCTTGGAAACAAAATGAAAATTACATGTTTAGATGATTTTGAGAAAGATGTCCTTCGCTGTACAATCTTTGAAATGTATGACAGAGGTGAGTATCCCACAATTAGGAAACTGGTTTATATTATGTCAGAGAAAATTCAGTATGAGGCATCCATTAGGTCCATGGGACTGATATTAAAAAAAACTTGGTTTTAAATATAAAAAAAATGATAGAAAATTCGTATTAGAAAGAAGTGACGTAGTTGGCTCAAGAATAAGATTTGTGAACTATGCATGACCTTAGGGCATCTGGTGACACTCGTCCCATATTTTATCTTGATGAGACGTGGGTGAATTAAAATCATTCAAGGAAAGATATCTGGCAGGATTCTACTGGCAGAGGTGGCCTCAAAGTCCCTATAGGTAAAGGAAATAGGCTCATTATTTGTTATGCAGGTTCTGCAAAAACTGGATTTGTACAAGAGAGTAAATGGGCCTTTTGTTCCCAACCGCAAAACAGAAATTTGAATTACCATTCAGAAATGAACGATGATAGTTTTAAATATTGGTTCCTTAAAAGATTTATAAATTTATTAGAAGAGGATTCAATCATAATGGATAATGCTAGCTGTCATTCAAAAGTTATTAACAAACTTCCTTCTACAAATTCTCAAAAACAGGAAATTCAGGAATGGTTACAGAGTAATAATATATCATATTTAAATTAATATTGGGAAGTAAACATTATGAGGTTATATCATTAATAGTGAGTGGAGAACATATTTTATTCGACTCACCTCATACATTTTCAAACTTCTTTGATACCGACAGTTTCAGACAATATCATGTCCTTCATCAGTCATGGCGTCCACTGATGAAATTCCGTGATTGTTGATTTCTTTAGTGACATCACCTCTTGTGCTGCCATCTTTCGTTGGGATTATAAACTTTGTAATTAAATTTTTATACACCGGAATATCGAAATTCATAGATCGATATTTATTCTTCTGAACGAATATCATTTCCCAAATTGTCAATTCCAACAGTTTATCCAACTGTTTAATTTGGGAAATGATATTCATTCAGAAGAATAAATATCGATCTATGAATTTCGATATTCCGGTGGATAAAAATTTAATTACAAAGTTTATAATCCCAACGAAAGATGGCAGCACAAGAGGTGATGTCACTAAAGAAATCAACAATCACGGAATTTCATAAGTGGACGCCATGACTGATGAAGGACATGATATTGTCTGAAACTGTCGGTATCAAAGAAGTTTGAAAATGTATGAGGTGAGTCGATTAAAATATGTTCTCCACTCACTATTAATAATATATCATACCTATCCTATGGAAGAAAACTAGAATTACTACACAAAGTAAACCAGTTCAGAACCCATGAAAAAAGATATGAATTAGATGAAATTGCTCTAGAAAGGGGATATACAGTAATTCGTTTGCCAACATATACCACTGTCAATATAATCCAATTAAATTGATTTCATCCAAAGTTAAAGCCAAGGTTGCGGATCAGAATAATACATTTTGCTTGTGGATGTTGAGAGGCTAATGCATCAATCCCTTGAAAACATAATTGTCAGGACTGGGTTAGTCATGTTGTGCACACAGAAATTCTACAAGAAGAAGATTTTTGTATAAAAGTTACAAGAGACAGTACTACCGGACAACATTAACTTTAGCTGGTGAGGGAAGCAAAGGCACTAGTGTTGAAGAGGGGAAAAGAGTCTCCTTCCACTGTTGGTACAAGTGAATGACTGGGAAAGTGATATAATCAGTGGCAAAATATAATGGTAGGCCTATTTGAAATAGGAGGCGAAGTTAATGAAAGATTGTCGTAGTTTGTATGCCTATGATTTCTGTATAATGTGAAATACAAAGAGATTAATCGGCACTGATTTCCAGCTACTGTTTGTCAGACAAATGTTGTAGGAAAACAAACATTACTGGAAAATTAGGTATTCATTTATTGTATTTGTTCAAGTTAAATTGGAGAGATCATTTTTATTACTACTTATTTTAGGAATTCACACTATGAGGTTTATTCATTTAGGTAGAATTTTTTATCACTCACCTCATATTGTTCTTCTTATTTACTATAAACTAGTTTCGGAACTTAGTTTCTGTTCCATCCTCAGTATCGTCATGACCGTTGTTCTTTTGTCTTGAAGAGCCGTCCTTCGTTCCTTCCATTGGCAGACTGAAAAAACCTCGAAACCAGGTATTTCAAAGTTCATCAATTTCTTCTTTTTGTTCTTTTGAATGTAGATCTTTTCCCAAACAGTAAGTCCTTTTGGTTTTTCTATTTGCTTTAAATTCTGTGTTTAAGAAAGCATGAACTATGAGGTAAGATGTAAAAATGACTCATTCATTTATGAATTAAAAACCTCATAATGTTGTTTCCCATATTTAACTTTGAATGATTTTTTGTATTTATTCATAGAATGAATGGTACATTAAATAACTATTTTTAGTTTTAAATAATTGACATAAACAAATGCGTGAGATGAGAGGAAGTAGACGTCGGTGTAATTTGTTATTTTACTATAGGTCTCGCATCTTTCCCTCTTACATGCTGATATCTGACAAAGGCGCACTAGCGTGGTTTAGGATTGGCTTATCACATAATGTCTTCTAATAGTGTGTGCCCTTTAGTCATTTTGGTTGGCGTTGGAATTTGAACCCATTCTTTAGAATACAAGTCTCAAACACTTCAATCTTGAACAAATTGTTGGTATATTCAATATATTTTATTTCATGGAGTGTAGAGCCTGGAAGCACAATTATAAATGCTACATTGAAATAAGAACCCTTGACAATGTTTCCTCTCCATTGCAACATTATAGGTCTATGCTTCTCTTAGCAGTCAGATGTAACATTGCACTTAATGATTTGATATGGTATTATGTTTTGCAGTATGAGCAAGCCGAGAGGAAGCGACGAGAGGAGCATGATGTGAAGAATCGTGAGCGTATGAAGGAGAAAGAAGGTGCTGGAATGGAATCTGGTGGTAACGGGTTGAGACGAGAATACTGGGTGCATCCAGAAGCTGGTCGACCTCGACTGCACATTACGACATCTACAGTTCAGGAGCAGCGAAGAAATGACAGTGAAGAAGAAGAGCTAACGACGTTGAGTAGTGTAGAGGTTGGTCACTATAGATGCTTGGCTTTTAGAAAAATTAAGGTTAGGTTATAATGTCTTCTCTCACTCTAAACCACGACTGTTTTATCCACTGACACACTTGTTTGATTGTAGGTCGTTTTAAACCTCGCTTTGGCATGAAGTCATGTTGGGTTTCATCATCCATTTGTTTCATTCCTCTCTCATATACACTTTAAATTGTTTATTTATCGAGACATCAAGAGGTTGCAATTGTGAAGTAAGCCTTCCCAGAATGACAGCAAGCTCTGTATTTCCCTACCTCAATTTCTGTTTCACAGAATTTTTCAAATGACTACTAAACTGATCTAGCACAAATAGAGAACTCTTCTTCAATAAAGCACTTTTACTTCTCTCCCACACTCTTTAATTTGTAATTTCATACCAGCCTCGTCCATCCCTTGTCATGTATGTGAACAACAACACCTGGCGGTATTTCAGAAGGTTTTGGCATTGTTTTGCACTTGAAAAATGATCATTGGATTAAGTTTAGTACCGTCAGCACAACAGTGTAGTGCATTTATTCACGTCAACTTGTTTTTATAGTTACAATTTTAACACCTTTCATGGCAACAGTTCTGCTACTCGGCACATCAAATGTCAGAGGAGTTTTGTCTATATTCACTATTTGGCTCTTGTGTTTAGTTATTGCTACATAATAGGAACAAATGTTACTTCCTATTGTACTTTCATAACAAAATTCAAACTAAAATTCAATATATTCCATGGGATATGCTGCAGAGATTAGTGGACAGTGTTAGGCACAATAGCTCAAATTCTGATAGAGCCTAGTGGAGTTCACATTGAGTAAATTAATTTTAAAAAATAAACAAAATAAAATGGCATAATGTAAGATATGTTTTGTTCAATATTATTTTTCAATTAAAGTTTTATTTTACAAATTTAAAAATTTTTTTTTCTAGTCCACCATGTCTAGCTCAGGTGGTAATATTCCTACCTCCTGACTAGCAGGTCCAGGTTTGATTCTCACCACGATTGGAAATTTGAATTGTAAAATTTTCAATCTTGGGGCTAGGATTGGTGGTGTACAGTTTTTAATTATTAGATTGTGTACTAGATGGCTAAATTAAATTCTAATCTCTCCACAGTATATAAATTGAGAAGTCATATGATAGCGATGATATTCATTTGTCCATCAGATAGGAATGTTAAGCCTGGCAATGCTCTGAATGCTTTCAATGAGTATGCTACATGCCAACGGGTTTCACTTTCTCCTCCTCTTTTTCAACCCTCACACAACACACATTACACAAATACAACCCCCTTACACTTGTCTGTGTACACAATACAAGTTCATATAAATTTGTAATGTGATTAGTCAAGTGGTGCTAAATCCACCCCATGCAGAGCCCAAAAGACAGAAATTGCAATGGATGCAATAGAACACATACATATGCAATATTGTTTCTGCAGGACCTTGTATTACCGGTAAAAAATGTAATAATGATACTGTATTGGCAGTCTTTCTGTTATAACTATTTTTTATCTCTTTGTTCAATAGTTCAGTTATTTGTTTTGTTAATTTTCAGGTTAACAAGAGATTTATCACTAGTTATCTTCATGTCCATGGAAAACTATTTACAAAAGTAGGGTAAGTTAACAGTTTTTTAAATATTTGCTAGATTTTTTTTTTAATTTAGTGTAATCTAATAGATTTTTAAGCGGTCTATGATGACTATATTAAGATATAAGTACACAAACATACACAATTGTGTTTGTTTCTTATTTTTCTCTGCACTCATTTGTAATTATAGGATGGAAACATTTCAAGAGGCAGCATTACAAATGCTTAGGGAGTTTCGAGCTCTGCTACAGCATTCTCCAGTGCCTCTGAATGCAAACCGCTTCCTGCAACTTCTTGCCCTCAACATGTTTGCCATCGAGAACACACAGCTCAAGGGTGAGTCATGTTACACTTTGTTTATATATGATTATTGTAAAACATAACACTAACATTATATTTGTAATTCTAAAAAGAACTCTTATTACTACAAAACATGTGTTCTAAACTATAATAAATTAAAAATACAGTAGATGGTTGGTATATCAAGGGTCTATGTTGAAATCTACAGTATGTATTATAAGTTAATTGTAATTCTGAATACTTTTATTGCTTCCAAATTTGGAATATCTGTGACTTTATGTTCTAAACAATAATACATTCAAAATGTAATAGATTCTCAATACAATATCGATGTTAGGGACAAAATACTTCATTGAATTATAAATTAGTTGTAATTCTGAGAAGACTTTTATTAAGATTTAAATTTAAAAAAGTATCATTGAGCTACTAGGCTTCTTATTCAAACACGTATTATTTCTTTCTTTTATATGAATTCCCGTGTACCAAGGCTATGCACTGCAATGGCTTCTTTAACAATAAGACTTTATTGGTACTTAATGCCACATTTATAACCAATGAACCTTATTTTCAATCTTACATATTAAATTTATCACTTCTCACCTAAAGACAATTTTTTATTTGAAGAGAAAAATATACACCTGAATTGGGATTTGAACTTGATGTCTCTGGTTCTGTACACCAGTGCTCTAAACCACTGAGCTACCAGGCTTCTGATTCAAATGCATATTATTTCTCTCCATTCCACATTATTTCTCTTTTTTTAAGAATTCCTGCTCAATGGTGCTGGCATATAGATCCAGACACATCATGTGTATATTTTTCTCTTCAAATAAAATGTATCATATGGTGAGAAGTGATAAATTTAATATGTATGATTGATTATGAGTTGAGATCTGTGAAAGTGCTTTTGTTTTTAGGGAAAATTTGTTTTAAAATTTCAAGATTTCGTTGTTATTGGGAATTTGGCAATGTTATTCTAAAAAAATGTAAATTTGAGTCTTTTTAATGCTAACTTACTATATTAAGCCCAATAAGAATGATATATCCAGTAGTTTGAGGTCAACGTTTAGCTTGTACAATTGATATCGATTTTAATACACTAAAATGTATACAATTTTAATCATACAGCAAACTCTCGATTATCCGTGTGTGTATTATCCAGTTTGTGGATTATCCAGGCATGACTCTTCCTACCGTGTATTTAGAAATGAAGATAAATACTGTACTGTATTTTTTATTGTTATGAAAAAAGTCTTTACTTTTAAATGTGCTACTGTGAACTGCGCTTAGAAACTCTCTCAATAAAGATAACTTTGCTCATACCCCCTCCCCTGATGCATCTAACGGTACCCACAGCATATTTTGCGAAGGAATGGCTACTTCTAGACAATGCGCCCTTCTACCCAAGTTCAGTGCGCTTGTATCTGATGATGGTCAGATTATTGTGAAATATCTGCACCATGTGTCACATCTCTGATTCAACCCATGGACCAAGGTGCGACTGCTAGTGTTAAACAACATTATCACATCTTGTTCGAAGCCTAATACACGAGAGAACTGACGTCACATTTTAGAAATCTTTAAATGTGTTAGATGCCATTTATGGAATTTGTAGGGCATGGAAAAAAGTGAAACCAACCACAATAGAACGATCATGAAATAAACTCATGCCACCTAAGAATGAAGAAGGCTTTGCAGTATCACTTCCGAAAACTGTGACGATGCTACAAATTTAGCTCACTTGTAGAAAGAAGTTGCTGGCTGTGAAAACGTGGATGAAGAAAATGTGGCTGAGTGGTTGCTGAGTGACCCATGTGAACCCAGCTTCAAAACATTGAATGACACGGCTATTGTCAACAAAGTGCGAGGGGAAGGGGAAGTGAAGATGAAAATGCAACGACCTTTGAAAACAAATTAGCCACACAGAAGCATCAAAATGTATAGACGTCTTATTAGAATATATGGGATAAAAATTAATTTCATTATGTTCATGTCTTAAGTGTTAAGAAAATATGAGCTATAATCAGAAAGAGTTTAAACGATAAATTGAAGCAGAGGAAAATATCGGACTTCTTGGTGTAAAACACGTGGTTTGAACAGAGATTTGTGGTTCCTAGACACAAATTTTACTTTAAGTACAACCATTTTAGAATTACAGTACAATATGTAAGCAAAATTTACCTTTCAAGGAAAAAGCAACCATGGTGAGTAACTCTGCATTCTCAGGTTTCAATCTCCACCTATCACTCACCACAACACCATACTGAGAAATAGATCTTTCTGAGTCCACATTTGAAGTTGGATACCAGATGGGTTCAAGAGATGTCTTGACAAACTCGGTATTATCTTCCCTCAAAGATCAAATCGTTTTGCAAAATGTCTACCCATGTAGTACACTCTGGTCGTTTCAACTCTTCTTTTATGAGGCCTTGGAGAAGAACATAGCCTTCATAGAATTTAGAAGATTCAATGGCACTTGCATATGACAATTTCTTCAATTCCATCATGGCACTGTCAGCACTGAGAATTTGATTACTAAGTGTCCTGTGGTCAAATAATTTACTTTCGCAGTCACGTTTTACAGCTTCGTAAGACTCTTTTGTGCAGTAGTTTTCAACTGGTTCACCACTTGCAGCTTTCCTGAGAGCTGTCATCTCTTGCAACAAAGTTGTGAAGTTGTGTCGAGAATACCTCTTTTGTTAATAAATCAAGCATGTTCTCCATAACTTTTAGTTTAGAATGAAGAACATGAGCTGTGGGATAACTGTTATCTTCCAAGAAGGTAATCAAATTAATAAGTCGGTTGCAGTTGTAGCGTGTCATTTACCCCGCTCTGCTTAACTATTTGTACGCAGAGAGAGATTACGATGCTACCCATGAATAAACCACGCATCTAATACCATTTATAGCTGCTACCATCCGGGATCGCTGGGTTATGGTAATGCTGTATTTTAGCAAAATGCTCCAGATATCTAATGAAGTTAATTACAAGAAAACAGCCTGCCTCGGGCCCATAGAAGGCGGCTAACCATTCATCTTTCTTTCCTAATTGAACATGCATATAAATATAAATACTGACTATAACTTGCATGGACTGAACTAACTTCGTTATAGGATAGAGAATGATAATAACTCTTAAATGATGACAAAGGGCGTAACATAAAAGATAAGCTTTTATAAGAAAATAAGTGTGGATTATATAAAAAACAAAATAATGAATACATAACATAAATTGATCTCTGATCAGTCGATCAGTCACAAACAGTAACCAAAATATAATAGAACAATAACGTACCATTTAAACTATCACACGCACACATGTCTAAGTCCTATTGGAAATCCTTCTTCCATGTTTGCTTAGACGAAATCAACTCTAACCGTCCCTCGGTTACAATCCACTTGCTCATCTTCTCATTCACCATGTTATCCCGCAAGTTCATGGTGCACTTGAGTTGGATTCACACACTGAATCCCCTTTCTAAAGAACCAAACGCCACTTAGTGAGCCGATCGAATGATGATGTCCGTTGAGATAACCGAGCATATATCAGGTTCGCGAGTGGAAGGGATGTGCGCAGTAGAGATGCGCGAGGAATAGGGTAAAAAGGGAAGGGGTAACCACACGGAACACAGGAACATTGGCAAGCTTCACAAATGTTCTTCAGTAGGGAGGAGCGCACAGATGTATAACTGAACCGAAAAAAGGCACTTTCGGTTCAATAGCTCTCCCTACACCCTCCGGGTAAACAGAAAAGAGTCCATAGGCTTGACGTAATGTCCAAAGAAGCAATCCCACGTTGGGAGGGGAACATAAACACTATTGGATTCCAGCGGTAACTTCAAAGCAAATCTTCCATCGTCCCCAATATCACGATCCACACACCCGCTTTCATGTAGACTATTCCAGCGCTGAAAAATATACTCCAATTTGCTTCAGCCGCCATAGCACCACATTGCGGTGTTCCAGGTGAAGACTCGGGTGACGATAATCATCGGATTGCCGGATCGCAATCCCGTTCCACCGCTTTCCAGGAATCCATAGTTCCAAAGCCACTATGTCGGTCAGCTGGGCACTCGGGGGTCGGCCGGATCCTCCAAGCGCTCGACTGCCGAACACTCCAGGCATACAGACTGTAGAACTGCCAATGTTTAAGGAAAGGTAACTGAAACGAAGAACAGGCGCAAACAGGAAAGCAGAACCATAGATATGCTAATTTAACATGTGTCACAATACAAAGTAATTTAGCTTTAACATTCAGCTCTTTTCATGTATAACAAACATGCTTGAATTTACTCGATAGCATTACATATTTTGACCTGCCTAAGATGTTATTTTACAATGTGGTCATGGACGCTGACTAACTTCTACTCACTCTTTTCTAGAATTTAGTTTGCGTCACATTAGTAAGACCTGAACCACCTATACAGAAACTCATTCTAGTAACTCAAACATCGAAAAGAATGACACAATCAGCCCAAACACTTATATTCATCAGTATTATATTCTACTATCCCAAACGAGCATATATACATATATAAATAAACTACGTAAACTAAGATTGACATTCTCTAAACAGATGCCCATACCGCTGACATTTCCAACATTGTAGATTCTTTTTAGACTGCCAAGGAGGACGACTCGTCGAAGCATTAGATTTACTTAAATTGTCGGTTTTACTTCTTTCACTAAAGTCCCTCTGTCTTTCAGCAATTTCAAAATCCGCCACTTTCCTGGCTAAGAGACACATTTCGGCTACATTCTGAGGTTTTATAGCAAAAATCAAATGCTGTCTAGTAGCCGGGGACATATTTTGCAGAATGAGATCAATTAACTTTTCTTCAGAAAATAAAGGATTCAACACAAGTGAAGCTCCTTGTATATTGGCGATAAATTCCAACAAAGATTCCTTAGGCATTTGGAATCGACGTGACACAAATTTAATCCAAAAGTCTTCCAACAAACTAGGAGGCAACAACGAACACTTCACATGTTCTAAACTTTCCATCCAAGAGAATCTCAACTTAACAACTTCACTCCAGATTTTCAATAAGATTCCTCCGATGCAACTCAAAATCGAGTTTACAAAATACTCATCGGGAACCAATTTCAATTCGAAAATCGAGTTAATTTTGATGAGGAAGACCACCAGCGATTCCTTATCTTCACCATCACAGGGATCTACCTTTCCAATCAACTCTCGGAAATCCGCTGATTATTCTGCTCCATAAAAGAAGAAAGGTTGGAGACAGTTCCACTAGATAAATCTTTGATAGAGCTAAGTCTACGATCACTCATATCCTTGTGCTGTTCTGCCAAATAATCCTCTTGAGTTGCGTTATCGACAATGAACTTACGCTTTATTAATATTTGTTCAGGCTGGGAGAGAGAATTCATATGATCTTTAAGCCGCTGACGTAATATGTTTACATCACCTTCAACCTCTATACCTAGCAGGCGTAATTCACGAACAAGCTTGTCTTTGGATATGATATCTACCCAGCTAGGCATGTTTACTAAGTATAATAAACACAAGATGTAAACAACTATAGGCAAACGTAGTATTACATACATAAATCAGTCTCTGTTCTGGTATAAAGAAAGATGAGTTGATGTTTACGTAACATAAAACAAACACGTAAACTAATGCTTAATAACTTCAACTTAAATACAGCATATCTTTCAATATGAAAAGCACAAAGCGAATGCCTTGCTACCATTTGGGCGCAATTAAACCCCAAAAAACCAAACCCTTAACCACGCTCTGAGAAACCATTTGTTGCGTGTTATTACCTCGCTCTGCTTAACTATTTGTACGCAGAGAGAGATTACGATGCTACCCATGAATAAACCACGCATCTAATACCATTTATAGCTGCTACCATCCGGGATCGCTGGGTTATGGTAATGCTGTATTTTAGCAAAGTGCTCCAGATATCTAATGAAGTTAATTACAAGAAAACAGCCTGCCTCGGGCCCATAGAAGGCGGCTAACCATTCATCTTTCTTTCCTAATTGAACATGCATATAAATATAAATACTGACTATAACTTGCATGGACTGAACTAACTTCGTTATAGGATAGAGAATGATAATAACTCTTAAATGATGACAAAGGGCGTAACATAAAAGATAAGCTTTTAATAAGAAAATAAGTGTGGATTATATAAAAAACAAAATAATGAATACATAACATAAATTGATCTCTGATCAGTCGATCAGTCACAAACAGTAACCAAAATATAATAGAACAATAACGTACCATTTAAACTATCACACGCACACATGTCTAAGTCCTATTGGAAATCCTTCTTCCATGTTTGCTTAGACGAAATCAACTCTAACCGTCCCTCGGTTACAATCCACTTGCTCATCTTCTCATTCACCATGTTATCCTCGCAAGTTCATGGTGCACTTGAGTTGGATTCACACACTGAATCCCCTTTCTAAAGAACCAAACGCCACTTAGTGA
The DNA here is from genome assembly GCA_030220185.1 of Diploptera punctata. NCBI lineage: Eukaryota > Metazoa > Arthropoda > Insecta > Blattodea > Blaberidae > Diploptera > Diploptera punctata. The sequence continues at coordinate 244,549 of JASPKZ010002717.1, read as the reverse complement.
GCCGATCGAATGATGATGTCCGTTGAGATAACCGAGCATATATCAGGTTCGCGAGTGGAAGGGATGTGCGCAGTAGAGATGCGCGAGGAATAGGGTAAAAAGGGAAGGGGTAACCACACGGAACACAGGAACATTGGCAAGCTTCACAAATGTTCTTCAGTAGGGAGGAGCGCACAGATGTATAACTGAACCGAAAAAAGGCACTTTCGGTTCACAGTTATTAGCAACAAATTGAGCCTGAACATTTTGTGATGGCTAAGAATTGGGGACTTACATCTTTAAGAAACTTCACACCACTGTTTTTTTCACCCAGCTGCTCCATAAATTCCAATATGTCATCAACGTATTCATGTATATGCTCTGCAGCTTCAAACCATATGTTCCATCTAGTTTGTACTGGCATGGGAAAATGCCTAACTTTCCAGGGTAATTCTCATATTTCTCATGAAGAAAGTCAAGATACAGATGCTTCCTTTTTCTTGTATTGAGAAATGCAGCTTTTGTTTTAGCAACAGTTATGTTCAATTCATCTGACCCACCAAGTTGATTTTGTGGGGCCCAGCATTGAATATGGGCAAGTTTCTCCACCATTAAGCCTTTTAGAATATTGGCACATAAATTCATGTACCGTACTGAGTCGGTAAAGATCCCTAGCACATTGTCTATCCAACTTCATATTTATTTAAAGTGTCCACAATGCTTTGAGTGCATGTTGAACTGGTGGCTTTGTCAAGCACATCACTGGCAGCAAAGTAAGCTCCTTGCTGACCCATGGCCTCCAAAAGACGAAACAGAATATTAAATATGTAGATCCCAGACTTGTCAGTTGTTTTATCACACATGATGAAAAGTTTTTTGTTATTTACTATTTGTTTCAATTCCTCCACCTTTTTTTGTCCCAATAATTGGTATGTAATGTTGCCAAATTCTACCTGCAGAAGGCAAGTCACAACTGCCCTTTATATATTTGCCCAACCATCATCTTGGGATGATCTAACTTTTCCACAGAAATTCCTGCACTCAAAAAGTCTGTGTAGTGTCAACAGTGAACTCTGTTTTATCTTCTTTTGCTTTTTTTAGCCTGTAAAAGGACCCTTCAACAGATAATTGGCACTTCATTGTTTTCTTATTCTTAGCATTTTTCCGAGTTTCACTGGCTATATGTTTTAGCAACATGTCCTTTTAATCAAATTATTTTAAGTCTGTAATATCTTACCTCAATATTAATATTGATTTGTTCTTAAACATGTTTCGTTTAGTCTTCTAATATCAAAATAATTTGATTAAAAGAACCTCAAAATATTACTTCCTAAAATAAAACATTAACGTGTCCTTTCTTTCATATTCTAGTCTTTTGTCACAGTACCGGCACATAAATATTTTTTTATCACTTACAAAAAAACTTTCACTGCTGAATTCGTGTGCCCTACTTGTGGCTGATACACTTGGTTTTGGCATTACAATAGGTAGAAAATTAAAAAAAAAAGCAAGAAACAAATGATAATGAAAATTACTTGAGACTTAAGTAAAACATAAACTGACCAAGGTATACATTTCACATTCACTGAATGTATCTGTTGATTGAAACAAAGTCTGAAGGTGGAAAGAGGGGGAATTAAAATTGCACGTAACCATTGTTGTTCAAATTGTTGGTATTTGTTTTGATACATTTTGTTAAAAATCCATATTACAGATATGTAATCCAATAAAAAAAATGTGTTTATGTAATTAAATCCCGTTTTAATTAAATTGGGAATAATAATATCTATCAATATGTAATTACTCATGGTCCATTGTTGGCTTATTCAAATTTGTCAGTGCTTGCATTATTGTCAGGTTACTGCTTATACTTTAAGAAACTTTTTCTTCAGATTTGAACATACCATTACTTCGATGATTTTATTATTCACATCATACATCTCAATGTTGGATAAATCATATTTGAAGAGAAAAATTATATGCTCAGACTGAGACTCAATCCAGGACTTTGGCTTTCTGGGCCAATGCTTTACCGACTGAGCTACCAGGGCGAGTTACAATCTAAATGCAAATTTTTCTCTTATATATATTGTAAATTCCCACGCACCAAATGCTATGAAACCTTTGTTCCTATCTTTGCAAATGATGGCTTCTTTATTAAGAAGACATTTATTTGGGAATTTTTATATTACATTTTAAGCCAGTATGGCTTCTTTCAATGTTTTTATTATTCATTTCATACATCTTAATGATGGATAAATCATATTTGAAGAGAAAAATTTTACTCCTAGACTAATTATAAATAAACAATGAAGTTATATTTAAATTAATATTGGGAAGTAAACATGAGGTTATATCATTAATAGTGAGTGGAGAACATATTTTTATCGACTTACTTTATTAAACAATGAAGTGTTCGTTTCCTTCAAGAGACCAACTCTTCAAATTTAAGTTTGGAAGATAAATCTAAAATTAAGGAACTTGGCAAACCATTACCTGAACTAGATTTAAATCAGGCGCAGACCAGCAGAGATAAAAAAATTGATGATAGAAGTAGTTGGATTTGTGGCTGAATCTACAAATAGACTTTACTATTTCCCATTTTCATTATTTGCAAAGGGTAAAGATTTAAGCTGGACAAGTTCTGGTGTGGTAGATTTAAGGCATAAACAACACAGTATATATATATATATATATATATATATAGTAGTAGTATTCAAATGTTCTGAAGCTCTTGATTTGTCATCATTCGCTTGCGGGCTTCCCAATAATATTCAGCAATTTGGAATGATGTTCCAACTATTTTCTGAAGATCAACACAGAACATCAAGTGATCCTTGTTCATTATCATATTTGTGTCCTTGCATACTATGCAGTGTGGAGAGTCTAGTAGCTTAATTCTGTGTAGATGTGCTGACAAGCAATCATGACCAGTTTCAAGACGAAATCATGCAACTGCAATTGATCTGGGGCTGTTTGGTATTGTATCTGGTTCTAGTAATGTCTTCCATATCTTGGTTTCACATTGGATTTTGTTTTGTTCGGCTATATGGGATTTTATTTTCATTTTCGTGTAGAGTTGTACTGATTTGTAAGATAGGTAATTGATCTTACTCTGTTGGATGACTGTACCTTTTTTTGCAAGCATATCAGCCTTCTCATTACCTTCCATGCCACAATGTGCTGGAATCCATTGTAGAACAACATTTCTGTTTAGATTTTTCAACATTGTGATGCAATTTTTGGCTTCTATTATTCTATGGTCTTGGATGGTCTGGTTGTGTGTTAGTGCCATTTTGGCTGAGCTAGAGTCAGAAAGTATTACAGCATTTTGGAAGGAATTGATATGAAGAAACAATTGTTGTAGGGCTGTAAGTATTACTTGTCATAATGTGTTGTATATTTCCCAAGAGAGATGTAAAATGAGAAGAGTTTACACGTTACTCCTGCACCTGCTGCTTCTTCTCTTTCATTAGCGACCCATCTGTATAGACATGAAGCCACATTTGTTCTGGATATCTAATGTTGATTGTTTCTAATGCTAATTGTTTCATTACTATTGGGCTTGTAGTTTTTTTGTTGATCTCTTCTGTCAGGTTTAATGAATAGTTGATGCTGCCAAATTTGAGAGGGGATATTGGAGTTACAAGTTTTTGTGTCATCTGTGGTATTTCATATTTCTCTTTAGTCTGTAATATTTTTTGGATGAATCCTACTTGAGTTTTTAGATGTCTATTTTGATTTATGTAGCTGTTCCAGTAGTTCTGATATGGAAGTCTTCTTAGTTTTTCATATAACAATATTCCTTTTTCTTCAATATCATATATATATATATATATATATATATATATATAAACCATTTTTTAGCAAGTATAACTTTTTTTTTAATTTTCATTTCCTTTTTTATTTCTAATTTTTAATTTTCTTTCTTGTATTTTTGCATAATATTTTTTATTACATTTTATATTTGTATATATTGTATTCATATTTTTTGCTTTTAACATTGCATATCTTAGGCCTAACTAATTTTATTTAATTCATAATTGTTAACGATGTATTTTCTTTTCTCTCTATACTTACTTATTTACTGGCACTATCGAACCCATAGGTTCATGGCCGCGCGGACACAAGCTCTCCATACATCCCTATCCTGAGCTAATGCTTTCCAATCATTCCCTGTATAATCTACTTCCCTCAAATCATTTTCTCTCTATACTAACATTTATTATTATTAATTTTTTTGACCACCACTTTGGTCATGGGGTAGTGTTACTGCCTTGACTTGTTCCCTGGTCAGGACAAATTTCTTTGGTGATGCCTTTTTCGGGTTTTTTTTCTCACCAGTAAGACAAATGCCAGGAAACTTTAAGGCCCAAACAGTCCCCGAACATCATATTCATCATTATCATATTCACCATATTTAGTATGGATGTCTGTGTGAATGGTGAATTGAACTGATCCCTCATTTGGGTAATGTATGTGTGATCCATAGGTAAATCTCTCCCCAGACAGGTTGTGTCACTGTAAGGTCAGGTGGCGTGTGACACATAAAAGTGCCTAAAAGGTGAGAGATTAAACTGTGTCAGTGGAATGGAATTATTATGTTTTTTTTTTCCCCCCTGAGCTTGTGTTCAGGCCATTCTGATGGTATTTGAGTCTTTCAATTTTCTTATGTGCTATTAACTTAATTTTAAAGCTAATTTTAAGAGTAATATAGTGAACCCCAGCAAGTTGAAGCTGCCACTTGCATCTATTGTATTAATATAAACTAGAACCTTCTTTTGATTTGAACTTTTATAGGAGAAATCACTTAGAGGTTTAATTTAAGATTTAAGTTAAAATTCTTTGTACTCACCTCATATCCAGTCTTCTAATTAGGTTTCAATACCTCGGTGGTTTCATCTTCAGTAATATCTCAATTGACATTATGTCATTCAGGAAAACTGCTTCTTACTCCCTCTATTGGTGGACCTCTGAATTAAATCAAAATCCCCGGGAATTTCAAAATTCATAAAAGTTTTTCTTTTTTTTAAATGTCGATTTTTACTAAATCGTGATTTTTTTTTTCTACTTGTTTAATTGAACTAGCTTTTATATCAGTTAGATGTTTTTCAGACCAAGCATGAGCAGCTACTGCTGACTTTTCAACTTCACCACTTTTGACATTTCTAAGATGTTCTTTCACCGTTGTTTTCAAATTTCTTTTTGTTTTTCCTATATAAATTTTGTCACATTCTCTGCATTTGACCTGATAAATTTCTGATTTGTTTTCTTCTTCAATTTTATCATTTTTGTTGGTTCAAATTATTCTATTGAGGCCGTATTTATTGAACTTTTATAGAAATTAATCACTATGAGGTTTAATTTATGATAAAATCAAATGTTTCCTACCTCCTCATATAAATCTTTTAAGTAGATCGTGATTTCGAGACCATAACAATCTCATCTTCAGTACAATCTTGGCGACTGATATTATGTCGATCGGAAGAAACACTTCTTCTTCCCTCTGTTGGTGGACCAATGAACCTCTGGATCAGGTCAGAATTCGTGGGAATTTCAAAGTTCATAAGTTTTCCTTTGTTTTTCTGAATGTGGATTTTTCCCCAAACCGTGAGTTCCTTTTTGTTTATCTATTTGTTTAATTAGACTGGCTTTTGATTCAGTTAAATGTTTTTCGGACCAATCATGAGCAGCTACTGCTGACTTTTCCACTTCTCCATTTTTGACATTTCTAAGAAGTTCTTTCACCCTTGTTTTCAAATTTCTTTTTGTTTTTCCAATATAAATTTTGTCACAATCCTTGGAGCCAATCTTATGTTAAACTTTTAAAAAAAAATTTTTAAATTTGTGTCGCAGTGTTCAGTAGTTTGACACAGATTGGTAAATATACCTATGAGCAGAGAAAATTATGAAAAAGAATACATTATTAATGTAGCAACAGAAAACAGTATTGAAGAAAATATCCAAAACTCCAAGCACAACAGGCCTAGAAGGTCCTTGGCCTACCATCCGGCTGCTGGCCTCACATCCACATGTGTAGGGTTGACATGTGACATTTCGTCAGCATGTCGGGTCCCCCAGCCATTATAACTGATTGAAGGAAATATGATTCACAAAAAATAAATAAGTTTAAAAGACAATGATCAATTTAATTAATGGAAGTATACTTATAAAGGGGCATGCCATAGTATAGTGGTTAAGGCAATACACTACAAACCGGAAGATTGAGGGTTTCAGTACCAGTGGAGTCAGGATTTTTAAACTGACCCAAAACTTCTGGCTGCACCATGACCCTGGGATATACTCAACCTCTAACTGAAATTTGTGGCAGACACATGTTCTGGGGGTAAAGGCGGCTGTCATGCAGGGCTAACAACCCAGCTGACAACAAGTGCTGATTTTCTAGAAAAGTGGGAGTCAACTTCCTACTACTTCAAGGGCCTCCTAAGGCATGTAGTGGGATCACTTTACTTATAAAAGAAGCAGAAGAAAACATAACATTTAAGAAATTCACTTACCATCCATTGAAGAACCACACATTTATAAAAAGAAAATTAAAAGTTTAACATAAGATTTTAAAGAGTCCCATATTTATAAAGATTCCTATATTTTATTCCAAAGCAATGAATCTATTGAAGTTTTTCTCATGGAAAGATTTTTGAAAATGTTTTCCAGATCTTCACCTATCCTCTCTAGTTCACAGCAAATGACCATGACCAAAATGTATCTCTATATATAAAAATGTATGTATGTTTGTCATTTATAGACTTCTAAACTGCTCAACTAATTTTCAAGAAAATTTGTACATACTGGTTTTCAAGTATGATGAATGTTTAGCTACCGTGTATTAAGCTCGAAAACTGTTAGATGTAGGAGTTCTGAAACAAAAATTAAAAAAATGATCTAGCAGTCACAATTTTCGATGTTTTGCAACAAAACTCAGTATATGCTTTTAAAATAAACCTAGGTAGGTGTTATCAAAAAAAATCAGTGAGATCCAACTTTTAAAAATTGGGATTTACCTGAAATCCAAAATTAAAAACCACTATGTTTGGTTTGTCGCAATGTATACCTTAGTACATACAGGTTTTCAGGTAAGGTGACTGTTCAGCCAGTACCTATTTTACTCTAAAACAATTAGGTATAGGAGTTCACCTGAAAAAAATACCCAGGCAATGCCAGGTAATATAATCAACTGGTGTGTGTGTTTGTGTTTGTGTGTCCATTAATGCTCTAGTAGCTGCAGTTTTTGTTTTCTTGAAACCAAACTTGGCATATAGCAATTAATTAAAAAAAGTAAAGTTGAATTTGTTAACCAGTAAAATTCGACCTTTAGTCCATATATCTTCCTGAAGACTTTCCTCTCAAAAGCCCTGAGTTGTTCATTACTTTTTGAGTGTGTCCAACACTCACTACTATATGTAAGGACAGAGCTTAATAGAGATTTATGCAACGTCAATTTAGTTTTTAAATTCACAAAATTTGATTTTAATGTTTTTGACAGCAATGTAGCATTTGTGAGTCAAGAAAAAAATGCTTTATTTCTTTTTCTATATTAATATCGTTAATTATAATTGTACCAAATATTTAAATACCTCAATGATTTGAAAATTTCATACATGAACATTATTATAATTGTGAATTTTGTATCCTATTTTTATTCATTTCTTTACTATTATTATTATTATTATTATTATTATTATTATTATTATTATTATTATTGGTAATTGAATTTAATAAGACTATTGAAATATGTTACAACTTTCTACTATAATTGCATTATTTATCACCTCTCAGGCATTAACAACTTCCTTCGACTCCACAAAGCATGAATACCAACTAGAAATAGTTATTATTGATAACTGTTCGTTGGTGCTTTTCACACCTCAGTACATCTGTGAATGCCACCCTAAGTCACTTTGCAATAAATAAATTATATATATATATATATATATATATATATATATATATGTACTATCTAATACCCGGCGTTTCCCCAATACACATAAATAAATGAAAATTAATGTGCTTTTATGTTTAGTTGAATAAGTAAAGGGAAAAATAATTATAAATTTATATATTTTTAGATACCCCATGCTGATTACCCGGCGTTGCTCGGGAATCAACTTATCCCAATCTTCTTGATATAAATGAGCTGAAATTCGAAAATTAACGTATTTTATGTTTGGTTAAATAAGTAAAGGGAAAAATTTATATCGTAATTATTTTTAGATACCCCATGCTGTTTACCCGGCGTTATCCCGATCTTCTTGGCAATGAGCTGATAGACAAAAATTAATGTACTTCTTATGATTAGAATAAGTAAAATGAAAAATAATTATAATTTATATCATAATTATTTTAAGATTTCCCATGCTGATTTTACCAGTGTTGCCCAGGAATCTACTTATCTCGATCTTCTTGGCATAAATGAGCTAAAAGACAAAATTCGTTATTGTGGGTTATCCGTAAAAGAATACCCGCCACATGCTGCTATGCTTGGACAGGAATCTATGTACTTGTCTCGATCTTCTTGGCATCAATGAAAGACAAAAATGGTTATTGATAAACATATGCTGTCAGGGACTTTTTTGTAGAGCTTTTTGAGATATTGAGATATTCAATTCTGTGTTCATTAATTTTGTGTATTTGTTATGGTTTAGGCAGCATAAGCTATTTTAGCATCCAAAGAGCTACTTTTTTTACGTTTTCCACTACAAAGGGCAATTGTTGAGTATCACAACTCTCTTATAGCCTATGTTCATCCCAGGAATCTGCTGAACATTTTGCAAAAAACCCCATCACAATCAGATCAATGTTATGGTCGCGCATAAAGTATGAACAAACAAAGAAAGAAAGAAACAAACAAACATTCATTTTTATATATTAGATATATTATATTGAAAAAGTGTGTATAATTCATATTGATTCTTCTGTCTGGAAATTAATGAAAAAAAGACGAAATATATGACTTCAGATAGAATCTATACTACAAAAAAAAAGTTCAGATAGGAAGAATCATACTTGAAACAGTAGATCAATTAAAATATTTAGGGGTAATAGCCAAAATGAATAATGATACAACACAAGAAATAAAGAATCATATAAATATAGCCAAGAAATGTTTTTATGGCTTTTAAAAAACATAAAAGGCCAAGTCTTGTCAAGATTTGTAGAGATATTACTATACAAGACCATAATAAGACCCATTTTGACATATGGATGTGAAACATGGATAATGGGGAAAAGCAATGAATGCGATCTGCAATTTTTTGAAAGAAAAATATTAAGGAGGGTGTATAGCCCTCTATGTAACAATGGTGACTGGCAAAAATGCTACAATCAGGATTTGTATGCATTATTCAAAGATGTGGAAATTACTAAATTCATTAAATTAATGGTACGAAAATGAACTGTCTTTTATTCGCTGATGACCAAATCATTGTAGCTTCCTCAGAAAATCAACTAGAAAGATCAGTTTATAAATTATTGAAACTAATAAATGATTATAATTTAAAGATATCAACAGAGAAAACAAAGTCAATGGCATTTATTGGAACTCAGCATAAAAGGACAAAAATTGTAATTGGAGCAAACATAATTGAACAAGTAACTTGTTTCAATTATCTGGTATGCATGATATCGTACCAGCAAAATTTGGACATGGAGAAGAAATTAGGGAAATTTCAACAGATATGTGGTTCAATTAGAAGATATTTGAGAAATAAGACCACATGGGAAACTCAATTAAAATTTTACAAAACAGTAGCCATTCCAACGTTAACATACGGGTCTGAGACTTGGCCTTTAACAATCTCTGATAAAAATAAAATTGAGACAATAGAAATGAGATTTTTCAGATCAGTTGCAGGTGTATCTCTAAGAGATCAAAAGAGAAGTCAAGATATCGGAGATGAATTACAAATATATAATATAAACGAGAGAATACACAGAAATAAACATAATTGGTTTGAACGTATACAAAGAATGCCAAATAATCGTTTATCAAAACAGCTGCTTCATTATAGGCCTCTAGGCCGAAGAAATGTTGGAAGACCAAAACGTCGTTGGAAAGATGACCTGCACCTCAGCATATAGTGCATCGGGGAGCAGAATGGGCCAACAGGCTCATACCTTGAAGATGATGATGGTTAAATTAACCAGACTACAATGGGTAGGGCATATAAGAAGAATGGAAGAGTCAGAAGTATATAAAAAGATACAGTACACTCAACCAGAAGGTAGAAGATAAAAGAGGAAGACCGAAATTACAATGGAATGTTGAGATGGATGGAGATGCTAGAGAGTTGGGATTGAGAAATTAGTGGAGAGAGGCACAGGACCAAGCTAATTGGAGGAGGCTCCTTGAGGAGGCCAGGACTCAGGAATGAGTTGTTGATTCTTCTGTCTACAGTAGACTGTATTGAGTATCGGGTCTTCTTCTCCCTTCTCTTTATCGTTGTCCTACACATCTATCATACAATCCATGACTTGACAACTCCAATAAAGCAAGGCTGACTGAAGTAGTCATCTTATCAAATGTATAGGGAGTCATGTGGCCCTCATTTGTCTTCATAACTCTGAGTAGATCCTGTTTCAGACCGTTTACTCGAAGAAACATTTCTGTGGTATTGTTGAGGATCAAACCTAGACTCCTGTGATGTCAGACATGCAAACCACTAAAGTGCCAATCGAAATCTAAATATGAAAATAAAGATTAGGTAAGAGCTGCCAGTCAAGCCCTGACGTATTATGTTATAAAGTCATGAATCATGAGATTTGAAACGATTATCTGTTTTGTCTTTATATGTATATAAAATTCTAAATGAGGTCATTGTTCCATAAATAAAAACACAGTGTACAAATGTCTAAATAAACAGAATGATTTTTTGTTAAGTTGCCTTATAATGAGGTGTTATTGTTGAGTTTTAACTTGCGTCATCTGTACTTCCTAGAAACTGTAATGCTAGTATTTTTATTGCTTGTATATCTGGTATATGTTTAAGGAAATGCATTGAACAAAAAACAGAATAAGATTGGGCAATTCACATGGTGAGGTTGGTTGGTGGTTTGGAAGGTTGTGTGAAGGCCATAGCAAAGGTAATTCTTGGAAGGATCACTTGTGCAAAAAAGAAAAACACTTATTTTAATAGGGTTGAAGCATGCTTGTTCTTCTATATTTTATACTGGCATCTTAATTGCTTAACAACTTACCTTATAATTTTGTTTATCATGTTTTGGAAGTGTAAGAAAGAAAAGAAGTGATTTATATATTGTTTTGTTCTACAGATATAGATACATTTTTAAACTTGAGATTAATATATTAACGAAAAAAGTTATTTATGAGATTAATTTAGCAAGGCAGCCAATTTTCTTCTTATATTCCAAGAATTAGAAAGTGAAATTTTGCAGGGCCTAAAGACCCATAACGAGAGATTATCATTTATAATGATTTTTCATTGGCTCTAGGTTAAAATTTTGCTGTTTGATTTCATTCCTGGCATTTGTGTGGGTCAAGATAGTTCAGGTATCAAGCATGTGATGGCAGACTGAATTGGTTGACTTTGATTCCTGGCACATACAGAAGAAGAAGAAGAAGAAAAGGAAACTATCAATGTGGATTTAGGCAAGGGAAGGGCATCATTGTACGACTTTTACATTGAGACAGATTCTGGAAAAGACGAAAGTATATAACATTGATTTACTTCACCTATTTATTGATTTTATTTCTCCATATGATACTGGGAACAGAACTCAACTTTATACAGCAATGGAAGAATTTGAAATGACTGGAAAACTTATTAGAATGATTAGAGCTACAATAGAAAATAGTTACCCAAACAGATCTATCAGAATCTTTAAAAACATCAAATCGTTTAAAACAAGGAGACTTTCTATCACTCTTATTATTATTATTATTATTATTATTATTATTATTATTATTATTATTATTATTATTATTATTATTTTAATTTAGCACTAGAAAAAAATATTAGGATTGCAGGCATCCAAACATGAGGGACAATATTTTACAAATGCATACAAATAACCTACTCCATATGCAGTTGATATTATCTGTAGAACAGAAAATGATTTGAAGGAAACATTTTGCAAAACTCAGCTAAAAGAATGGAGTCAAGTATAAATGAAGAGAAAACAAAGTATTTAACATGATTACTAAAGAAAATAGCAAGTATAGTAAAACTAAACAATGTATTAAGATATAGAACTATACATTTGAGAAAGTAAATAACTTTACTTGTTTAGGAACCCAAATAATAAACAAAATAGTATTCAATTGAAGTATATAAAAGGTTACAAAGCACCAATAAATGTTATTTCTTGTTGCTGAAGTATTTTAAATCAAAATATCTTGCACATGGAACATAAGTTAGATTATATAAAACACGTGGGAGTGAGACTTGGAACCTAACAGAACTAGAGAGCTTATATTCTAAATAGAACATGACACATCTTGATTGGGGATTTTTGAAGGAAGGATTTTCAGAAATATTTATGGACCTATTAAGGAAGATAGAGAATGGCAGCTAAAACATAATAGGAATTATATGAATTGCATAACTCACAAAATATTATTACAGACATTAAGATGGGCAGAACACATCCAAAGGATGAATGAAAGTGAGATAGAAGAATTTTGGACAGTAAATCAGAAGGAAGATGGAGGTTTGAAATACCAAACTTGAGATGGATGGAGTACTACAGAATGTGAGATCGTAGGACTTAGGAGCTAGTGGTTGATTGCCAGAGGTGTAGAGGAGGATTCTGAGGGAAGCCTTAATCTACCCAGGGTTATCGAGCTGATGATGACAAATGTTCCTCACAATACTGTTTATATTGTGAGGCTGCAGAATAAACAGAAATATGAAGTCTATTGAATCAATGGGGTTTATGTAGAATTGTAGGCTTTAGAAACATTCTCTCTATTTATAGGTGGCCACCTATAAATAGAGAGACCGTTTCCAATGCCCAGCCAGTTTGCAGCACATACAATTTCCTGAGAATGTTTACCGCAGTAGTAAACGAAACACCAACTTTAAAGAAAACTGGAAGATGAACTTAACAAGAGTCATTGGAGTTTGTTCTGACTGGACTGGTGTGGTGAACTGAATGGATTATGAAACAAATGCTCTATTTCAACCAAATTTTTAACAGGGACACAATGGAATTGGACTGTAGCTTGATGTAATAGCTATTTGATATTAAAAACAGCAAAATCCAGTTAAAACTAAATTGTATTTTGTTTCTTGTAAGGAATGTAATATGTTACAAATTAACAAATCTCTTACATATCTCTGTTCATCATAATGATGAATATGAAAATGTTGTCAGCATTTTCACTTTTTAATTCAATACATCAAATATTTCATTTGAGATCAGGTATTTTGTTTACTCTAGTCTCTTGAAGTCTTCCTTTTATAAAATTGATTTAATATATCAAAGTAAGCAAACTTCTAAAAAATCCCTAAAATATTTTTATTCAAGGATTTATTATAAATCTATCCATTTAGCAGATCATGGAGGCCAATAGAGAATAGTGACAAGAATTTATATGAATTACTTTGGTTGGTACAAGATAGAGATATGCACCAAATCATGCTTCATGTAATATTACCTTATTTTATGTTCTTCATCATCATCATCATAGTACATTCACGAATTTAGGCCATTTGTTGACCTGTTTCGGCCTCAAGAGAAACACCATCCAGAAGTCTTTTGAGTGGACGTCCTGGTCTTCTTCTTCCTGCAGGTTGATATCTTAACATTCGTTTGGGTATTCTGTGATCTTCCATTCGATGAACATGTTGCATCTATCTTGACTTATAATCAGAAATTTTGTTTTCTAAAGATTCCATGTGTAATTCTTCTAAGATGTCTTCATTTTTTTTGTGATCTAGTAGTGTGTATCCTGCAGTCCTCCGAAGATATCTCATTTTAGCAGATCTAAGTCTCTGTATATCCTTCTGTTTCAATGTCCATACTTCGCTACCATACAAAAGAGTTGGAAGAGCCAGTGTTTTATACACTTTCAGTCTTGAATGCTTTTGGGCTAACTGTGGCTTGAAGATAGAATTTATTAACCTAAAATTCTTAAAAATTTAGATATTTTTGCATTTACATCCTTTTCTTCTTCATATGAGATATTGCATCCTAGATATGTAAAATTATTCACCTGCTCCAAAATTTTATTGTCCAGTACAATTTTACTTCTGACAGGATCTACACCTTGAAATGCCATAATTTTTGTTTTTTCTGTAGATATCTTTAATCCATATTCTTCTGTAATTTTGTTAAGTTCATACAGACCTTTCTGTAGATTATCTTCGGAATTTGCTATTATTATTTGGTCATCTGCAAACAATAGGGTGTTTAATTTTCTATTTTCTGATATTCTTATTCCAAATTTATATGTTTTGTTCCAGCAACATATTACTTCATTGATATAAATTGCAAAGAGTGTTGGGGATAGGGGGCAGCCTTGTCTCACACCACGATTTATAATTCCTTCTTCAGAAAATCTGTTATTTAATTTATCTTTATGGTGTTGTCTTTGTAAATATTTTGTATGTTCTGCCGAAGTAAATTTGGTATATTTCTGTCTTCCAATATATTTAAGAGTTTTGATCTCTTGACTGTGTCGAATGCTTTTTCAAAATCTATGAAAGCAAAATGTGTTTCTAAGTTGAATTCTCTTCTTTTTTCAAGCAATAGTTTAACAGAAAATGCTGAATCAATACAAGATCGTCCTTTCCTAAATCCATTTTGACATTCCATAAGGAATTTTTCACTGAAACTTTTCAATTTTCCATTTAAAATGTCTGCATAAATTTTGTAGCATGTGTTTAACAAACTCATTCCCCTATAGTTGTCCATTTTTCTCTTGTCTCCTTTCTTGAACAGGGGTATAACAATGCTTGTCTTCCATTCTTGTGGTATATCTGCATTTTTGAATTTTCTCTTTGTTCCCTCAGTATTATTATGTTCACAATGACAATATTTCCTTTTATATTTTGGAATTTTATTTATCACCATTATTCCACAAAAGCACAGTATGAATTGCTCTGAATCCTTTGTTGATATTTCTCCTCCTTAATGCATTGGTCAGGTATAACTGGATGGATTTATACACTCATTCTGCAAATGCTGTATAAAGTATACATATTTTTTTTTTGTAATGTGCACATAGAAGCAATGGAGTGACAAAGTGACATTGAATTTAACAAAAGAAAATTACCAAATTTTACCTTAGTAAGGATTGTGCATGTAGATAACAAAAGGGTATTGTTCTAAACTTTTCAAAACCAGCAGACAAAAGGTTGAATGCTTATCAGATGTAAGACACTGCTAGAAATAATAAAAATAGCATTCCTTTATGTTACATCCAGCTATACAGGTTTTAAAATTAATTGAAACATTTAATAAAATAACATAACTTGCACTGGCAGCTTATAACAATTTGACAGGTATCGGTAGTGATTTTTTTTTTCAAATGCCCCAGGTTTGTCTTTTGACATTCCTGGTTTCTCTCCTGGCATGACGTACTTGTAACCCACTTCTGAGGTTGGGGCGCCTGGAAGGCGGGGTTACGTTGCCCCGATGATATGATGGGTGATGATGATGATAATGGTTGCCAGGAGAGTCCCTAATCCTAAGCTTAACCTAAGATGAATATGAATGATGATGATTGCGATGGCCATATGATTTCGGGGACCGTTTGGGCCTTAAAGTTTTCCTGACATTTGTCTTACAGGTGAGGAAAAACCCCGATGAAAACCTCACTCAGAAAAACTGTACCGACCGGTATCGAACCCGGGCCCGCTGCGTGACAAGGCAGCACGCTACCCCGAGACCACAGCAGTGGACCGGTAGTGAAAATAATAATAATAATAATAATAATAATAATAATAATAATAATAATAATAATAATAATCTATTTAAATCTATAAACGTCTTCTGGTGCCCAATTTCTGTGACTATTTAACTCATGCCCCAAATGGGAGTCAATGACCAATCACGTTTCAATGATTTCTGTTTTACAACCAATCAGAGTCGTGTTTCACGAAATATTTATCAGTGTTAGGATTATCATATATTAAACAAAGCTCCTCCTTTTTAATATTCTGAACAGGTCTGACCGTTATTTTGCAGTGACTGAGCCTATAACAAATACGGCTACCAGATTGTATATAATAGTGCTTACATGTCAACATTTGTAGCAATTGATTATACCACCAAAAAAAGAAACCACTGTTTGCACTTTCTTAAATGTATTTTTTCCCAGGTAATAATCGAGAAAAATATAATTGTCATATTTACATCATACGACATCAAAAATGAATTAATATACAGATTGATGTGTTTCATTTTTTCTCCACTAGAGAGCATTCTTACAATATTGCGTTCCTTTGGCAATAAATAGTATGATCTGGTTGCAGTGATAAACAAAAGAAGCAGTAGAAGCGTACCTATCGTTTCTCATTTGTTTTCAAACATCGCCGTTTACATTAAATATATAAATATTTTAAAATAACTATAGTTAAATAATGATTTGTGAGTAAACAGCTTAATTTTATTCGTTAAATAGTCCTAACAAATGCCACTCTTGATTTCCAAATTCTCTAGATAAATTCACTCCTCACTTCGTGAGTCGTGAATTTATCGATAATTTGGAAATCACTCGTGGCATTACTTATGATAAATACTGAAGTAAATTTTTTTTCTCAGGTCATCCCTATTACTCCATTGACCTTCCTCTCATTGTTGTAATAATGATGATAGTATTATAGTAATTTTATTTTATTTATATACAGATTTTTAATGTTTGCACATATTTCTGTGCCTAAAATTTTATATTTTTTTTCTCCACTCGTATCTATCCATCCACTCTATGCCCTCCAGTCCTCTTGTTTTCATTCCAGTTCTTATTTCTTTCATCCACGAATTTCGAGGTCTTCCTTTCCTTCTTCTTCCAGGTGGACACCATTCCGATGTTTTTTTGGGTAACTATTGAATATCTAATCTTTTTTTCTCGTATGACAGTATTTGTTATCTTTTTCTAATTTTGAACATCTTGCTGCTCTCCTTATGAAATCCATTTCCATCGACATAAGTTTTTGTTTTTATTGTTTTCCAAACTTCAGCTCCATATGTGACAGTACTTCTCACTATTGAATTATATATTTGTAACTTATTTTTATAGTAATAATATAGAAATAACAATAATCATAAATGCTTTATATTTTATGCATATTCTATCAGTTGAGTTTGGATAAATTATAAGCCTAATAATTTACTTAAATATTGACTTATTATTGGTGATCAGCAGGGCCCAGATTTTGATGACCTAAAATATATCTAAAAAATGACAAACATTGTTTGTCTTCATTTCAGGGCTTGAGAGTACAGCACAGTTTGTTTAAGTTAGAACTGAAATTAAAATTAATTTAAGCTGGCGAATTTGAATGTTCTAGTAAGCTGAACAAATTACTTTATTGCAGCATGTAACCACCAGCAGGCGCACATTACTCAACAATGCATTTATTGCAGCATGTAACCACCAGCATGCGCACATTACTCAACAATGCATTTATTTCGGCTGATACTTTTGTTTTGCACATCTTCACCGTCCGTAAAGGTAACATCATCTCCAAATTCAGATACAAGCTGTCTTAAATGACGAGTTTTAGTTAGGCAGTGCTAAATGTAACTATGCAAACTGAACACAATTTTTCCACTCTGAAACATCTGTAATTACTATATCATCTGTGACAAGGGAAATAACGAACCAAATGCTTGCCACTACAGTAGCAAATAACTAATTTTGCACATGTACGTTGCCTGGAGCAGCAAGTGTGGCTGCACGCTCGTTGCAAATGGACGATTTGCCGCAACATAATAGTATATTACAATGCGAGGTTGGGAAGTGGTTTTTACAGAAGCGAGGATATGTTTAAAAACCGAGCGAAAGCGAGGTTATGTAAAACTCTTCACAAACGTGCGTTGTACATTATTTTTTGCGCGATCGTGTTTTCAAAATAATAAATGATAGTAAAAAATAGCATCTTTGTTGGAAATATTTGCGTTCATTATAAACAACTGACTAAACGTTTACAGTGTGGCCAATGTTTATACGGAAAATGCCGAAAATAATTTAGTAGCAGGCCGTGACACCAATCAGTCATAAAATGGCGGCAAGTACGAATTTATTGTTTTATATTTTTTCAAATAAACTTCAGTTAATTTAAAATGATTTGTTTCGTGTTATGTATATTAACACTACCTTTTGGAGATGAATATATATATATATATATATATATATATATATATATATACACGCGCGCGCGCACGCACACAAAATTATACTCAGTATACAGTATACATAAAGGGCAGTGGTCTTACTTCACGCACGAGGCAGGTAACATGTAATATTACAGTATAGTTATTAGGTTGGCAACCCCGAAATTTAGGAAATTTAACTTTCAATCATGGTCGCACTATCGCGTAAAAATAAATATAGCCGTCACCAACTTTCAACGTCATCGATCCACTGGTCAAATATCCGTTTATTTCGTTAGATTAAAAATAAATTTTAAATTATTTAATTATTTAAATTTATCGTATTTTATACGAATAAAGAAAGAAGAGGACATAAAACGCAAAAAAAAATTACAAAAAAGCGTAAAACGTGAAAAATAACGTAAACCTCAAAACTAGAAAATATGGCGATAAAAAAAAGTAACATAGAATTAAGATATTTATAACCGGAACTACTTGTCCAGTATTTTAATACCCAAAAGCAATGCATACTGCATACAAAATCACATCAAAATCAGGAGCCTGGTGATCAGCTATTGAGTCTCCTGTTAGTTGACTTTGTAACACAGCGCACACCTTTTAGAGTCGGGTTTATCAACATGTGTAACATTTTAATATTACATCTTATTTTCGTTTCACCAACCCTTTTGTGCGAAATGTTAGTAAACATCTTGCTAAATGTGATGGGTGCCACAAATGTGGCGGTGGACTCAGTCTGGCATTTCAGCGCAGTCGGATGTGATTTTGTCAAAACAAATAACGGAACCTAATGCCAACCCAGCTTCTTTTTCACGTTCTTAAAATTTGAGACGAATTTGTAAAATACGGAATTTCTTTACCAATTATCCATTTATGTCTAATTTGATGTTAACTTTTGTTTGCCTCGAGTTCTGCATACTGCAGATAGATGGTGTTATTGTAGTCAATTTTCTATTCTTATGTTTTATATTATGATGCATTCATTGTGTATACAGGGTATAAGAGGGCCTCACCGACAAAATGAAAGAGATGATAGGCCATGCAGAGAGGATCATTTTTTGTGAAGGAACGTATAGTCGCAAACATGTCGTTTATAAGTTATGCGCAATTAGAAGTAGAGGTTTGCTTGAAATCCGAAATAAAAAAAAAATGCCTAAACGACCGGAACGATTTTGACGAAATTCTTTGTGTTGTTTGAGTGAGTCTTTGGATAGTTTAGATTTACAATTGGACCATCTGAAACCATTAGTTGTAGGAGTTCACCTGAAGTGAAAATTTAAAACTAGTTGTAGCGGTCACGATTTTCAATGTTTTACAATGAAACTCATTATATTTTATTAAAATAAATCGAAGTAGGTATTATCCAAAAATGAATGAAATCCGACAATTAAGAGTGGAGGTTTACTTGAAATCAGAAATTAAAAACTGACTCGCAACTGCTATGTTTGGTTCATCTCAGCGTACTCATAAAAATTAATTTACCTTTAATATTTCATTAATTTAGGCGTAGCAACGCACGCCGGATCTTAGCTAGTAATGTTGTAATATATCAGGAAGGCCTGATATGTACCATCTTCTGCTGGCCGATCGGTGCTGCGACGATATCAAACATGCAATGGAGGCACAGGGTCGACTATTTGAACACTTATTGTAAAAACATGCCCTTTTAAATAAAATTATATGTGTACAATTGTCTGTATTCAATTCCGACCTTTACTGGTGAACACCTTCATCTGTGCATAACTCATAAATGACACGTTTGGGACTATATATTCCTTCACAAAAAATTATCCTCTCTGCATCCCATCATTTTGTCGGTTAGGTCCTGTTACACGCTGTAGAAGTGTTTATGTGTATACGTGTGTCTGTGGTTTATAAATGTCGAAGGGTTTTTTTTCTGTTGTAATAGTTAAAATTTATTGATGTACTATATTTGAATTCAAGTGAAGGCAAAATTATTGGTTTCTTGTAGGCCTATGGTAAGTAAGTAAAGTATTCCCACTACAGGCCTCAGGAGGCCTTTGGGGTAGTGGGAGGTTAAGGCTCCCACTATTTCTAGACAATCGGCACTTGATGTCAGCCGGGTTGTCAGCCCTGCGTGACGGCCGCCTTTACCCCAGAACAAGCGTCTGGTACTCATTTCCGTTAGAGGCTGAGTCGACCCCAGGGCCATAGTGCCGCCAGAAGGTCTGGGTCAGTTTAAAAATCCTGACCCCACCGGGACTTGAACCCTCGATGTAGGCCTATGGGGAAGCCCTTAAAGGCAGTTGAAATGTGTGTGATTCTAGTAGAATTCAGCGAGATACAAAATCTGTTGAGTATTTGTCACTACTAACGATATCGCAGGAATGAAGAAGGTAGTTCTGATATTGCCGGCATTTTTATTTGTTTACAATTATTGTTGAAACGTGAATACGTTTTTTTTTTGTACAAGGGTGTGACATCCTACGGGGCAAGTTTGTCGTATGAAACATACATCAATCTCTTATTATCATTCCCATAATATAATCATCTGACTTATTGGCACTATCGAATCCGTAGGTTCATGGTCGCGCGAACATAAGCTTTCCGTACACCCCTATCCTAGCCAACATTTTCCAATCATCCACGTATAATTTACCTCCCTCAAATCATGGTTAATGTTATTCTCCCGTCAATATAATAAAATTCATATCAAATTCCGTTGAGGTGAATAGTCATAAGGTAAAAATTAAAAAGTACCTGTTGGCAGGTGCTGTCGTCCTCAACTATGTCAAAATGATGTATATAAAATATTATTAACTGGAGGCCTTTCGGAAGTTAACTTGCATCATCAGCAGGATGAGTATGCGCTGTAGACGTTGCAGGTCCTGATGCGTCTCCAGTAGGAACTGACTGGTTTTAAGTGTCTCGTATAAGGGATTGTATGTTTGGGGTGTGTTCTCATTCAGAAGCAAGTTGTTGTCGACGTGTTTCAAGATTTCAAGCTTTTCCAGTAGATTCATTTTAGCTGATATTCTTTCTCGGTGAACTACCGATAGTGTGTGTTCAATTGTGTGCATTAATTATATGTTTAGCAAAGCTTGATTGCCACCAGCGTACATAAAATTTCTGACGTGTTCCTTATATCTTATGTTGAAATTTCTATTTGTCCTGCCTATATAAAACTTATTGCAATCTTTACATGTTAGTTTATAAACTCCCTTACTATTGAATTTGTTATGCTCTTCTATGTCATTATTCATTACGTTGTGTAATTTGTTATTGGTTTTATAAACTATGTTTATGTTTTTTTTTTTCCAAAGTTTTAGTCAATTTTGTGGTTTCGTTTCATGTATATGTTAATGTTATCCACGTTTTATTGTTAACGGATTATCTTTCAAGTTTAGTTATGCTATGTATGTAATTTTTCCTTTTTTGTTTCCTTAAAAGTTTATCTATGGTTTGTTTATTGAAACCATTACTTTTTGCCATGTTTTTAATATATTCCAATTCTTTGTTATAATTTATTTTGTTTAGGGGTAACTTTAACATTCAGATAATTAAGCTGTTAAATGTGCTGATTTTTTGCTGGTATGGATGTCTGGATTTGTTGTTAATGGCGAGCATATTATTTGTAGGTTTACGGAAAATGCTTATTTCAAGTTTTTTCTTCTTTATGTTTTACGTTATCGTAAGGTCTAGATAGTTTATTCTATTATTAAGTTCAATGTCCTCTGTAAATTCTATTTTATTATGCAGTTTGTTTAGTTCTATCAGGATTTAATTTTCTTTTATGTTCTCATTCTCATAAATAATCATGACGTCATCTACATATCTTGTGATTATCTTTATACTAAAATTATTTATTGATTTTTCGTAATATTTGTTTTCCAAATCTTGTAAAATATTTGCGCTAATATATCTGATGTGGGAGATCCCATCTTCTTGTTCATATATTTCGTTATTAAATTAATATATTGATATATAACTTTGAATGAATGTCTTTATGGTGTGTTAGCATATCTGATTAGCATCCCCAGGGTTCTGGATTCGTTTTATGACCCTACCATGCAATGCTTTCATTTTGTATTTTTTGGAACGCCTCTTAAGCACAACTGAAAAAATAATTAAGATTTAGGGACTGCATCACGGATACTAGCCAGTGACAGCAACTATCTCTGTGGAAGTACGGATTTTAGAGTTCCCAGAAGAAGCTCTCCATACTGCAAGTAGAACTACTTCCTTTATGGTTTATTGAATTGCTATTACATTGAACTAGATTAGTTAATATTTCAAGTCGGATTGCAACAATATCGCCAAAAGGGAGTGGGGGGGGGAGATAGAGCTAATAGACAAGTAGAAATAGCAAGTTGTAGTGGTCTAGTGGTTTGTCTATGGATCTAAGATTCATAGATTCAAATCCGACTGGAAAGGAAGTAAAGCAATGAGGCCATATCACAGATTTCAGGCCAGAAATAAGAGGGCTCTTGAACTAAATTTGTCGGTGTAATCACGATCAGCTTTGATTCGATACACTTCGATCGTGTCGTTAACTAAAGCATTGTTTACCTACTGTGAAGGAAAAAAAAAACATAAATTCTACACAAATAAGAGTTTTACAGATTTCTGGAGGAAAATAACTTGAAATGAAAAGTGAAATGTTGCATTCCCCTTGCAGTGTTGCGAAAGAGTGGGGCCTTTGTTAGCCGGTTAGGGCGCCGGTGGCTATGAAAAAAAGTTGTCGTAGATAAATTATCTGCTCCTCTAGGATCCGGTTTCGTTACCTAGACATTGTGGAATAGTAGCATAAGTAAAATATACTATAATCCTGAGTTAGATGGTTTAACATTGCCATAATTGGTTGTTCACTAAAAGTGAACTCCTACATTTGAAATATTTGGTTGAAATGTCTAATTTCATTTAAAACCATTTTGATCAACGTTTCCTCTGTGGATATAGTTGAATATTATGAGAAATTAATGGGTAAATGTCCACCACAGCATAGCGCTGTAGGGAAAGAATTGGAGTCATAGCTTTTATTATATGTAGCTAAAGGAAGACCAAAAATTGGATTTGTTTATCTAGGAAACTAGGATGTGTAGCTCTAAAATATTTGATATTCTAGTTGTATGTAATATTATTTTGATAGTTTTAATTGAATTGAGTAGTTTGTTTTACAAAAGTTAGCAATAGATACTTAGCTGCTGTAAGTGTTCTCATGATTAAAATTTCACAAATCAATACTGACTCTTAAAATCATTACATTTTATTGCGATTTATTTTACAGATTTACATATACATCATTTACAATATTTGATTCCGAAAGATTCTTATAAATTAATAAAAATGTTGTGATTATGTGAAATGTAGTATTAGAACTACCCCATTTTAAAAATATTAATGATCCTTGTCAGAGTGAGAGGATTATGTAAGATGATATGAAATTGTCTTTAGAGTGATAAGAGAAAACAAAAATGAAGCGATGTAGATAACTAAGCCTACGTAAGTTTTTTTAAATACTTTTTTAAAAACAATTTTTACAGATATATAATCTCTCTGTGCATTTAAATATTTGGGTGGGAAAACTTTATAAATATAGTTGCAGTAAATCACAGTAAATCCCTCTCCCCAATTATTAGGAAGCTGTAGAGTAATAAGGGCTTAAAGAATTTTATAAAAATAATATTTATGTCTCAGTTTATTAAGATCTTATAATATTGCTGCTTCAACTTCAGTTAGCTAACTGAAATCAAATATAGCATATATAAATGCATATTATTTTAAATTTTAGCATGTATAATCCAGTTAGAATTAACCGTACAAACGGTAGAGACTGGCCAAAGGTATGATGCATTTCGGGGTCATGTATCCATAACAGAATTTACTCTTGATACTTAAATCTTTTTCACTTTCGAGATAATTACTTCATTTTGTTGTGTTACAAGCCCTGCTTAGAAAAAACATTTCAGAGAAAAATTACTATTTGATAGTATATTGAAATAACGGAATCTTTAAGGAAATGAAGTTTGCAAAGAAGACAGTAGAACTATTTGGTTCTATGGTGTTAATAGAGAAGTAAACAGTTTATTTGTAAATCATGATAACGGCAATTACTCGAGTAGTTTAGTGTTAATATTAACATTGCAAACACTTGGTAATTTTATTAATGTGGATTTCATTGTGTAATTACTGTATGTTACTGTAACTTCCAGGTACTTCATTGACATTACTTCACCATTTGTTGGATTGGGGTACTCGACATTTTACCCAACTCTAAATATGGTAGGGATCTTTGGACTTCCGACAGTTCAACATTTGAGAATTTTGGGTCTTTGTTGTCATAACAAAGCATTCAAAATTTAATCAGCCAATCACTGCGTGATCACTCTTAACCCTCTAGCCCACAAACTCGAACTTTCCTGCGAAATACTTTGAAATGGTGTAAGTTTTCCAAATTATTTTGGTTCAAATTTTGTTAATTTTGTTTGGTTTTCATTTTTACGGTAAATTGTAGAATTGGGTTAAATTTGCGTATCTTTTAATTGTTAATACTTGTGCGTATTTTTACTGCATTGGCGAGATGTTCCCACGTCTGAATTACAGATTCGTGCGTGCTGATGTTCCTCCCACCGTCACTCCGTGTATGAAACTCAACATTGTACTCCTAGAGTTCAGTTGTATCTGTCAAAAGTCCAAAGATCCGTTAATTCCACTGTAGTTAATTTATGTTGGCAGTGCTCCAGTATATAACATTTTCTTCAAAACTAATACAAATTTTGATCTCAATTACATTAATGAGTCAAAATAACCAACTCATTAATAATTAGTGTTATTTCCTACATGTATTAAATAAAACAAAATGTTTGATCTTACATAACCACTTTGCAATTTTTGAGGAAAATAATAATTTATTTAAAACCATTTATTTAATTTATTATTATTTTCCAGTGCCACTAGGATGTCTTACGACGTTACTGGCATTCTGTCTTGGCATTGGCGGAGATGTAACCCGCTTCTGAGGTTGGGGCGCCTGGAATAGTAGCCCATATTATGATACAGTAATGAAAGACATTGCCTTACGTATGAGGTTGAAATATTTATGCCTGAGTCGATAGACGAGGGCATAACTTTTCAACGAATACATAAAAGCCTTCCATACTGTATCATACTATATTTTATATTTCGTTGAATTTCTTACCTTTAATAAAATTAATAACTAAATAAGACATCGTTATCATGCTCACTTCAGGGTCACCATTTAGAATGGTATATCAAATACATTTCCAGTGACGTATTTGAGTAATTTACTATAATCGTTCGTTGAATTATTTCTGAGTCGCAAAAGGATAGTTAAATATTATAATTCAAATATTATATTGAGTAGATATTTTAACTCATGTCCCAAATGGGAGTCAATGACCAATCACGTTTCATTGAATTTTGCTTTACAACGAATGACAGTCGTGTTTCACCTCGCTATTTATAGAATTCAGTTTACCAAAATAAAGAAAGCTACTCCTTTTTAATATTCTGAACAGGTCAGAGCATTATTTTGCAGTGACTGACTCTCCAACAAATACGTTGAATATAGCAAGCAATGAACAGATTCCTTCAAACTTCACATTTGATAATTGTGTGTTCAATAATTGTGATTTTAAATAATGATTTTACTGAGTTGTTTCCTAAAAAAAATAATTAATAATCTATAATGTTGGTTATAATATACAGTTTGACGTATTTCATTTTTTATCCACTAGGGTCCATTCTTACATTACCAAGTTTCAATGTATAACCTCACATTTCTGATTTGTTTTCAAACATCGCCGTTTTCATTAAATATGTACATAATTTTAAATACCGGTAACTGTATTTACTTATTCACTGGCACTATCGAACCCATAGATTCATGGCAGCGCGGACATAAACTCTCCATATATCCCTATCCTGAGCTAACGCTTTCCAATCATTCCCTGTATAATCTACTTCCCTCATTAAATAATGATTTTTGAGTAAACATTAATTTTATTCGTTAAATAGTCCTAACAAATTCCACTCTTAAAGTGACTCGTGAATTTATGGATGATTTGGAAATCACTCATGACATTACTTATGATAAACTTATTTAAACACCAAGTTATATGCAGATTATTCTTAATATTGCTTACGTTAAAATCAGCCACGCTACATTCTAGTTTTTATGTTGCGTATGAAAAGTGTTTGAGAACATTAATAATTAATTTTACCTACTCATTTTAATGACATAAAATATCAAATTTGACACAGTGTAAATAAGGGGAGAGTTACGTTATCCCGATTATCTTCTTGTATCTTGTTTCCCTTAACAGAGATTTAGACGCTCTCCCCCTACAGGGAATAATTTGAACCATCTAATTTAGTTACACTTGTTTTCATATAAATGTCATTTGAGTGGTCCGTGGTCAGCGTTCCGCCTCATATTGACATCTAGCAAACCAAGGTAGTACTAGGACGGGAAATTTAAGTAAATTTTGCTTAGAGGCCATTTCATTCAGGCTTCAGACTCGGGACCCACGGCTTAAAGTCCCTCCCGGAGGACTTGCTCCTTGGATTTTTCCATCCTAAAAAATCTATCGACCCCGGCCGGTTTGAACCCGCGACTCTCGGGACCAGCGGCAAGGAGCATAACCGCGGCCGATATCCCGATTATATGAAGATGATAATGTGCTGAATTGTATCAAGATACTGAAATTCCAACCCAACACTGAAGGAAATCACGAAACATTATAGTCGGCTTAATAGGCATCGGGATTTAATAAGGGAATCTCCCTATACGAGTCTCAGATGCCAAGGATACATAATTTGTAAGTTAAATTTACAATAAATACCAATAAGGGTTTTTTTTTAATTTTATAAGATACATTTTCAAGATACAATAAGCACGAATTAATTTATAGATTCTCAACCTAGTTTTGGTCCTTACAGAGTAATTTAAGCCAGAGGTACACCACACGATAATAAAATGTATTGTAAATAAATATTACATCGATCTAATATAGGCCTTGTGCCTTAAATCTGAATTTAACCTAAATTCCAGACCAAGAGGAACCACAAGAATAATTCTGTATAAGGAAACATTCATATGGTCTGAGCGGGAATCGAACTCGGGATATATATGAACTATAGTAAGAAGCTCTAATTTATTATTAGACATTGCATAGTCTGTATGAAGTTAATACAATATGTAATGTATGTGTATATTAGGTCGACGTAATTTTAATTTAAAATACATTTTATTATCGTGTGGTGCACCTCTGGCTTAAATTACTCTATAAGGACCAAAACTAGGTTGAAAATCTATCAATTAATTCATGCTTATTGTATCTTGGAAATTTAACTTATAAAATAAAATAAAAACGTATTGGTGTTTATTACAAATTATGTATCCTTGATTTATGATAAAGTTTGCTCGATTGATGATAGCATCTGAGACTCGTGTAAGGAGATTCCCTTATTAAATCCGATGCCTATTAAGCCGACTATAATTTTTCGTGATTTCTCTCAGTGTTGGGTTAGGATTTCAGTATCTTGATACAATTCAGCACACGAAATAGGGAGAATGTAATATGGGTGATTATGATGGCTTGATGATGGTTGGGGACTATTTGAGGATTAAAAGTTTTGTCATTTGTCTGAAAGGTGAGGATATCTCACCCAGGAAGCTTGTCCCGACTGGGGATCGAACCATGCCTAGGCAAAGAGACTACACTGGCAGTCTTATAATATTATCACCGGTACTCTTCTCCCTAATAGAAGGACACTTTTGTTTCTCCAGATTCATACGGTGCAATGTATGTGTGTATATGAAAATCTCTCTGTACAGTTTTTATTTTGATTTTGTTTAAATTAGCATGCAATTCAGATTAATAAGTTGTTGAACACCCGGTAGAACGCGTTCCGTGAAATCGTGAGGTGACTCAAGCATTTAATCTTTTTTTTTTTTTTTTTTGAACGCGTTCTTCTGTCCGTTCAACTTTGGTATCCATTGTTATCAATTGTACGTCCGATCAAATGCAAAATGGACACTCATGAACTCATTTTTTATTGTTGACTTTAGTCGAATATTATTTGTTTATGAAGAAAATTGTAGTGATATCGGTCATGGGGGGGGGGACTTGTGGTATCCAATTTCAGGCACGTTTAATCATTGGGAATTGCAAAGAGAATAAATTATGTTAATGGACCAAAGAGAGATAAAAATCAGACAGGTGAATGGAGAAGACTACATAACAGTGAACTACATGAGCTTTATAGGAAGGCTGATATAATAAGAACAGTTAAGTCTCGTAGACTGCGATGGGTAGGACATGTGGCACGAATGGGGAACGAAAGACGTGCATGGAAGCTTCTTGTAGGAAAACCAGAGGGAAAAGGCCCAATTGGTAGACCAAGAATGAGATGGGAGAATAACATTAAGTATGATTCGAGGCAAGTAGATTATGCAGAGAATGATTGGAGAGCATTAGCTCAGGATAGGGGTGTATGTAGAGCTTATGTCCGTGCGGCCATGAACCTACGGGTTCGATAGTGCCAGTGAGTAAGTAAGTATAACTTCTATTAAACTATAAATTTTCATCTCCAAGAAAGGATTTTTTTAACGAAAGGATGAACCATTAAAAAAACGGGATTTTTGTCTATATTTTATGTGTTTGCCAGTCATTAATTATACGTTTTATAGTGCGTGAATTGCTGCAGATTTCACACACTGATTTTATTTAGTCAGCCGCGGTTATGCTCCTTGCCTCTGGTCCCGAGGGTCGCGGGTTCAAACCCGGCCGTAGTCGATGGATTTTTTAGGACGGAAAAATCCAAGGAGCAAGTCCTCCGGAAGGGACTTTAAGCCGTGGGTCCCGAGTCTGAAGATTTTCAGGCTCGTAAAAAATCCTTAAGCCTGAATGAAAAGGCCTCTAAGCAAAATTTACCGAATTTTCCCGTCCTAGTACTACCTTGGTTTCCTAGATGTCAGTATGAGGCGGAACGCTGACCACGGACCACTCAACATGACATCTATAAGAAAACAAGTGCAACTAAATTAGTATGGTTCAAATTCTTCCCCGTAGGGGGAGAGCGCCTAAATCTCTGTAAAGGGAAAACATAGGCTTACAATATAATACAATACAATTGTATTTAGTCATTATCCTAGATACGAATTGGTAATTCTTTTTTTAGCATGACCATTTCTTGATCTGTAATAGTAAGTATATATATATATATATATTATATATATATTATTTGAAATCGTGGTGGGATAGATATTATAAGAATTTATCTTAATTAATTACAGTTAACATCTTGATGTAGTCAACCAATCCAATATCCATTTTCCCCTGATTTTCTTGATGAATGTATTAGCAATATTATTAGGTGGTCTGAGGATGGAAGAATTTTCTGATAGTGATATAGTAGCTGCTTTACGATCTTTATCACCCTCATAATTATATTCAGAAAATATAATTATCTGGAATTTTTGTTGTGAAATTTGTAAGAAATCTTGTTTTATAGCTTATGAATGATTTGAGAACTCTGGTAATTTGTATGAACACTTGAAATCTAAAAAGAGTCAGCATAACAATTTATAATTGTCGAAACTTTGAAGAATTGCATTAACATACAATTAAATTACCAGTCTCATGTTTTGATAGTTTACCTAATGACAGTTTTTGGCATTGAGAGATGTGTGCAGACCTTGAGTAAGCGTGTTTAAAATTATTTACTCCATCTACATTCCATTTAATTACTGAAGAGAAATTGATTATTATAATACTTAGCTCTATATTACTGAAGTAGTGACTGATTAAAGTAACGACATATGTTTGATTCCATAGATGTTTAGTTTTCTTCTTATTTGACTTCAAGAACACCCTCAGTAGGATTTGTTATAATTACCGCTATTTATGTTTTTATTGAGAAATGGAATTAGTTTTGGGTAGTCCAATTTTGATCTAATTTGAGATTGATACGTTAGGATGATAAGTGTTATCTGCACCCCATTTATTCGCTGAAAGAGTGTTAATTGTGTGTAAAATACGTTAGATTAATCCAAGTGCCGCGCCGAAGCCGGAGTAGTCATACCTTGGCGCTGACCTATGGGATAAGCGCTAGTTCTAGTCCCCCGTGTTTAAGAAGTTTTCTTGGATTTTCGGCCAGTATGGGACATGCGTCCATGCATCATCGAGATGAATTTGAGTAGCTACAATGAGCCACTTCAGGTTGAGTAAACCATAAATGACGGTTGGGGATCCGACATGCTGACCACATATTATCCTTATACCTGGCTGGACGATCGACTACTTGTGTAAGTGGCAGAGTGGATATGAGGCCAGCTACAGGATGGTACGCCAAGGGCTCTCTTACGCCATGGAGTTTTTTATTAATATTTTAAGGCCTTAATGTGTGGGGTCCAATTTAATCTCGTATCAAAACTAAGATATTTTATGTTAACTATATTTCAGAAACGTTAATAATGTTTGTTAATCATTTAGCCTACAGTATATCACAGTCTTCGTTCCTGAGAATATAATAAAATTTGTTTTAAAACTGATAATTTATCATGAGTAAAGCCACGAGTGATTTCCAATTTATCTAGAGAATTTTGAAATCAAGAGTGGCATTTGTTAGGACTATTTAACGAATAAAATTAAGCTGTTTACTCACAAATCGTTGTTTAGCTATAGTTATTTTAAAATATTTATATATTTAATGTAAACGGCGATGTTTGAAAACAAATGAGAAACGTTATGTTTCATTTGTTCATCACTGTAACCAGATCATATCCATTGCAATAGAATCGCAATATTGTAAGAATGCACCCTAGTGGAGAAAAAATGAAACACATAATTACAGGTTATTAATTAATTTCTGATGTCCTATGATGTAAATTTGTCAATTCTATTTTGCTGCAACTTTAATTCCTGGGAAATTACGTTTAAGTAAGTGGTATAATCAATTGCTACGGATGTTTTTCTATTATATCTCGAAAGCAGAATCTGGTTACATTCGTGCACTATATATACAATCTGGGAGCCACTTGATAAAATGAAAGCGATAAAATAAAAGTGATAAAATCGAGGTGAAAAACGACTGTGATTGGTTGTGAATCAAAATTCATTGAAATGTGATTGGTCATTGACTCCCATTTGGGGCATGAGTTACATAGTCATAGATAAAAATAGCATCGTCACAATTATTCTCTTTTTAAAGCAATTCGTCTATCCTGAAATTAAAAATGATGAGAAATTAAGTTTATGCTAATTATTATTTATTTTCTATGCTCCTTAACGTCCAATGTCGTAACGTCATAAGCCATTTAAAGCGCGACGCGAAAGGACCTATACATTTTGTTGAGAAGCTTGATTTTTTAACGATCCGTAATCTGCAACATGGGAGCCATGTTTTTTTCGTCCCATACGAAGGAAAGATTCTTACGACTTAAACATCATGCACTCCGTAAACTTCTGATTCAGAGACGAGAGCATTGTAGATACAATCAATATATTGAAGTTGTTCTCAAGATTTCTAAAAAAAAACTTTTAATATCTTCATCGATTCTATTTAATATACACTGGAAATTGCCAAGCAGTTCATTCCGTCAATTGCCTGAAGATAATGCCAAGAATGTAGTAACAAGCTGGTGGCATTAAAAAAATCTGCATCACTTTTTAATTAGAGCATCTCGAGTATAGTAGATTCATAGTACACAGTTTTCTAATCGCTGAAAGATAAGTAATAATGACTTACCCTCCAATACACAATGAATGTATTGAAATAAAAAACAATCTTCCATGTATAATTATGTTGTCAAATAAAGTAATATTTAAATAAATAAATGAAAATTAGAATTTATAAAGCAGTGATGCGGCAAGTAATGACCTACGCCTCAGAGACTAATGCTGGTACTGTAATGCTGTGGTTTATCTACGACGCAACGCGCCAGCGCAAAAATTGCTCCCCATGTATTTAAATGGAGGTGGTTTATCTACAACGCAAATCGCTGGCGCGAAAAATTTTGCGCTGGCATGTCGCGTCGTGTATTGGAATCATTTGAATTCGAGACGCAATTTGCCAGCGCAAATAAAGAATATAGAATATATTACCTGTACTCATTGGTGTAATTGCTAAAAACAAACTAAGATTTTATGACAAAATGTCGGAAATACAGTACTTGTTAAAACAACTTTCCAATTTTAACGACGATAGTTAGATAGTTTTGTTGCAAATCATCGAGTTCTATACAATATGAGCATGAAGGAGGACAGAGATGTACAGAAAAAAGTTATTGTGGCTTGAACTTAGCCAAGAGATAAATAAAAGCTGTAAATATTGTTTCTTGGGGATATTATGGATGTACATACATTTCGTCTTCTATTAAATTAAAAACCTGATAAAACTGCTCAGGCAAAAATCTGAAGTATTCTAAAATTTGGTATTTTCATCAACCATATGTTTATTTAAGAAGTAAAGAATAATTTATTCTATAATTTTCCATACAACATTCATATGATGCTGTTCTAGGTACTTTTTCTGTCTTTACTAATATTTCGTACTATTTTAAACGTTTTGCAGCGATACTTAAAACTTTTTTTATAAAGAATTTTAATATGTTTATCTATGTACACAAATTACGACTTTTCCTCTTAATTTATTTTCAAAGTTCTTTATTAGAATTGAAGTTGGCGTACGTGAACGCTTATAAAATTAAATCCACCAGGTGGCAGGACATATGTGTGAATGACCAACATTTGCATTTAATTCCAAACCATATTTTAAGAAATAAATGTTCAATCACTTCATTTTGTTAGGTTCCGATGGGTCAGTTTAGTGTACATCAGATTAGTTTATAGTTTACTAAATAGTATCTATGTAATTTATTTTATTAGGTTATGCAGGGACAGGTTTGTATACATTCATTTTTGTAAACACATTTGGAAATTTATTATGAACGTTGGTCATTTTGATTTCCCATATATGTGGTCCCATCTGGCGACAATTCCATAAACATAAGCGCTGTAGCGTTTGCGCTCCATGCTAAACCAGTATCACGCCGAGCGTAACGCGAGATTGCGTCACGTCGGGCGCGACACGCTGTATAATAAACCGTAGCATAAGATCGAAATATACTTTAGAAACACATAAGATGAATACACCACGGAAAATCCTAAATAAAACAAAGAGGGATAACATTATAAAAGAGGAAATAAGGAGACAGGCAATGCTTAGGTAAATAAGAAACTATATGAACGGATTTTGCACGTATCTAGAATGGCACCACACAGGATTGTTCGTATAGCAAGAGATAAAATCTACCGACGTATGGAAGGAGGTCACCCGGAAGACCTGAGAATTGTTGGAATTATTCTTGATTTGTGGACTGAACAGACTGTAAACCTGCATAACATGCAGAGAATAAGAAGACTGCGACGAATATTGGAATAAATCAGCCCGGCATGTTGACACGTTACTGGCTGGAGGATAGTCCACCTGTACATATGGGTCCAGCAACCAGGCCAAGGGCCTCCTAGACTGTCGCGTCTTGGAATTGAGATATGAATTTATCGTTTATCTCTAAGAGTTTTTGAACACAACTTAGTTGCTATGCTAACAAAATAAAGCGCAATACTGTTATGGGAAATGAACTAACATGTATGGTGAGTGAAACCGTTATGTTATAACCATAGTAGACAATTTTCAACTGT
Source organism: Diploptera punctata (assembly GCA_030220185.1). Lineage (NCBI taxonomy): Eukaryota > Metazoa > Arthropoda > Insecta > Blattodea > Blaberidae > Diploptera > Diploptera punctata. The sequence goes on along the minus strand of JASPKZ010002717.1, from coordinate 210,566 downwards.
TGATCTCCCATAGTAATAATTTATATATTATATACACATGTGTATATATATATATATATATATATATATATATGTGTGTGTGTGTGCAGCAGTTTACATGACATGGCATATATCAATTAATTAAAAAAAGTAAGACCTAGTTCATTAACCAGCAAAATCTGACCATTACGAGTTGGGTTAACCTGAAGCGAAAACTAAAAAAAAAATCACTCTAACGGCTGCAATTTCAATTTTTAGAAATCAAACTCCATAATACTATTGAAATAAAATGAAGATATTCTCAAAAAAAAAAAAATCAGGGGAAACATACTATTAGAAGTAGATGTTTACCTGAAATCAGAAATTAAAAAATCGGTGTCGTGTGGGACCGATAAATTCCTAGCAGAAAAAAAAACTGTGCTACTAGATGGCGGGAGAAAGTATTTGACAGAAGAGAATGGTAATATGCCTGTATTCTAAGATATGTTCAAAGCCCATGACTGTGATGCCATGGAAGAAGAAGAAGGGTGAAAAATAATTATAGAAAATTGTCAGAGTTGCTATTTGGATATCAAGTTATGCCGATTTGACAGTATAATTAATAATATTAATTATTTGTGGGTCGCTATCCATGAAGTGAGCAATGGCACATATAACATTTAGAGTGGCAGGAGACGTCTCGTTAAAATGTATTGGGCTGGTTGCCACTTGGCGAATGAGTAAAGCTGGCGTACTTCCCACATTGCAGATCTCTGTACATCGCCTGAATATCTTAACCCGTGTGAAAACAAAACAAAAATTAAAACGCTTAATCATTCAAATTCGTGGTATGATTCCGCTCACATTCTGGTCTTGTACATCTCCCGTTTTAAGGCGAATATCCTCATAAACTTTATTGTTTTCCCTTAAATGGAATATTTGGCTATGCTTTAAGATCTTACTTGTAAATTTTTATATGGAAATCGTGCTTAGCTATGTCCGTTTTTTTTTTCAAGAAACAATCCCAAATTTTTGGACGTTTGATGAAGGAAGTAAAGAATTGCCCAATGATTTTAGCGTATTTTTAAATGCATACTCTTTAGAGGATATTATAGGTTGGCAATACAAATGCCTAATATAAACTAATCATAGTTGTAGATACCTCTCTTAATCATTACATATATATTTCGAAATGCAAACACTGGATTGCAAAGTTTGAGGAAGGATCTAAAAAAATAGATAGGGGATTTACAGTCTATGCTGTAAGTTACGTTCCTTATTATTTTTTTTAAATTTAATTATGCCTTAGTACAAGTGGGGCACGCGTAGCGTAGTGGTTAAGGCACTGCGCTACAAGCCGGAAGGTCGAGGGTTCGAGTCCCGGTGGGGTCAGGATTTTTAAACTGACCCAAACCATGTGGCGGCAACTTGGCCCTGGGGTCGACTCAGCCTCTAACGGAAATGAGTACCAGACGCTTGTTCTGGGGGCAAAGGCGGCCGTCACGCAGGGCTGACAACCCGGCTGACATCAAGTGCCGATTGTCCAGAAAAAGTGGGAGCCTTAACCACCCACTACCCCAAGGGCCTCCTAAGGCCTGTTGTGGGATCACTTTACTTTACTTTACTTAGTACAAGTAGTTACAACTTTTTTCTTCTACCTTTAGGTCTATATCCTTGGACGCATTTACGTAATAGCACAGACTATTTAGTTAAATTTGTAGAGAACAACAAGTCGATATTGGGGCAACGCGCCCTCCTTAGAAAACACCAATTGGTTATCGAGGTAAATCGATGGAATATTTTGGTTGGAAAAAAAAAATCGAAGATTTCTTTAATATGGTAACCATGTGTAGCAGAGCTCTCATATAGGCGCCTAAGATTGGTTTGGTTACCGAAATGAACCACAATAAAAATAAACAAAATAACATATATTTGAAGTTCGTCTAATCAATTTTTCATATTACGTCTGGCGATTGCCCCACTATCTTTCAACACTATATAGAGTTTTAAAAAATATCGTTTGCAGTGTTTCGAGGATGTGGAGGAGGTATATATATAAAGCGACAACGCTCTGGCGGATGTAATATTTTTCCGCCAAATAGTCTGAATCGAGGTGCCTATCCTCTAAGGCCACCTAGCGGAAAAATGTTTTAGTCACACATAAATATTTTTTATTCCTCCCTGAAATGTGGTAAACGAACTTTTGGTACACCATGGAACTGTAGACAATTAACTTTTAAGGACACATAGCTGAATTAGCCAGGAATTGGCCACATAAATATATATTTATTTTTATTAATTTTATCATCCGTGAAACCTAAACAAATGTGTTAACAACTTGTGTAACATGGATTATATCTAATATTACCTTTATCTCAGATAATAATATTAGACCTAATTATATGTTGAAATACAGATTTTTTATTTGTTAACATAAAATAGAGTTGCAATTATTATTCTAGTAGATTTAATTAAATGGCGGCGGTATACTGACCGTGCGTAATCATTAGTATCTTAATTAGGTAATTCTGAATATCTATGTTCTGCGGGAGGAGTATTTTGAAATCATTCAATTGAACATTAAACATATTTTCTTTTTTGTGTAGGCTATAGTGCTGAATGTTAATATGGGATTGTAACGTGGCCGTCATGTGGTCAATTTTGATAACCGAATCATTAAAATGTTAGGAGTACAGTTAGTTTTTTGGTCAGACTACGGGCTGGATGGCCCAGGTTCTATCCCGGCCAGCGAAGAATTGGGCATTTTTCTTCGCTGACTTGCCTATGTTGTTACCATGGCAACACGCGCTTCGCTCACTGTAGAAACTAGAAGATAGACGCGAGTTCTCAACCCCCTCCACCCAAAATAATCCACAGGTCTCTGAGCTGTATTCCACTCGGAAATACAGGGTGGACCGCTCGAATGGACCTAATTTCAATTGCTTGTTACTGGCAAACGGTTGAAGATAGAAACTTAAAACAACGTTCATAGTACAGAAAAACTCACCAAGTTTCGAATCCTGTCGGTAGATGGCACAAAGATACGTTTCTCGTTCTTAGATTTAATTGTTTGTGAAAATGGCGACTCCGCAGATGAAAGCGGAAGCTGTTTGTGGTATGCGGAGTTTAAATCAATCATTAGAGTTCAAAGGGAGTTCCGGCGTGTGTTTAACCGTGATGCTCCAACTGCTAGAAGCATAAAGAAGTGGCGTGATACATTATTAGCTACAGGATCTGTGTTGAAGAAGCATGGTGGTGGTCGCAGAGCATCCGATGAAATGGTAGCAAATGTTCAAGCCGCATTTGAGCGAAGCCCCCGGAAGTCATTAAGAAGAGCTTCGCGGGAACTTCAAATACCAAAATCGACATTACAACGGATTGTCCACAAACGCCTCAAACTGCACGCATATAAAGTGCAGTTAGTGCAACGTCTGGAGCCGAATGACATGCCGAAACGAGTGGAATTCGCCAATACGATGCTGGACCGTCTCGGCGCTGATCCTGACTTCATGACCAAGATTTTCTTCTCGGACGAAGCCACTTTCCATTTGTCAGGCAAGGTAAACCGGCATAATGTGCGGATCTGGGGATCGGAGAATCCTCACGCTATTCAAGAGCATGTTCGTGATAGTCCGAAGATGAATGTTTGGTGCAGTTTGTCACATAATAAGGTCATTGGACCGTTTTTCTTCGCCGAGAAAACTGTTCGTGGTACCACATATCTTGACATGCTGGAGCAGTTCTTCTTTCCACAAATTGAACAACTGCAGCCTAACATCGTTTTCCAGCAAGATGGTGCTCCTCCCCACTGGTCCAATGAAGTTCGTACGACTTTGGACAACATTTTACCTGGCCGTTGGATTGGTAGGGGAGGACCAATCGCGTGGCCCCCGAGATCTCCCGATTTAACACCACTGGATTTCTTTCTCTGGGGCTATGTCAAAGATAAAGTTTACACCACCCCAGTCAAAGACCTTCGTGATCTTCGTGAGCGCATCATAGAGGCTATTGAGAACATTCCAGAAGACATACTCCAACGTACTTGGCAAGAAATTGTTCATCGCTTTGATATCGTCACAGTGACTGCTGGGGGCTCATATAGAGATGTGGTGATCTGGATATCAAAACTTGGTGAGTTTTTCTGTAATATGAACGTTGTTTTAAGTTTCTATCTTCAACCGTTTGCCAGTAACAAGCAATTGAAATTAGGTCCATTCGAGCGGTCCACCCTGTACAGTACCGTGATATAATATTAGTAACAAAGAAATCACTTTAAATTTAAGCAAACGACTACAATAAACATTAAAATATAATTATTAAATATGTTAATACAGTTAATATGGGCGAAACCACTCAGCTCCACACAGAAAGCCATCCTTACATTAAATAATTAATTTTTATTAGCCTTATAGCGAAATAAGCATTGATGATGAGATTTTTTATATCCATATAAATTACATTGATTACCTTTGCTTGTTTACTTAAAATATTACTAATAAAGTTTGCCATGATTTATTGCATATTGGCGAAAGTTGCTCCTTTTTGCGAATAGTGGTACAGACTGCTCTATTTTCGGACTTTCTTTTGTAAAATCATGAAGTATTGAAATCAGACATAGTATGTATACATATTCTCTAGACGTGTGAGTATATTTTTATTTCATTCTTGATTAATCGGTCAATTGATAGGACAATAATTGGAAAATATATATCTACTAATTATTCATGCATTTAACGTATGATACCTCTTAAAATGCAGAGAAAGCTTGATTCCGTGCTTTAATTTCAAGCTTGAGAGATAGGCCTATGCGTTTCGGAGTTGTATCCAATTTTCATATTAGACATGTATCTTTAAAAGAAAGTTAGTGTAAATCTGGAATTTGGCTGGTGTTTAGCGATCGGAAGAGATTGTACTAACAGGAAGCTGGGGGATTTGAATTGCTTCAGGTACCAGAGAACAGTTAAGACCACCCCGTGTGTAAAATTGAGCCTGAAATGAAATTAGCAGTGGAACCGTATCAATCTTGATAGTGCTGTTGCCAATTGTAAGGATTGCCACCTGGTAATAGCTATTTCTCGGGTGGGAAATATTTCATTTCGAACTCATGACCTAAAATTTCTGCCTACAAATTCGGTATGGTGCTCTTTAGTGTCACTTTATATATAATACATTCAGTTAATCCTTGAATTAGCAATGTTTCCTGAAAGATATGCTAAAATGTGATATTGTGATATTTGTTGTTAATGAAAATTCATCGGTAGAGAATATTTGCATTTGTGTTAAAAAAAGGACGAATCAGAAACAATTACAATATTGGCTATGTATTAGTTGTGTTCATTTCTCTAACACATTTAGGTTGTACATGATACATTGAATTTCGTCAATTTACAAAAATATAAGGTTTAAAATAAATAAAAAATATATCCGAACCGATAAATTGATGCGCTAATTATTAGTATCGAAATATCGTTCTAAATATTAAAAATGTAATTATTACGTGATAATATGGCTACGTGTATGGATATCCCATTCGATAGATCCCTAGTTGACAGATCATTAACTCTTATAACATGACCAAAATATTGTATTCATTGTTTCAACCTCTCCTCTCCCCCCCCCCTTTTTATACAGGGTTTGAAACTTACCCACTGGGCGGATTGCCTTTAGGTAGGACTTATTGATCCCTGAGCCATACACTGGTCAAATACACACTGATGCTCTTCCCAGGTCCCGTGATTAGCAGTATAGCTGGGCCACTGGTGAAATCATTAGAAAACATAAATATGGTATGAAAGTTCATCACTAATTCTTACAAGATAACAAAAATATCTCCGATTCCGATTGAGGGTCTTTCCACTTTTTCAGCGGTTGCCCTTTTACCAGCCGGCTGCTGGTCCTTCACATCCACATGTGTCAATCACAGAGGTAGATGATCAACAGCCAGTGTAGGGGTGACATGTGGTTAGCATGTCGAGTCCCCCAGCCGTTATAGCTGGTTCCTCAACCTGGAGCCGCTACTTATTGTAGCTACCCAATTGCCTCACGATGCTGGGTGGGCACCGGTCCCATACTGGCCGAAATACCATGAGAAAATTTCTTCCCCCATGGAGACTCGAACCAGCGCAAGTCCCGTAGCTCTGCGCCAAGGTTTCCTACCTTAACCGCTCGGCTACGGCGCGGGACTACAAAAATATCTTATTTGTTATTTTAACCTTTTTTTTGTAGGACTTAGAGCTTTACTTCCTTGGTGGGCCGTCTGTAGGCAAAACTCATTGCTATTAGAACCATACACTGGCAAATACACAATGATGTTCTTTACAAGTACTGTTATTAGTAATAGCCTATGGCAGTGCGACAGCCGACATAATTACAATTAGAAAATAGTACTTTGTGTGTAGCAGTGCTCAGATACAGGCTAAACCCACTGGCGGCACTATGGCCCTGGGGTCGACTCAGCCTCTAACGGAAATGAGTACCAGACGCTTGTTCTGGGGGTAAAGGCGGCCGTCACGCAGGGCTGACAACCCGGCTGACATAAAAGTGCCGATTGTCTAGTAAAAGTGGGAGCCTTAACCTCCTACTACCCCAAGGGCCTCCGGGTCTGTTGTGGGATCACTTTACTTTACTTTTACTTTGTGTGTAGCAGTGCTCAGATACAGGCTGTTTCTTTAATTTAATTTCACAAGCGTTTACATACAATTTCCAGATTTTCTTTGTTTATTTTCCAATACTTCACTCTATAAACGCATGCAATTTTTTTAGAGTATTTTCTTTACAGTTTATTTTATAACTCAGTTCTTCACACTAGCTGATTAGTTAACAAAAACATTTACTCATCTTCGTGCTTATGTCACTCTGACTCATCCAAAACTAGGACACGGCTGGCCGATTAGAAACTCGCATCTTATATATGCGAGGAGGGCAGTCTGTATCCCTCTCCAGTATAGAGTCTAAGAGGCCGATTCTTCTATAATCGATGTATCTGGAAAATCACGTCTGGAGTGGTAGTTTGCGAGTCCTAGTGCCTCATAACGAGTCCTGCCGCTGCTCGCGAAATTCAAAGGCGGTAATTTGAGCAGCAGTGCGTCACATTAATCGTGCAGAGAAGCTCTTAAGCCACCAGTCGAACCAGATGAACAGTCATCTTCCCTCTAGGCTGACATTGAATTCGGTAGGTCATATAGTTGATCCTCTTGATCAGGAACACTGCAATTATCTTGCAGCGATTATCTTTTTTTCATTCAAGTTGGGCGGTATATCCACCCTTGTGGAATCCAGCGAAGTTGACTAATCGGTCATTGCGTTTCTTCATCATGTATGTGAATATAGCCTTCAGCACGTGTAGTTGGGTAGTTTTTCTACCCACGCCGTAACCAAAGACTCACTTCCAGCTAGAATAGCTTCTTTATTTTTTACGGTGAGTCTGGGGATAGTTGATCTTCGATCCGCGTCGTTGAGTAGAATTTCACCAGCCCGAAACGTAGTAGCTGTTGACCAGTTTCTACTGTAGCGTCGTACATATTTAGGGCGCTCAGACCCAAGATGACATCCTGGCGACAAACCCCATCATCATAGCTTGCCCCTGCCTATGAGCAGGAAAGCCTTCTCAACTAGGACAATGTTCCCTGACGCGGCGCGAAGCTCGAACTTCTGTAGTAGCTTCCTCTGTGGGAACTATCCTGGTGCTTTGGGTTGCACAATGGTCAGGGTTGATCCTGTATCGGCGAGCATTCGGCAGATCCGTCCATGTATCCACCAGTCGGCAATGAATCCATAAGTATTTCTGTTGTTTACGGCGTTCAAGCACGAAAAGGGAGGATGGTGGTGGCGGTGAAGACGTTTAGGTCGAACCTTCTTCTCATCTGGCCATTGTTGCTTTTTTGTTTTCTTGCGGGCCTAGGGTTGTAGTCTCGCATCAGATGTCCAACTTTCCCAACAGGTTGTTCTTCCTTGTCTTCGACGCTGGACTGATGGTGATAAAGTCGGCGTCGGTGGCCCCCTAATCACTCCGGTCCATTTATTTCTTTCCACTGTGGACCTACGGTCACAATCTCGCATCTGGTGTCCGCTTTCTCCACAGTTCCACCAGGCAGGTTTTCCATATCCGCGACACTTGAATGGTGATAAGTGCCGCCCCTCGACGTCGACTGCGGTCAACTGTGAAACATGACGGAATCGGCTGGTCCACATATCGTGAAGTTTCCTTGCCCGCCTCCAGTGGCAAAGGGTCATTCAAATCACTTTTGACTGCGCGAAGTTCCTCCAGCAGCAGGTGTTGTTTTAAATCACGGCCCCTCAGACTGCGTATACAAGTGTGACTAGTTGCCTTCCCGTCAGTGGATGTTGCTGGGAGTCCAACAAGGGCCTTTTGCGCCAACTCCTTTATTGTCATGGGGTATTTTTGAATGGACCCCCGGTCGCGCTGGACACGAGTCATTAGTTTGGCCCAATAATTATCGGCGCTGAGATGTTGATGACCGTAACGATTTTCCAGAGCGTCTTTGATTTCCTCTGCTGGGCCCTTCGATGGAATGCTGCGTAGAATCTTGGCGGCTGGTCCTTGAAGGGAGATAATCGGCTGCGTCTTCCTTCATTCTAACGTCCATCGTTATGGGCGCAGATAGTCTAAAATTGACGTCTGAATACGTCCCATGAAGTCGATCTTTCGAATTTTGGCGTCTTGATTCCAGCTGTTCGGTACCGAGTGCCAGTAGTCTGTTGAACTTCGGAACTGGGCGACGAATCATCCTATAGCCCCTCAAAACCGCGACGACTTTCGGTCGTTACAAGCTGATGGCAACTTGTCTGTTGTTTATCTAGTTTAAATTTCATATTTTCTTTAATACTGCTCAATAATTTCTGACAATTCTCTTGTTGATTTTATAACTTTTTTAATCAGTCTTCAGATTCTGTGTTACATATTTAATTTATTCTTTCATGTTTCTCAATACATTGATTTAATTCTTGCTTTGTTTTCTTAATTATTTTAATTTATTGTTTGGTTTTATAGATTCCGGAATTCGATGTATTAATTTGTGTTAATAATAATTCCTGTTTCATTTCATCGTTGGATGTATTAATCTGTTTCATTTTTTGTTTTAATTCTGGGATCTGCTTTGATAATTCTGCGTTTTTGTTTTAATAATTCTTAAGTACACCGTGATTCAAAATTTGAGTTTACAACTTTACAAGCTTATAGAAATTTATTTAGAAGACCTACAGAATTGGTTTAAATGTCATATGATAGCACAACTCATCAAGTTTTGAAGACCTACAGAATTGGTTTAAATGTCATATCGTAGCACAACTCATCAAGTTTTCACCTATTCAGTCAACGTGGTTCAATGTCGCTTCCGTTGGTCATGCAGCAAACATCCAACCTGCTGAAATCAATCTCCTCCCACACACGTTGCAGCATATCAGGCTTCAGTAACGCAGCTGCGGCGGTGATTCGGTTTCGGAGCTCAGCAAGATTGGCAGGTAGGTACACTTTATCTTTAAGGAACCCCCATAAGGAAAAGTCCAGTGGCGTTAAATCAGGAGACCGAGGTGGCCATGTTGTTGGTCCCCCACGACCAATCCACCGACCAGGAAACCTCATGTTCAGAAAATCACGGACGTCGATGAGGTAATGTGGAGGTGCACCATCCTGTTGAAATTGAATGTGTCCTTCTTGGTCGCCTGCATCTATCTGTGGGATAAGAAACTGTTGTAGCATATCCAGATAAATCGTAAATCGTTGATAGTTTTTTCTTGGAAAAAGAAGGGGCCGTACACTTTAGTTTTACTTACACATTCACTTTCGGGCTGTCACGTACGTGTTGCAGATGGAGATGTGGAGGTTCAGAGCCGCAGGTCCTGCAGTTATGGGTATTTACTTTGCCACTGACGTGGAATGTAGACTCGTCGCTGAATATTGCGTGGTTCAAATACGTTTTATCTTCCTCAATCCGACCAAGCATTTCTGCACAGAAATCACGTCGAACCATCTTATCATTATCAGTAATGTGTTGCACCATCGAAAAGTCGGTATGGTTTCAAGTGCAAACGTCTCCGTAGTATGCGCCAAATGGTCGGTTGTGAAATTCCAGTCTCATGTGATGCACGCCGCGTTGATTTCCTAGGGCTCCGAGCAAAAAAGCTATCCCTCACTTGTTCAACCACAGCTTCAGCCGTACGTGGACGGCCAGTATGCTTGGAATGACTAACAGAACAGCCAGTCCTAACAAATGTTTGGTGCCAAGAGTAAATTGTTGGCCTGCTAGGAGTATCCTTACCATACTGGGTACGAAATCTACGCTGAACAATTGTCGCAGATTTAGTTTCTTCGAACAAAAACACACAACGAGCACGCTCGGCACCTGTGAAAGCAGCCATTTTGATATGAACTACGTTAGCGCACGCGGTGAGAGAACTAGTTACTATAAAACTATGTCGGTGAAAACTTGTTGAGTTGAGCTATCATATGACATTAAAACCAATTCTGTAGGTCTTCTAAATACATTTCTATAAGCTTGTAAAGTCAATTTTGAACCACGGTGTATTTCTTGTGCTTGGTCCTTTGCAGTTAAGGCTTGAATTGTTACCGACGTCAAAGTGCTCTTCTCTCTCGATAAATGTCGGTAGCAACGACTAATAGACGTTGGCATGTTTGCGTTCTCTCACACACCTGAGCCCCAGATGTCGCGCGGATAGCGTTGCATGAGTACAGGTCGAGTTTAATAACTTCACATATGTTTACACAGCATTTCCAAATTTTCCTTAATTTTTACCTCAATACTTCACTGTATACACAAATATAATTTTCTGCTACGAGTGCCTCTTCTTTATATTTTATTTTATAACTTAAGTTCTTCACACTCGCTGATAGCTTCACTCAAAACATTTTCCTGTCTTCATGCTTAATTCAGAGAGGCGGGTTCTTCTGGAATCGATTTTAAGTTTTAAGAAATGTATTTTAAAAAATTTAGAATCGATGTATCTGGAAAATTATTCCTCTAGAAAACACGTCTGAAGAGCTCGTTTTACAAGCCGCATACCACACGAATCCAACTCCTATTGCCTTATGAGGAATCGCCCCGCCCGCGAAAGGCGGTAATTTGAACAGAATATAAATTTAGCCTAAAAGTTTGTCTATGCAAATTTTGTTAATTAAGTACCAAATCGGATATTACGAGGTTGCTTAATCATCTTTATTGTTTCCCACCGTCATTTTGTAGGACTTAATGTGCTCCCGGCTGGTCGCTTGTAGGCAGGGTATTCGCGTTATATAACAGATGAGATAATTTTGTTCCAGTATTAGGAAAATTCAAAATTCTTGTCCAGAATTTTTCCGATGTAGTTTCCAAGAAATATACCAAATATTTCTCGGGTGGATATTAGAGACTAAGGGTCGCATGTTTGGACGCATTAGACAGTAAAATGCCTTCTCTGCTGAGCAAGTTGTATGCTAATACGATTTTGCTTACTCAGAAATCTGTTCATGCGATAATAATTGGTTAAATTTGTAAGCTACCTGCGGAGGTAGCTTAAATGAGCAACTCAAATTAAAATCCCGAAGGGAACCGACGGGAACCGATGGTAATCGATGTACTTTGCTGCTTTATCCAACATTTATCCAAGATGTCGGACCTTGAAGACTTCGATCATGTTTTTCGGTATACACGGAGAAGAGAATTTGATAGAGTCTACCAAAGAATTCAACTGGAAGAACAGGAGAATCGGCGTAATATTGCGTGTCGCAGACGTGTTTGTATACGGTATTATTTGCGGGATGCAAGCATAAATGCATTCCTCTATAGCAGACGAAAATAACGGAAGTGGTTTTATCGCTGAGAATTCTGGGTAATTCGTTGCCAATATTACGAAAACGTCGACTCTCGTGCATGACCGATAAGTCTGCCGTTAATTCGTTCTCAGCAATTGCTCACGGTGAATCAGCTCACTAGTGATTGGAAGTAATTTGAGTAGAGAGTAATGTTCTAACATACGACCCTAAATGTATGAAATCCCCTTTAAGATTTGAAAGCTCAAACGTTTTCCTAACTTTTTAGGAGTTTCAGAATTTGGGTTCTAAATTCTGTTTGTAAACTCCCTACCTCTCGTATTAATAATATTAGAAGTTCTAAAATTGAATAAGACGAGTTATTGTAAGTCTTAATTAGTCTGTAGTAGCTAAACAGGAATCTTATTGATTGGGTATACTATTTTAAAGTTCGAAAAAAACTTGAGTTTTTTACCAAAATATAGTTTATTCTAGTGAATTAAACTATTAAATTTCACTTTGCAAAATACGTACATCATTAATATGAATCTATTACATAATGAATAAAACTCGTCACATTTGATAGTGATAGCAGTTATTATACTTGAATTACAAATAAATTTATAGATGCTATTTTTATTTCTACATTGCAACCTGTTAATTATAGAAAGTTTTGTTGGTTTTGAACTGATGTGCATTGAATCATTAAAATGGTTAAATATAGTGTTGTTCGCTGTGGAACACTTACATTTGTATTGAGAATGTAGTCATGTTTATTTTAGTAGAAATATCTCGAAGTAAAGATGAATTGGTAATTAAATATTCATCCAACCGAACTAAAACCACGCATCCTGACGGACCAGACTCAGGTCAAATTGTTTATAGAAACAAAGGCAAGTTTGACTTTTAGCTTCCACGAACCACTAGCTAGAGTAGTTGCGAGGAACCTCCAGCTTGGAAGTAGAAACGCAAGTGAAGACTTTCCAGGTTGGAAATACGAACGCAAATAGAAACCTTCCAGTTATGTTATGAAATTTAATACAGGGTGGCAGAATGCACTTTGAGCCGCACATTAAACAGGTACACAGCAACGGCTTCTCTTTTACTGGTTAGTAGTTGAGAAAGTCACGATCGGAGACAACACAAACAATGGACACTACAGATCCACGTTAGATTTTGAAAATTCTTTATCTTGCTATGGTCGAATCCAGTTAGAAAGTAGGGACTTCCCAGATCATGTCATGACAATGGATGCCAACAATCTACAGGGTGGACCGCTCGAATGGACCTAATTTCAATTGCTTGTTACTGGCAAACGGTTGAAGATAGAAACTTAAAACAACGTTCATATTACAGAAAAACTCACCAAGTTTTGATATCCAGATCACCACATCTCTATATGAGCCCCAGCAGTCACTGTGACGATATCAAAGCGATGAACAATTTCTTGCCAAGTACGTTGGAGTATGTCTTCTGGAATGTTCTCAATAGCCTCTATGATGCGCTCACGAAGATCACGAAGGTCTTTGACTGGGGTGGTGTAAACTTTATCTTTGACATAGCCCCAGAGAAAGAAATCCAGTGGTGTTAAATCGGGAGATCTCGGGGGCCACGCGATTGGTCCTCCCCTACCAATCCAACGGCCAGGGAAAATGTTGTCCAAAGTCGTACGAACTTCATTGGACCAGTGGGGAGGAGCACCATCTTGCTGGAAAACGATGTTAGGCTGCAGTTGTTCAATTTGTGGAAAGAAGAACTGCTCCAGCATGTCAAGATATGTGGTACCACGAACAGTTTTTCTCGGCGAAGAAAAACGGTCCAATGACCTTATTATGTGACAAACTGCACCAAACATTCATCTTCGGACTATCACGAACATGCTCTTGAATAGCGTGAGGATTCTCCGATCCCCAGATCCGCACATTATGCCGGTTTACCTTGCCTGACAAATGGAAAGTGGCTTCGTCCGAGAAGAAAATCTTGGTCATGAAGTCAGATCAGCGCCGAGACGGTCCAGCATCGTATTGGCGAATTCCACTCGTTTCGGCATGTCATTCGGCTCCAGACGTTGCACTAACTGCACTTTATATGCGTGCAGTTTGAGGCGTTTGTGGACAATCCGTTGTAATGTCGATTTTGGTATTTGAAGTTCCCGCGAAGCTCTTCTTATGACTTCCGGGGGCTTCGCTCAAATGCGGCTTGAACATTTGCTACCATTTCATCGGATGCTCTGCGACCACCACCATGCTTCTTCAACACAGATCCTGTAGCTAATAATGTATCACGCCACTTCTTTATGCTTCTAGCAGTTGGAGCATCACGGTTAAACACACGCCGGAACTCCCTTTGAACTCTAATGATTGATTTAAACTCCGCATACCACAAAACAGCTTGCGCTTTCATCTGCGGAGTCGCCATTTTCACAAACAATTAAATCTAAGAACGAGAAACGTATCTTTGTGCCATCTACCGACAGGATTCGAAACTTGGTGAGTTTTTCTGTACTATGAACGTTGTTTTAAGTTTCTATCTTCAACCGTTTGCCAGTAACAAGCAATTGAAATTAGGTCCATTCGAGCGGTCCACCCTGTAGTTTCAATTATCCATAACTTTCCGAAAAAAATTATCAGTATGGTATAATAATAATAATAATAATAATAATAATAATAAATACTCAAATGATGTTGGAAAATGTGAAAAATGTTGTAATTTTGGAGAAAAAATTTTAATAGCTGTGAAGATTATTACAAAAGAGATTGATTATAAATGAATTTTGAATTCTTTCTACTACTCCAAATATCAAATAATATAAAATTATCTAAACATATTACTAACATTAATATATAAGTTTGAGAATTGTGCATAATAACAAGGCCTAATATCTGTTGAGATTTAGTTACGTCCAACTTGCATTGAAGTGAAATTGTACAGAAGAACAAATGACTTAAAAATAAAAAGCTTGCACAACACATATTCCCAGCGTTGTTGAGGCTGCACACACCAAATTACAAGCAAGAGAACTTGTTGTTATTGCGGCCGTGCTGTTTCCCAACGAAACCACACAACACGGTACCTAGTATCTAACTTTAGTTACAACAGCTATGTTTAACATTATTATAGCAGGGATTATTAGTTTTTACAAGATTCTTGTTGAATATAAAGTACTAACACTATGGGAAACGAAGTCTAATTTTGTACTCTAGAAGTTAAAGTCGATAGATCACTCTGCATAACCAAAACACAATATTTTTTATTTTTATTTCACAGGTATAGTCATGCATATGCTAAACTTGACCCCTTAGAGTGTAATGATATCATTCAAGTCAAGGATTTCATTATGAATTAAAATATGATATTATGCATACATCAAATAAATTATTTTGTGTGTCATGACATCTAAATAATTACACTGAACTGCAAAAATGAACTTTTTTCTTTCACAAGAATAAAAATAATATATTACTTTATTCTCTCACAAGAATAAAAAAAATACATTCTACAAGTATTTTTCATGCTGAATTCAAATATAATTTCAGTTTTTCCCATCAGGCACGAGTTTTGTGTACTATTCACTTGAATTTTTATAACTTTTAATAAAATCAGTAACTAGCTATCTAACTCTAAATTATATACCATTCATTCTGACGTAGAAAGTGGTAGTTAGTGGTTTTCGGGCATGTTTTGCATCTGGAACATCTCTCGTTTTGATCCAAAAATAGCCAATATACTGTGTGATTCAGAAATATGGCTATACCTTTGATCGCATTTTGTGACGAAAATATTATTATTAAAGGAAATATGATGTTATCATTTGAAAGAGAATCCTTCAAATTACAACAATAGAACAAAACAAATCACTTACAACCATACTAAGCAAGTCACTTTATTGCTTCAAACTGTTCGCCGTTTACATCCAAGTATAATTGGCAACGCATTGGGAAGTCATTCATTGCATTATGATACATGTTTAGAGGAATAGCTCTAATTTCTTCCTCAATCACTAATTTCAGCATGTCGATGTCTTGAGGTTTCCGGGCATAAAACTTCTCCTTCATGTAACCCCACAACCAATAGCTACATGCTGTGAGGTCAGGATAACGGGCTGGCCATTCAATGGGGCCTCTTCTTCCCATCTACGTGTTTTGCAAATGATCATCCAAAATTTCTCTCACCGCAATTGCATAGTGAGGAGGCGCACCATCCTGCTGGAATAAACATTGTTCGCGTTCAACACTTTGCATTACCGGCAGGACAATTTGTCTAAGGATATCACTATACCGATCACCATTAACAGTCTCATCCAAAATTCGCATTCTAACAGCCCTTCCCATCCGATCATAGCCCAAACAGTGACTTTGCCGCATCTTAAACGTGTCTCTTCAATAACATTAGGATTCTCTTTACCATAATAGTGACAATTGTGTTGATTAACACGTTCGTTCACATGGAAAACAGCTTCATCAGAAAAGTGCAATTTTCTGTACCAATGTTCGTCGTTTTCTGATTCCCTTACAACAAATTCACAAAATTCCATCCGCCTGTCAGGGTCGTCTTCATTAAGTTTGTGGACACCCTTCAAAACACGACACACACTCGATTGACTGATATGAAGCTCACGTGCAGCATGGCGGGTTGATTTTTGTGGGCTAGCGTCGAACTCCTCCACAATTCTCTTCGTTGTTTTTGTATCCGTGCTAATGCGAGGCCTTCCAGGAGTTTGATTTTCTGCATCCTTCCCGTTTCCAGCAGTCGTTTTCTCCACTTCTCCACAGTCGACGGCTGCAATACTACGTTAAACTCACGTCTTGCGGCCTCACGATCTTTAGCATACGTTATTGCCCATGCAGCAATTGTAATTTGCTGTTGCATATTCAACGCCATTTTGACCAATGACGTAAGTTCTACACTGTTTTGTTTTATTCCATTGTTGTAATTTGAATAATTGCCTTTCCAACGGTAATTTCATATTTCCTGTAATAGTAATATTTTCATCACATAACGCGATCAAAAATATATCCATATTTATGATTCACCCAGTATTTGAACTTCACTTGCCTTGGTATCTGTTTTCCATTGTTGAAATTTGCTGATGAAAACGCTCACCCTGCTCATCGCTGACAGCTCCAAGATTTTTATGGAAGAAGTTTAAGTGAGAGCCCAAGAAGTGGATTTTTAAAGACATGTTGCATCCTATAACTTTATAAAAATGCAGATGACCAGCCACTAGGTTACGATAGTTTTCTACTTGATGGTGTCCAAGGAAATTGCAACATATATTTTCGAAAGACTACCAGGCTACTTTTTCAAGTGGATTTAATAGTTCTTCAAAATGTTCATCAACCTTTAATGACCATATCTGTGGTCCTATAACAATTCCTTCATTCGGGTTAGCATCACTGACTTTGGGTAATTTCGATTTTAAGTTCAAGAATCCATAAGCAAGTTTATCCATAGCTTCGACGAAATTTTTCATTACTCCTAATTTAATATGATGGAAGTATATCTTTTTTTTTTTAGGATTCACTAAAGGGGCATGTGACACATTTTTTCTGGTTAGGGATAAGGGATTCACGTTTAGGCCATGCTTTTCTAATGTAGTGCTGTCCCATTTGCACAAAAAAAAATTGGTGAACCCGAGTTGCAAACCAAGCAATAAAGCAATGACCTTTTAGTCACTACAGAGATTCCATTTATATATTTCGTATTGGATTTTCACCAAAATTAGTTTCGTATTTTCATATGTCTCTTTGATATCAGCGGTATGCGCTACAGGTATTGTTGGAAGTTGTAGCAACACAGCCTTCAAACTAACTTTGGAGGAGTCTATGAACAATCGCCTCTCATCTGAATGATGTTGATGCCCAAGAGTTTCCATAACAGAACAAATATCATTATACAACACAATAACATTTTCTTCAGAGAAGCGTCTTTGAAATCGCAATGGCGGCTACGATAACTACACATTCTCACATATTTTTGGAGCAGATTCCTGTCTCTGAGTCTGGAAGTTAAAACCGTTTAGACAGGTTTAAATTCCGAATCAGGCCATTCAGGTCTTATTGACTGGGAAAGTATTGTTCTGATTAACAGCTACTGCCTTCATACGTAGAATCATTTTTATTTTCATATGAATCATTTTCAGTTTAAGCTAGGTCAGAATCAGAATTATAGCTTAAGGTTATACATGCACAGAGAACTCTTCATTGTGTAAGACAGGCCTCATTGCAGATGACACGTTCGGATACTTTGTTTTAGATGTGATTCCTTTAATATCTGTTAAGCAAAAGTAACAATCAGCTAATCAAACATAAGAATCCGATACATGATCCTTCGCTTCCCTCCAAATCATGGAAATGGCATATGATATGTATCATTTTTCCACCTAGTTAACAGATTAACACATGAAGCACAGCATATATTTGGGACCCAGCTCTTATCAAAATCACCAGCTTGACACCAAAGTAAAGTTCATAACACTTTTTTCACAAGTCGAGAGAAATTTCGCTTCTGAGACCTGAAGGTCAGCTCACCCACCACAAATATACCAGAAATTATCTGCATGATTTACACACTTTCTTGGCATGATGAAAACACAAAACACTAAAACACAACATACACAATACACTTCTAAACAGAAAGGAAGGAAACATTTCACTAGTTATATTCGTGCTAACAAGCTCACAGTCAGCTCAATACTGACACCTCACAATGCCACATTAACATGTCAAAACACGAGCTTTGTCTTTTGTGCATAAGCAAATACATATATAATGGTGTAGCCCTATGTTGAGCCATAGCCTCTCCTTTGTAAGCAGTTACTAGACCAAGTTAATTTTTGGTTACCTTATTTGCTTATAGATGTCATGGATGGCTTGCGGTCAACACACCGACTCAATGAGACATCTAATAGGCAACTGAGTTATTACTAGGACGTTGTGGTCGGTAAATTTTGCTTAGAGGCCTTTTTATTCAGGCTTAAGGATCTTTTACAAGCCTGAAAATCTTCAGACTCAGGACCCACGGCTAAAGTCCCTCCCGGAGGACTTGCTCCTTGGATTTTTCCGTCCTAAAAAAATCCATTGACCCCGGCCGGATTTCACCCTGCGACCCTCGGAACTAGAGGCAAGGAACATTACACTAGTCCACCGCGGCAGACTAATATTATACAGATTTCCTTAAACACAGCTTGAATAAAATCGCTATATATAAGGTAAAGGTTCCTATGACATGTCAAATAGAATGATAAAATCATATTTTAAAAAAGAGCTGTCACAAAAAACTGTGAATGATTGAAAAATTCTGACTACATATCTGAATTCAGTATGAAAAATATACTAAATTCACTAATCAGATTTCTTGTGAAGAAAACCTTGTCGACCAGTGTTATGTTTATATATTCATGGAAAACGTTTAGTAAGAGTTTGATTATAGATTTCGCACACTCGATCATTGTCATTATTACTTAAACTACCCGGATCTTGCCATATTTAGAGTTGAGGTATAGTTTCCACTACCGAGTGCAAGTTAACAGGTTAGAAAAATGCTGAATGCATCCAACAAACAAAATATACTGTTAATAATACCCCTTGGTGACTAATATCACATTGTTTGGACTCGACTGGACATACAGAAATACTGGTACCAATTTTTTTGTTAACGTTTACATGTCTGCAAGAAAGTAATTTTTTGCCTGAGGTTAAATGTCAGAAGGGAGGAGCAGAATTTGCGTGCACTAACTAAAGATATAAACGTTGATAAGAAGCCATTATCCTAATATTGTTTGATCCCGGATGTTACTTTTTTTTAACCCTTTAATTGGCAAAACACTAATTTCTCGTACCAGTTATTTAAATGTAGCGGACTGCACTCAAAATCACGCATCACTGATTTATTGTGTAATTCGTCACACATTTAAGTTAAAGTTAAGGTTACATTCAATTGGATACAATTGCATGTGCTCTCGTCTTAAATGTTTTGACGTCACAACTTAAAAAAGAAAGAGCTGAAATTATTATTATTTTTTTTTTTTCCAAATGCCCCAGGTTTGTCTTTCGACATTCCTGGTTTCTCTCCTGGCATGGAATACTTGTAACCCACTTCTGAGGTTGGGGCGCCTGGAAGGCGGGGATACGTTGCCCCGATGATATGATGGGTGATGCTAATGGTGCGCCAGGAGAGTCCCTAATCCTAAGCTTAACCTAAGATGAATATGAATGATGATGATTGCGATAGCTATATGATTTCGGGGACCGTTTGGGCCTTAAAGTTTTCCTGACATTTGTCTTACAGGCGAGGAAAAACCCCGATAAAAACCTCACCCAGAAAAACTGCCCCGATCGGGGATCGAACCCGGGCCCGCTGCGTGACAAGGCAGCACGCTACCCCGAGACCACAGGGGTGGACGTGGAGCTGAAATTCTGCTCTATTTAAACAATCTAGAAACGCACAATCAACAAAATACTTATTTGGGAGGGTTAATGATAGTTATACCTGTAAATAAGAGAAGAGCACATCAGACTGAAAAGTAATGTTACATTTGTATGTAGGGTTCGAGTTCTTGACGGAGCTCTCAATAAGAGACTCAAGAAGTTTGACGAATCTACAAAGTCAATGAATGCGGTCATAAAAAAGCTTCAATGGTCGACAAAGTCATTACAGCCTAAAAGATTAAACAAATACCTATTTGCCTAAAGAAGCGAATGTGAAGAAGGTGCTTATGATGCATCCTACAGTTATTTCCTACGAAACTTACAAGTGCATTATGAACATGAATTTCAACATATCCTTCTGATATCCACTTAGTGACGCATGCCCTCATTGCGATTAATTCTCTTCCCAACTAAAATCAGTGTTCCTAGAAAACGTTAAAATACAAATTAAAAGTTGGCGACCTTCATTGTCCTTAAAAGAAAAGCTGAAACATTATACAAATGAAAAAGAGATGCAGGAAACTAAGCTAAGAAAACAAAAATATGGAGGCAACTTATATGGATTTTGATAAAAATGTTCCAATTCTAAATATGTACAATCAACTTGTACTATAAACGTCAGCTATCAATGCATTATTTTAACATTCACATTCCATCTACACAGCAGTCAGTTTTCTACGTGTATCACGGGTATATTAGGGAAAAAAATCGAAGTTGCCTCGTTTCTCTTTCATTTCGGGCTACTTTACAACTAGGTTGTTTAAGTATTTTGCGATTCTGTTAGAGGAAAAAACAAGAATTATTTCACTATTTTTCGCGTCATACACTATGCGGTTAAAAATTACATCCATGTTTTGACAAACACGAAGATCGCATTTGCAGCCCTGCAGGGGCGCGGTTAACCCCTGAGCACTGTCATCACAACACCACATACATTTACTAAAAACATCAGTAACTGAGAGTATACTACATGATTATATAACAATATACAAGTTATACTACATTACACCATTACACACCTAACAAAAAAGTAACACTAAACAAATAACGTAAACAAACACTAGTTAGGGCCCCCATGGACAGCCTGACAGCTGGTCTTCCAAGTAGGAGGTTGAAGAAAAAAAAAATCATGTTCCTAAAAGTCGCAACGAAGCCTTGGATTGGATGCAGAGCCAATATGACGACCCGGCAAGAACTATGTACCCAGGAGCCTTGGGGCAAGGGCCACTAAATCTCGCCTTAGCTAACAGCGAAAATTACCCTTTTCAAAGAAGAGGCCACATGATACCAATCTATTATTATTATTTTTTTTTTTTTCGATATCGAGAAACTATACTCAGCACCTTTTTATGTGATAAATACTATTGAAGAAGGAAACACGCTCTGGCAAAAGGACAATTTAAAGTAGAAAGAAATTTCATTGATCAAATCAGTTCCTTACAAAGTTGTAAACGGTTGAGGGAGAAGAAAAATTAAATTATCAAATAGCCAAACTTATATTGACAACAAAAATAAATTAAATGTATTAGTAACAAAATCACAATGCCCTGAATATTAGTAAAGGGGTGGTTAGATGCCAATATTTTCTATATGATATCCTAGAGATTATTAAATATACTTTTGCCACTGACAAAGTAATATACATTAGACAAATTATGAGAAAGGAGAATAACAAATTGATACCTAATCAAACCGTATAATGACATTGGACATTCCCAGTCGGGATGCAAACTAACAGGATACCTTTACCATTAAAAGTCCGTTAATATATCCCAAATCCAGTAAGATGTTACAAATGTCAAAAGTTTGGACATACAAAAGAAAACTGAGAAATTCAATAGAAGTATGTACAACTTGTTCCCACATACACCATCAAGGAACTCATGCTTCCAGCTAAAAACTGTATTTTTTTTTCGAAATCTAGAAACAAATATATTAAAGCTACTCAAAAAAAAAAGTAAACTTTCAGGGAGCTCGTAGAACAGTTTACGGAGTCGCTAAGTCCAAATTTTACCTATAGGCCCCTTTGGGGGGAGGTGACATAAAATTAATGATAAAAAAAACTCCTGGCGCGACAGGCCTACAATGCCCTTAGCCTACCATCCGGCTGCTGGCCTCACATCCACATGTGTTAATCACAGAGGTAGATGATAATCAGCCAGTGTAGGGGTGACATGTGGTCAGCATGTCGAGTCCCCCAGCCGTTATAGCTGGTTTTCTCAACCTGGAGCCGCTACTTATTGTAGCTACCCAAATGAATCACGATGCTGGGTGGGCACCGGTCCCATACTGGCCGAAATACCATGAGAAAATTTCTTCCCCATGGAGATTCGAACCAGCGCAAGTCCCGTAGCTCTGCGCCAAGGCTTCCTGCCTTAACCACTCGGCTACGGCGCGGGACTAAAATTAATGATACAGGAGCGATATTTGGATCGTGTCCATAGTGTTCGTAGTCGTTAAGCTCATCGATAATATTCTTGATGATATTTAAGTCCAGGTTCGATCCCTAGGTGGGTGACGTAAAGACAATCGAAAACGACCTAACGAATCCATAGATTTGAGGATTGCTGGTATAAACAGTGGCACTCCCTATGCCGTTTTAAGTTCTGCCCCCGGCTGCATGAGTGCTGAGATGAGGCTGAATTGACCGAAATTGGCGTTGAATTAAAAAAAAAAAAAAAAGAGTTGTTACGGAAACAGCAAAACATAGCAATACGTGGTCTTGGTTTAGATTTCGTTTCTTTAATCCACTTATTATTACCATCATTCGATTTCTATTTATTATTATGCGTATTATCTCATACCAGAAATATATATCAGTTAAAACATTAGGATATATTAACATTAATTACACTTTGGAAATTTATTGGTATATGCTAATGAATTTTGAATAAAAATAACGAATTTATTTAAAGTAATAATTTTAAAATATCTTTTATTGGATGTTCTTATTAATTTTAAGACCAATATTTATTCTAATTTTCTTTTTTGATGTAAAATGGAGTTTCTTCCATAATATCCTGTTTTTATAATTCTTATACGCTTAGGGAATATTAATGAGGCACATTTTCCATTTGCAAGGCTTACTTGAGGTATATATTTTTAAAATGTAAAATAAAAATATACTTGAATTTACATTACAGCTCGGTCAGTTTTTTACCTGAGGGTGTGTTTTATGGAGTGTGTTACACGCTTAAAATGGTTACATTTCACATCGTTTAATAATTTTGATCTTAGAAAACACGACATTAAGAAAGGATGAGGTGGGAATTCTGAGGATGTTCACCTTGCTTAAACGACCTTCACAAGGTGACGACGTGATCCCCCTTAGGCAATCAAAATGATAGTTGAAGGGGGGGGAGTAATTTGAACCATTGCATAAGTAACATTCACAATTTCCGCCTTGTGTTTTCTTTCCAAGTGCTTTGTATTGTTTCTGTCCAAGGTTGGATATTCCGTTATTCGTCATAGGACAGTTTTAGAATTCTGGCAGTGTCAAATATCATTCCAGTATAACTGAACTAGCAATAACTTAAGCTACATCATTATTCAAGCAATTAATACTCATTTTCCATGAAAAGAGCTCCAAGGAACTCGTTCATTATCACCCTCACTTAAGTTAACAATTTCTGTCTTAAACAAAATCTATCATTACAAATCCTGAAATAAATAATCATCTTTCCTCATTTTCGGATTCTCTTTCTATTTGTCGAAGCATCCTGTCTTAAACTATGTACTTCCTATTGAAGCCATTATTACTTTTAGCAGACCTTTTTGTAATTTTCGTCGATTAATTTGGGACATTATTCAGCGAATAGATTGGAAACAGCTTTGACTTTTGATAACGATTTAAAAATAGCAGTGTGTCTGTTCCTAAGGCGTTCTCCTCATCAATTGAATTATCCTAATCTAAACTTTGATGAATTAAATGTATTATTACTATACAATTGATCTGTATTCTTTAAACTTTGAATTGTTAGTTTTTTTTTGTCGAATAAGCCTGTCCCAATCTAAGACCGTGGGTAATATAGAATTCATAGTTTATACAAGTCTCTGTGAAATTTGCTTGATTTTTGTTGAGTTTATCTTAACACAAAGAATA
The DNA here is from genome assembly GCA_030220185.1 of Diploptera punctata. Lineage (NCBI taxonomy): Eukaryota > Metazoa > Arthropoda > Insecta > Blattodea > Blaberidae > Diploptera > Diploptera punctata. The sequence continues at coordinate 186,313 of JASPKZ010002717.1, read as the reverse complement.
AACTTGATTAACATCTGTGAGTGTTAAGTAGGCACATGTACCCACTTGGACAGAGGTGTGTGTTGGGCTGACTTAACAGAAGGTCCCTTGCATCTTAGCAGTTGACACCCATTAAAGGATTGATTGTTCAGACAATAATAGAGGATTGATATTGTGACTTTTGTCAACGATGTAAACATATTGATAACGATGACATTCCTGAGAAGCTTAAGGAAACACTTGAGTAATCAATTATTTGTTCATGTTGCTGTAACTATTGACAAAGATTTTTTCGGTGTATTATTCTGCTTCAAACTATTAAATTGAGTAAAGGAATATATTTTTTAAATAATTGTTTGATAATTTTATAACCGTGACCCAACGAAGGCATGTCGAGTAACAAAGTGCGTATGTTCACCCTACGCATACTGCTCATACACGTGTGTAATAAATAGTGAGATTTAGTTGTGCAAGACATGAATGGCGCCACGCAGGACATAAAACAAGCTGGACCTCGCCTCCATCAAATTATCTGAGAGCTTTAGATCAAAACGAAGATAAGGGACACACATGGTTTATATGGAAGTGCTTTCTATGGATCAGCATGTTTAGTGTGAAGGGAAACCCTCTACTCTTGTCAGTTCGAAGCCCCTATTATGTCAGATTGACCAGTCACACTATCACGAGGGGATGTGTAATTAAGCGAACTGAATTACGTGAATAAGGAGAAGTGGTAGAATAACGTTTTATGAAGGGGAGAACGGGAGAAATTCAAAGAAAATTTACCCTGGCTCCGATTCGTCTACAACGAACCCCATATAGAGAGACCGAGAAGCGAAATCGGGACCCAGAAGTGGAGGGCGAGTGTCTAACCATTTGCTCCAAGGAGCCGTTGTAGAAGAGAGATACTTGAGAGCTAGGAGTGTATTAAGAACTTGCAAATACATTGCCATCGAGTATAATATAAAATAGTTGCAAATAAGAGATTACTCTTTATTTTATGTACCGTGATACAACCATTGAGAAAATTATAATTTTGGTTAGTTGTTATAAATAATCAACATATAATAATAATAATATAATAATAATAATAATAATAATAATAATAATAATAATAATAATCTAATCATACCAAACATATCCATACGAGGGAAAAGCGTATTGACGATGAAAATATAGATAAGATTTATAAATAGTTTGTTTTTCAATAGATAATATTTCGGTAATCTTGTTCCTACCATTCTCACCACTAGTCCGATGTTCACGAATTCAAACCGGCCGCTAGTTGGCGAATTTTTTTCGTGACGCACAAATTCTGAGTATGGTTTCCTGCCGTTGGAAAGCCATGTTTCATTTTGTATCAACTTTAAAAGCAGCCTCAAGATTGAGATAAGAAGGCTCTGAGGGGAAAATATATATATATATATATATATATATATATATATATATATATATCGACTGTTTAAAATCACGCTGCTAATGACGTAAAAGCGTCATTAAATAAAATATTACATATACCAGTGTAGTAGACTGCACTTTCACGACTATTTTTCATATAATAACCTAAAATAATGTAATATTGACAATTGCTTGTTCAATAACATTATTTGTCGCTTCTTCTGCCTCCTAGAATTAGTCCGTAGATCTGCTTCCACATCGAGAGATGAAGTAAAATATTTTTAAAAAACTTATTTTCAAGCCGAAAATTGACAATTATACAATTTTCGGTACATGCCCATAGGTAATTTAGGTTTCAATCGGGATTAGACATTTAAAACATTATAAAAAATCCCATATTTATTTTTAAACTTTATCCATTTCTCGTATTTTTATTTAGTTTTTTTTTCCTGAAAAAAAATTCGATTGCATTGTAGTTCAGCATATTTTTAACTTAGTGTCGATTATACGCTTTTTGTTCTCAGTTTCTCATTTGTAGGTAGCTCGGACATGTTATTATTTTTCTTGTTCGCTGGAGCCGAAATTATTTAATATTTTTTAGTTTCTTTTTCCCCCTTTGCCACGCCTCCCAGTTGTATCTAAAAATAGAAGTCGTGCATCTTCGACCTTGTAGTTTCGCCCACCTCATTATGATGCATGAAGCGTCCCCTGATAATTAGATTTCACACTTTGGTCTTGCTGATGTATAATTAAATTTGTATTTTATAGTTTCATTTTAATCGTGGTAGTGAAATTTCCTTGTTAAATTTATGATATATTTTAATAGCGATTTAATTGGTTTTTTCTCTGCTAAAATATTCATGATATTTTATGTTAAGATATGTGTTGTAACCACATAAAATTTAAAACCTTTTATATTTGTAAACGTAGAAAAAATTCTTTTTTTATTTTTTATAGCATTGAGTTCGAATGGTTTCTCCATATTTTTGTTCTTTGCCCGGTAACCCTTTATTATCTCTAACTTTTAGCCTTTGGTAGAATTTATCCAGAAATGTTCTCGTTACTTCTTATTTACTGAGTCTTTTTCAAGTTTTTTATAAAGCCCAAGACCTTTGAACCATTTTCCACTCTATGCTCCAATCTTAATCTTGGATTACCTCTTCGTCTGTTTCGTCTAATTTTATCATAAACAATACTTTTGGCAAAGATTCTTTTCCATAATGACGTGACCTGTCCATCTTAGGCAGGGCGCCCACTGGAACGACAAGCGACAGCAACAAGACACGGATTTGTTGCTTTGCTTGTTGCTAGCGTGTATCCTTGTCTTTATGATACTACATTGAACCAATACAGTAACAGAAATGTTCAAGATCAGGCATGGCATAGGATTGCCAAGAAATTGGTCGGAATCTGGTAAATAATGAATATTGTATTACTCGTATTAAAAATAAAAACTCATTAAAATTAACAATTGAATTTCCGAACATTTTTTTAATGCCATGATAATTTATTTTCTGTCAAGCCCACAATTCACAAAATAGATTACAATAACAGCTCAATTATGAAAATATTAATGTATTTTTAACTTACGTCAAAAAAAATATTAAAGTATTTTTAACTTACGTCAAACTTTTTACACACTTGCCCGCAATAAATAAATAAATGTAAAAGTAACAAGTGAATTTCGGAACAAATGATCGTAGGAAAGCAACTGTGACGTTGCATACGAATCTATGTAATTGAGATATTTACAAATATGCAAACAGTAATTATAGACTCCTTCATTTATCTATTTTCTTTATTTATTTGTTTTTTTTTTGTCTAACGCCACCAGGTTGTCTCTTATGACATTTGTGGCTTTCTTCCCTGGCTTTGGCAGAATTATAATCCATTTCTTAGGTTGGGGCACCTGGAAGGCGGAGTTACGTTACCCCGATGATATGATGGGTGATAAATGATAATGAAGCACCAGGAGAGTTCTTAACCTGAATTCTAGACCATGGGCAACCACAATAATTCCCTTTAAGAACAATTCCTAAGGCTTGACCGGGAATCGAACCCGGGACCTGATGAACTGTAGTCAGAAACGCTGACCACTAGCCCATGAAGCTGGTCATTTTCTTCCTTTATTTATTTTTTTTTAATTTAAATAACTTCATAAATAAATTATTTTCCTTTTCTGACATCTTATATTTCTTCCAATTGTTATTTAATACATATTTAATTCTTTGAACACATTAAAAGCATCACTTTCTTCTACATTAGCAAGCCAAAAAGGATGTACCCATAATCGCCTTTTACGTCTTCTGTTGTAATAATTGATATTAGCTAAATAAACTAGATCGAGAACATCCTCGTCCTCCTCCGACATGTTGTACTATGAATCAGTCCAGTGAGCGTCAGGTCACTTTGCTGTCACAGTCCGTGTTGGATCAGTGTATTTGTTGTATCACTATCATATCACGATCATCTTAGTGGGCGCCCGGCCTTAGTCTATTAATTGTAATACATCCTGTCCGTTTCAAACTGAAATAAACTACAGTTACATGCCTACTGTTGAGATATTGTATTGTTTGTTTTAAAAATCAATATAAATAATCCTCCCTTCTTTCCTATGGCTTTTACAGCCCAAGTCGGGTTCTGGGTACTTAACCAATCTGATATAGTTAAGCTTATTAGCCTACATATGTCGTGAGTGACATGTGGTCAGCAAAAGACACCTATTAAAAATACAAGTAAGATATTGCTTGGAGGATGAAAGTCGGCTGAATTATGCATTGATGAATTTTTATTCACGCTTGCGGTTCTTGTACGAGCTTGAAACTTTTAAGACTCGGGACTCACGACGTATAGTCATTTCCGGATGACTTATACCTTTAAATTTTATATCCTAAGAATCCATCTGTTCCGGTCGGGTTTGAATCCGAGACTCTCGGGACTAGAGGCAAGGAACATAACCAATAGACCACCGAGGCAGAATTAGAAATAATAAAGCTTCAAATAAAGCATGAGTTGCAATATAAAAAAAAATCTTTTGGATTTACTGGAGATATGGGATTGAAATGTGATGTAATTTTTCTCTTTAAGATATGTAAGAAGCACTTGAATATTTATACATACGCATTTTCCATTTATGGAATTAATAATACTTACGGGTCCACATTGTTGGAGCACCTTGCTAAAACATATGAATGCCAAATATAAATATTTGCAGAAATTTTGAATTAATAAAAAGTAGTCCAAAAGTATTTTTTTGTAAAGCATAGATCTGTGGTTCAAAATACCGGCGCAGACACAAACTTGTCTCTTAAGATTTTCAAGTATCGTACATCAATAAATAATTATTTTTTTACCTAATTACACCATCAATCTAGCAATTATTTATGGGCTTAATAAAAAATCTTAGCCTATTAGAAGAACATTGATATATATAGTGCACTTAGTGCATATTTTTTCGTAATCATCATCAAACAACATTTATTATTATTGCTACTATTATTATTATTATTATTATTATTATTATTATTATTATTATTATTATTATTATTATTATTATTATTACAATCACAGTTGTTTACTTTCCGGTATTTTCTCCAATGCCTGATGCACACTACATTGGAAAATAGTTTGTCCTTAAAATATTTACTTATTATTTTCAGTCGGGCTTTGATAATGACTTATTGCAAATAATAATATTATTATTATTATTATTATTATTATTATTATTATTATTATTATTGCATGTACGCTGTCAAGGAGATAACACGTGTGGTTATGAAATGGACGCACTGCAATAATTGAACTATATAAGGACAAATAAATGTACAAAATTTGTTTCATTTGCATCCAATCAAATAGGATGACTGTTCAAATAACTCCATCAGCCAGCCATCTACACCTGTTAGCGAGTTCAGAGTACGCGTCCAGTTCAAGGTGAATACAATCTCTCTCTCTTCAGCTTCCTCGTGGACAGGACCAATTTACTTCAAACGAATGTATCTCATAGTATAGAATTGTGATTTTCTTTCATTCCTGTCTCAAATATTTTGAAATTAATTTTGAATTCAATAAGCATTTCTTGAAAATACTTTTCTAAGACCTTGGCGGTTGCGGTGTAACGCGTCTGTCACGATATCCGAAGTCCGCGGGTACAAACCAGGCCAAGGTCGATGTAATTTTTTGACTCAAGAAAATTTGAATACTCGGCTTATTTCAAGTGAAAGTTGAAAGACGTTGGTCTCTTTTCAATAGGCCTATATATGTTGCACTTCAAAGCATCTCGGATATTTATTTAATCCATGTCAATGACAAAATATCCAGTTGTTGGAATTCACCACTTAGCGTTGCTATGGAACGCATAGCAGACTTTGGCGGCGGTGAATAGACTAAATAAACTAAATCAATAAATAAACTAAATTTATTTTTAGTCAAGTTGCAAAAGTTCCCTTGTGCAATACTTGACGTGAAATTTATATTGTTATGAGAGGCTTGAATGTTTTTCATATGCATCTATGATTTTTTAGTGCTTGTGTATTTATATTGTTATATGTATTCGTGCATAGTTTGTAAATCCATTAATATTAATTATTAATAATTTATAAAAGTAATAAAATAAAAGAATGCCAATTTCCATCAAAATATAGATCAGTGGTGTCCAATTATAATTAACCTGGGTGCCAGAAATATGTTTTGTAGTCGGGTAGAAGACCACAGATTAAAAATAAAAGAGATTGTCCTATAACAATTGTAATCACAAGAACATTTTAGTTACTACTTATAAAATAAAAAAGTATGACTTTGTATTTATTTAACAATAATAATAATAATAATAATAATAAATGGAGTTTATTGGTGGATGAATATACTCTGTTAAATGTGAATCATTTGTATGCTATCACTTGTCCCAAAAGTGCTATCTGCAAGACGATGAAAAGAGTCAGTTTGGTTTGCCTCGTCTCTTTAATTGCTGACGTGCCAGGGATTTCTTTAAAGTTATATTATGCTAAAAGAAAACATAAATGGAAGATCTTATCCTAATTAGTAAACAGTTAAATAAGGTTTCAGATCATACACGTCGTCTTTTAATGTATTAATGTTACCTTTAGTATATTGATCTAGTAATTCAAATATTTTTCATTTGAAAAAAAAATGTCTCATTAATTTTAAACTTATAATTAATTAACCACTTTGAAAAAATAAATAAAACATGATATTAATATTTCTCCTTATCAAAACGATGACCCATCCATCCATCCATAATAATTCTGCCCGAAGGCAGGTCCTTCACTGCAATCATAGCATTTTCATGTTATGCTTGCAGCTTTACTAGGGGATTGTAGGTGTGGTACCTTCCCGTTGCTTTCCACACAGGTGAAGGATAATGATGATAATGATAAGGATGATTATGATGGTCATATGATTTCGGGGACCGTTTGGGCCATAAAGTTTTCCTGACATTTGTCTTACAGGTGAGGAAAATCCCCGATAAAAATCTCACCCAGAAAAACTTCCCTTACCGGGGATCGAACCCGGGCCCGCTTCGTGGCAAGGCAGCACGCTACCTCGAGACCACAGCGGTGGACAAAACGATGATATATAATTAAATAGATCGTGGTAATGAAATTTCAATCAAGCATTATCTTGACTACTGAGAAGCATCGTGAAAACCCCCAGTCAAGTTCGTTGGCATCGGGATTTGATTTTGGAATCTTCCGAATGTAATACATCCCAAAATCTGTATTGTGAGTCGACTCGTTTGGCGTGGAACTCATTTAGAAGCGAAATTTCACTTATATGCTTTTTCTCATAAGCGAAAAGTATTTAAATTAAATGTAGGATGACATATATTGGTAAATGATTGCCTGCGTCTGCAAGAGAACCTACCATTGATATAGAAGTCAATTATGATACTGTTTGAAGTTAAATATGGAATTTTACCCACCCGACTGTTGAAAAGTGTATAATTTAACTTGTGTTGAAGATTGAAACGTTGTAAATTCCACCCTAGCATTTATCTTAATTGAGGCAAATCACAGAAAAAAAAAGTAAATACAAATAAAAACCCTAGGCATATCGTTCGGCTCCGGAATTCGTAATCGGAATATTCCGTACAGGCTACAAGTCCCAAACGCTACCTTCTTAGCCAACTCGTTCAGTACGAAAAATGCTATAAAATAGAAAACTTGCAATTTTCGGGCTGTTTTCGTATGCGGATATTATTGTAGTTGTAATTAACAAATATTGTCAACGGTGCTTTAGAAGAAGGTACTATTGATGTAGAAGTAATTTAAGGTGCTGTTTTTTCAACAGGGAACTCCCATCAACTGCGTAGAAATTTTAAAACAAACGCATAAAAATGGTTTGGTTTATAAAAGTTATTACAGCGTAAAATTTTGCAGCGCGATGTTAGAGACAGAATGTGGCGCCAGATCGTAGTCACGTCTGCAAACAATTATCGTGAGTGGAATGTTTAAATTATCATTACCGTCTTCCGCTAAGTGGAATCTTGTTGGTACGTCTGCAAGGAAGAGATATTTTTCCTGGTCCATGACAAGGTTTGCTCTTTGGCGGTAAACTCTTCGTAGAATACGCTTCATTTATTTCTAAATAATATCTAATCCAGGATTAAATGTAACATTGCTTGTATTCCCTATACGATTTATTCCGTTTCTAGGTTTAAACTAAATTATGCTTGTTAAGAAATTTTCCAACGAGTGCAGTCTTACTACCTTTGTCATTTAATTTTTCGCAGGACGTTCTTCTGGCCGTAATAGGTATGATTTACCTTAGCTATTGCAAGTAACTTTTTACCGGTCTTCGTTTATTGGAATTTTGAGACTCTGAAAATATATTTGATTTTCTATAGCGTTCTTTGTCATTACCACCACCATCATCATCGGCACTATAGCACGAAGTGAGTCCTGGCTTCATCTAACAAATGTCGCCAATTTTCTCTATGTTTGGCTATCCCCCATTTCTTGTATCCCTTCTTCTTCTACTACTATTTTTTTTCGAGTTTCAATCTACCATATTCTCACTGATCACCAGGATTTGATTTACGTTTTCAATGCCACCAGGTTGTCATTGCGTGCTTGTAACCCACTTCTGAGGTTGGGACGCCTTGAAGGCGGTGTTACGGCTGCCCCGATGATAATGCGCCAGGAGAGGCCTTAATCTGAACTTAATGTAATGAGGCGAATATGATGTTTATAATAATTATGGACATATGGTGTTCGGGGATCGTTTGGGCATTAAAGTTTCCTGTCATTTGTCATATAGGTTAGGAAAAACCCCAATAGTACCTCACCCAGGAGTCTTGTCCCGACCGAGGATCGTACTGGCCTGCTGCGTGACAAGGCAGCACGCTACCTCGAGACCACAGCGGTGGACGGTTTTGAAATTTTATTTTGTGCATTATCTGTTACCGCCCTATGTGACTTGTCCATCGCAACTTGTTTGTTCTAATAAATTTGATTATATTGTCTTCCCAATATATCATACAGCTCTTTATTGAATCCATATTTAGGTTGTAGAAAGAGCATAAACTATTCTTAGATCGATGTTTCCTTTCAGGTACTTCCTTGTGAAGTCTTTGGAGCAGTCTATGGAGAAACGAATTATGTCTTGAGAAGTGTTTTATATCATTATATGATACTTTATTTATAATCAAATAATTTACACTATAGATTTTTTTGAAAACTTAGAATTGATTCTGTTACTTTAATATTTTCAACACTATGTAAATTTGAACAAATTAAATCAATATGTATATCGTCCAGTGAAATTAGACATTCAACTTAATTTGCATTAAGCTGAGACTTTAATTGTATCATTGCAAATGAAATGTCGGATGGTGAGGTTAATCCTAGCTATCCCTTTGATTCTTTTCGATGGGAGTGGATTATGTGCCGGCACCGGATTTTATCTTCTCACTTGTCTTAATCATTATCCTACACACAACTCATTTACACTATACATAAATATACACTCACCCTGTACTCAACTCAGTACACATCACCTATGTAAAGAGATCTGCCGAAATTGTGCGAAAAAAAAATTGTAAACGGACGAGATTAATACCATCTCTGTCTAATGCGAATTTCGAAGCACGAAAAGTGCAACGGTTGCCATTGGAACACACACACGTGCTCTTTTTATAATACGTATTCGTGTTAACATTGTAGGAGAAGCACATTGCTGTTGTAATGTAAAGTCATTTCAGCGGCGAAGTAGTTATTTGCTCTATAGATTTCTTACAGAAGTGTCATGTTCCCTAGTAAGATTATAAATTCGTTATTTCCATCAGTCAATTGTAGATCAGCCATCAGCATCAGTCAAGCAACAAATAAAGTGTTATTTTTCCACCATTAATCAATCATTCATCGAACTTGAACAAATATTGTTTTTTATTATTCATCGTTCAATCAATGCGAATCCATTTTTAACAATATACTTTATCAATTAAGGGGTCTAGTGAGAGAGGGAGCTATGCCACTTTGAGAAGAAATGGAAATAATCAGTGCTATTTATATTAAAATTTATATTTTTCCTTTTTGCATAACAGGAAGTTAAAGAAGAAAAATGTATCCCTTTATTGTACAAATAATTTCGTAATACAATGCTTAACGAAACTCAATTTAATTCTATTTTTTCTCACTAGACCCCTCAATTGTTACAAAAATCATTTTTTTGCCATTTAGTGTCCTGTAGGCCTAAGGCATCTTGCCTTGATGCCCATTTTTTTTCTTAATTTTCCAGTGCATTCTGTTCTCTCTCTCTCTCTGTTCCCAGCTTCTTTACGCATGTCGATATTCAATCATTAGGCCTAATATGACCATTCACATATTCATCCTTCCATCCATTTAAATAATCATTCACCCAACTAAATAGCTACCATCTGTACATAATAATAATAGCGTTATTTTACCTGGCAGAGTTAAGGCCTTGTCTACCACATTACACCCGCATATCTTCTCATTTATCTGTCATCATTGAATCATCTATTAACTACTCATCCTTCCTATCAGCCAATCCAATCCATTCAACCCTATACCATCTATCCAATCCATTTTATATTATTCATGCACTAAACTATCCGTTCATCCATCCACGCTACTAATCATTAATATATCTAATCAGCCATCAAACAACTGTCCATCCATTCAAACGCATGTCCATCGATGTATGTATTAAATCTATAAAATAATCTCTCCATCCATTCATCTTTATGGATTCCACCAAATAACCAATCTCATTCATACACATTTAATTGCAATGCGATCCAACTGTTCATGATATTGAGTAATGAACTACCATCATTGAATTTTTATTTCATTAACTATAAATATGTTCATTGACCCCTTAAGGGTTAATAAATCATAATATTTATGCTTAAATCAGAAGTTGGATTGGGTGAATATACAAGTCAGCGATTCTTGCACAGCCCAGCGGGTTATCTATCAATCTCTTTGTCTATCCACAGACTTGCATCCACGGATCTGGTGGACGTGCAGGAAATGATAGTAAACAATATGCCTGGCGATGATAGCATCAACACCGGGAGCGATGGCCTACCTTGCTACAGGAATGTGGCAAATGACCGAGCAAGGCTGTTCCCAAGGTCGATCTTTTCACGTTCTGCACCAGCGCTCCTCGAGGTCATGGACCCCTCCTCCTCCTCCTCCTCCTCCTCATCTCTTCGATATGAACATTGTTCCCAAAACACAAACAAGAAACTCAGTGTACAGTCATTACCACCAACAAATTTCCTTAATTCTCTTGTACAAAGTACCATCATTCTGTTTCCATTAAATGTGAATTTTTCAATAAGAGTCTTACGGCTAGTTAAGGTTGTCATGATTTTTTAAGAATGTACAATTTTTGGAATGTCTTATACTATATATTTTGTGCGAACGCACTGTTCAATATTGAATTAATAGCATTTAGAATATCAGAGAGTGTATTGAGTATATTAATTTTAATTAATAACTCGTACAGAAATATAAACGTATGATATTAGTAGATGTCTGCTGCAATATATCTAAAAAAAACTATAATTATAAAGACTTAGGGCAATAACAAGATAAGCCACATATTGTTCTTTCTGAGATATAACGATTTTAATGTTTCAAAAAATTATAAATAGTAATTTGGGCAGTATTGTTGTTAATACATTGTGTGTCTATATGTTTTAACTCTTCACCGGCGCACTTAAAATGATTTTATGGATATTTCAATACACTTATTTGTTATCGTTGTAATAAATAATGTCTTAACAGAATGTGGCTTATCATGTTCTTGCCGTAAACCCTTCAATTATTTATTATAATCGTATTTATTTCATTTTATGAATATACTCCATATGCCCCTAATCTATTTTCATGATCAAGCTAATTTAGTCACGCTTATTTCCCTACAGATGTCAATGATAGACATGTGGTCAGATCGTCTCGATTAGACATCTACTAGGCAACTAAGATATTACTTGGATGGGGAAGGTTGGCTAAATTTTGCTAAGAGGCGCTAATTTAGGCTTCAGGTTTTTTTTACTAGCGTGAGAATCTTCAGACTAGGGATCCACGGCTTCAAGTCCCTCCAGGAGAACTTGTCCTTGGTTGGGTTTAAACTCGCGACCCCTGGGGGCTAAAGGCACAATATAATCACTAGACCACCGAGGCAGAAATTTGATTTCATTACAATTGTGTTATACTTTAACATCATAATAATTCGTCCATTAGCAATTATGAAAATGAGTCGGGACGTTAAATGAGAGGATGAGTGGATTAAGCGATTTTTAAGAAAAATAAAACAAATGGAAGTATTCCAGAATTTAACTAAAATAATCTCAAATATGCTTTCGAGTGAAATACAAACTTTTAAGACAACAATGTATGATTTATGAGATCAGATTTTAAAGTCGCTGAAGTTTTTGGAAGTGAACCTATGTAGTGTTGTATTTTCTCTGTAGTAGAGATCGTCATTGAGCCATTTTCTCTAGATTTTATGAAATACATGAAGGAGTGTTATAACATTGATTATTTATTTTAGAATTTTTTTTATTTCTGAGCAAATGACATTACATTTTTAAGGATATCTAGACTATTTTTCGTTGATAGCTTTTCGGTATGGTGGTACACCTATATCTGTATTTTACTGGGAAGAAGGTCTATTATGTGTCGTAAAAACTTTGTAGGTTTAAAAGGTTAGTATGAGGCTGGTGTGGGATGACGGTTCGAAGAACGTATTTGTCTGACGCATCAAATGTTATTCTTCAATAAGGTTTCCTAGATTTGCGTTATCAGGTAGCTTTGAATACCTCTGAAATATAACTAATTTCCAGTACTTAAGGTGAATTCACTTTTTTTTTCTGGACATCACTATTGGGTTTCGCATCGAATTTCCATTTTCCCTGTTTTGTGACTCCCCTAGAACGTAAGGAAGTATTTTTTACGTACTCATCATGGAGAGGAAAGTAACAAGCATCGTAGCATCGTTGTTAAAATATATACGTACCGGTATATAAAAAGTAGTGCTTTTTTGAGTAGTTAACGCGCATGAGCGAGCAGTGTACCACCTGGTGTTTTGAATAGCAACTTTACTTCATTTCTAAATATAGAACAGGAACCTTCCGAATCTTGGTAATGTAGTTTTTGCAATGCCATTTACAAGATTATTATCAAGTGTTGGCGAGTTCGGCCCACGCCGTGAAATGCACTTTTACAAGGCGCCATAGACATAATCATGGGGCTTGTACGTACATTTTATAATGCATCAGAATACCAGTTTGACCTTTGTACTCTTATAGAACAAGGTGCTTGATCAAGACCTTGTTCTACAGAAGTACAAGTTACTAACGTGCATAATCTTACACACAGCACCTACTAAAGAAACTACGCATTTATTATAAATAAGAAAGAAGAGAGAATATGCAAACTATAAACATAAAAAAATGTCTGTTTTATAAATCAATAGAAAATCCAAACTAAAGATGGGCCAGCGAAAAGTAATTCAGGCATTTTTGTAAGATATTACACTGTCTGGCAAGTTATAAGTTACAAATAATTTGTAAAGCATGTTTTGTATAACATATGATAGTGTGATAGCTTATTCTTTTATAAAATGTTTTTCTTGTGTTTTTGTAAAATACAAGTGTATCATATTGTTTTATAAATTTGCTTGAAAAAAAATGTGTAAATATGCATATCACAATAACGTTGAATTTCATATATATTAAGAATAAAATTTATTAAATTCTGCCATTTGACAGGTTTTACAGCATTTGTTACACAAAACGGATAACACAAGTTGAAATTATAGAATAAACAATTACAGAGTTTATTCGTGGTTTATATTAATATGATTATGATGAATTTGCTGTTATTAATATAATTTTGCCTATAGTTTTCATCCTCTCATTTTAGGATATCGTTGATTTCAAACAGTGTAATATATTTATCATTTATTCTACATTTTATCATATTCTTTCGCAACATGCTAACCGTTCCGCGCCGTAGCCGTGTAGTTAAGGCAGGAAGTCTCGGCGCAGAGCTACGGGGCTTGCGCTGATTCGAGTCTCCAAGGGGGAAGATATTTTTTCATGGTATTTCGGCCAGTATTGGACCGGCGCCCTCTCAGCATCGTGAGGCGTTTGGGTAGCTACAATAAGTAGCGGTTCCAGGTTGAAAAAACCAGCTATAACGGCTGTGGGACTCGACATGCTGACCACATTTTACCCCTACACGGGCTAGATTATCATCTACTTCTGTGATTGACTCATGTGGATGTGAGGCCAGCAGTCGGCTAGTAGACTAAGGTCCTTCTAGGCCTGTCGCGCCATGGAATTATAATATGCTAACCACATAAAGAATGCTCATTTCAGGTACCGGTATTCATTTTAATTGCAATTATTTGTTTTAGCTTCTCCGTTATAACATTTAATATAATATAATTAGGATATAATGATTATGATCATGGTAATTAGGTCTAATACTATAAGACAATGTTATTGAAGAATATGAAAGAATGAATACAATTTAATGTGAACATTACAATGCATTTCATTAGGCTTTTGCACTTTTTTAATATTCAGATTTTCCGATTTGGGTGCTTTGATTGCAGGAAGAAGTTGTAGATTCAAGTGTAATTGCCTATCTAGGATAACTTTGTTTAATTTTTCTTGTCTTCGTGGATTAGGCAACAAACCGTCTGTGCCCTCTCAAAATCTTCGTAGTGTCACATTGTTTATTGTTTCGATAAATAATTGTTATAGGTTTGTTATTCCATTAAATTTGCAGAGCTTGTGTTGGAAATAGGAAAACATACAGAAATAGTCAAAAGTCACGAAGAATATTCTAAATTTATGCTACTAATTATATGTTAGTTTCATTATGGTAGTATATTACTTTCATTCGGACACACGATTTGATCACGAATGCGAGTCTCAATAGCTAAGCAAGAACATACTCGCTTGGTACAGTAATTTTATTAACCTGGTCTGAAACCAAATTAAATATAATTATTCTAGTAGGTCTAATGTAAAGAGCTTTTGTATTTATTTTATGTTATATACTAATTAGGAAGATACGCGAATACGTTAGAAAAATAGTATTTATAAAGGTATAAGAATGTGTAAATTATTTTTTATTACCTTGGAAAGATGAACTAATTGGTACGAATAATCATGTAATTGCGAATAAATATACATTTCAAGATTTTTAATTCGATAAGCAAACAATCAGTTATGACTTAGACAAAAGTTGCAGTAATAAACGTACCAGAATTACGATTTGATAAACAAAATTCCTTCAAAGCAAGTTCATTCTTGCCATATCGTTTTAAACCACTTTAGCTGTAAAATTACATTTACAACAAAACAGTAAATTCAAATAAAAATCAGTTCACAATCAACTTATTCAGGATAAAAATGACTGTAGGGCTTGCATTGGTAAATGAAAACACGTATGATGATCAAACGTTCAATCTGGACGAATGTAATGTTAATAAAGAAATATCACTGGGAAGAACAATGCGTCGGAAGTGCAAGGTTGTTGTGTAAATTTGTGTCCTCAAATAACCAAAATGTTTATTTTGCTACTCTAAACACACTAACGTATTATATATGCCTCATAAGAATATCAGTTGTATACAATTTTTTGTGATGCTATTTTCCCCGTTGATCTGTTGATGATAATCCATTAACTTTCAGAAAGTTGTGTATATAGGCCTACTGAACACACATTCGTAATTCAATGCAGTGGCATGAATGCGTTGTAACATAGAGTAATGTATTTCACATCTTCTCCTCTGTGAATACAACTACGTGAAATGAATCACTTTCTTCTGATGTTTGCAATCTATGATTTTTTAATATTATGTAAAGTGATCTCACTACAAGCCTTAGGAGACCTTTAGGGTAGAAGGAAGTGAAGGCTCCTATCTTTACAATAACTATGGGCCCGAGATACCGGGACTCAAACCCAAACCCACGACCTCTCGGTTTGTAGCATATTCTCTGAATCAACTACGCTACGTGCACAAAATATGTTTTTTTATCCATACAATCCATTTCATGCTTTTTTTTGCTTCATGTAGTGAAGAAAACATGTGACATTCTCTTTTCTTGCAATGTTTTATTTTGACATTCCTCTTTTTGTGTTTGCATTCATAATCTTTTGCAATATTAACATAGTTTTTGTAGTGCATTAGGTCTATAGGTTATTTATTCTACTGCCTTTAATTTATAATAATACACATTCATCTCAATTTTCTATAAAATAATGTTATTCCCCCGTTTTGCAGCGGACTCTTTGATATGTATAATATCAGTTTGTTTTTCAGATTATGTACACTTGCAGTGTTCTGTGTTAGTAGAATGTCGTTCGATCAATATCACGTGATTGATGTTTAAATTAGGACCAATTCTAAGAATGAATAAGCTTTACTTAGGCTATGGCGACAAAATGATTTGGGTCGATGAAAGCGTTGAGGGTCGAATACAGTAGGTTCCAGAATGGAATCCGGTGCCAGCCAATGAGACATTTTCTAGCGTGATTTTCCTCAATCGTCTAGATGGATGGTGGGTTGAAATTTTATTACGATTTATTTCGCCATTAATAATTTCATGTATTTATATCCATACAAATAATATTAGACATACATAACGCTTATCTGTGTTATGACCAAAGATGTTAAATTATCTCAAAATAAAATTGAAATAAAAAAGCGAGCAGTAAATAGAATAAAATGTAATGATGTCTGAAGCCGGAGGAAGTTTGGTTTGGCTCACATGTAGTTCTGCGGTTTCAAGGAATATTTGTATTTCATTATTTGGGACCACATTTCGTAGCTGGGAATATTAAAACACCTTCTTCTCAGCTTCTCTACTTATGTATCCAGAAGCATGTATATAGGATGACTACAAAAACATATTTCTCATATGAAGATATTACTTTCATTGTATTTTAATATACTTTATTTTATATATATATATATATATATATCCCACAATATCTCATTTCACATTTCTATTGCCTGTTTTATTTCGATAATACTTTCTTTTATACCATTCTCTTGATAACTCATTTTTGAAAACTATTTTACGTACTGGTCTCAAATATGTGAACAATTAAATAACTTTACAGATACATAAGTTGTTTTTAGTCCTATGTTGTAATTTAGTCAGATATTCTCTATGATTCTTAATCAGAAAAACCTCCAGTTTCACTTGAAGACACTGTTTATTCATTTTGTTATTCAGAAATTATGATTAAAGAAGTCAGCAGCATCTGAAAGGCTTTTTCTAGAAATTGTTTCCTTTTCTTCCAAGTTAGTAGATTCTGTGCTGGTTAGTAGAGGATCTCAGTTCCTGAGCTAATCAGAAGTATCTTAATGACATCCAGGTTGCATGGTTCCTTTGAAAATATCCTGATAAACGTTTTGTGATTAGAACAGAAATGCTTATTCCTCGCTTCAGCTGCTTCGTTTTGGTAAAAAGAGATGTTCTGTTATTGCTGGGCGTGATTTAATATTTTATGTATATTTGGAGTCATTTGATGTCACGAACACATATGGACATAAAATTTAGCTGTATCTACTGCATAAGTTGGGGAATTAATTGAATCGATGTTATGCCCACTTGTTATAAACCTAATTTTCAAAATAACTATGAACCAAAACATAAGTTGAACTTACACATCGGTTAATTCAAACGCTAATCTGGAACCATTTAAGATATATTATGTTGGTGTTTTTATTATTAATTTAACACTTCTCACTGAAGGATAATTTATATTTTAAGAGAAAGTATGGCTTCTATTGATGTTTGTATTATTAATTTAAAACTTCTCACTGAAGGATAAATTATATTTTAAGAGAAAAATTTTCGCTCAGACCCAGGTTTTATAAAGTAGTGTTTAAATTCCCAATAAATGTCTTCTTAATTAACAAGCCGCTATTTGCAGAGATAGAAACAAAGGTTTCAAAGCATTTGGCTCGATGGAATTGCAACGTACACAAGAGAAAAAAAATTGCTTCTAGATCGCAACTCGCCTCGGTAGCTCAGTTGGTAGACCATTGACCCGGAAAGCCAAAGGTCCCGGGTTCGAGTCTCGGTCTGGTCAAAAAAAAATTATCTTAAAATATACTTTGTTGGTTTTGCCATTTTGTTTTTAAATACAGGTTTTGGAATATATACAATAATATGTATAATTCGTCTTGCTTTTTTCCTTTATTTGTTGTTTTTTTATTATCTGGCACTTTTGAGGGTCATGTAAGATTGACAAAACGAATTCAAAGTTTTTGGATCACCTTCCTTTCTTCTTGAAAATCATTTAATTCTTTTGTAATAGCTCCACGCGTATAACATTTCCTAGTTAATGTATAGAGCGTCTCAACCTTAAAAGTCAGTACACGTTAAATGGAGCGCGCTGATGCCAGATGATATACTGCATAGACAAAGATGTGCGAGGCAAGGAACAGATGTGTCAAAACTCTTAAACCCCTCAAACGTGAGTGAAAAAACCAGAAATGTCCGATATAATAATAATAATAATAATAATAATAATAATAATAATAATACTTTATTTATTCTGGCAGAGTTAAGGCCATAAGGCCCTCTCTTCCACTCAACCAGCACAAATACAAATAAATATTCGACAATTGTAGATATACACTATACTAATTATAAACAGTTAAAGATACAATAAATGTAGCAATGTAAATGTCATGTACAAACAACATTTTATAGGGTAATAACAATAATGATACGATAATAATAATAATAATAATAATAATAATAATAATAATAATAATAATATAAATATGATACATTATACGGGAAACACCAATTAATATATATATCTTACACTGGATAATAATGAAGTCGAGTTTAGAGCAAATATAAATTTAGATTTCTTTTAAAAGATGCCAATGTCCGGCAGCCCCTTATTTCTTGTGGTAGGGAATTCCAGTTGCGAGAAGTGGAGATGGTATATGACATGGAGTGATTTTTTTTTTTATAAGAGTCTTCTTATGACAGCATGCTCCACTACAGTTTTCTGCAGTACTACATGCTTTGGTTTAGCAATATTAAAATATCTCTATCATTTTACGTGTGTTGATGTTCCTGACTATGCATTTATAGTGTTATTTACTAGTTCTAATGTGTGAAAATATTTTTCTATTTTCGATTCCTTAAAATATAATTTTGAGTTATTGTGACGCTAAATTGTTCTATTTCGTTGTGGTTGTTATTTGCATTTCAAACAATGCTCTCTGTTAATTATACTTAAGCAAGTTATGGTTCCTCTTGGCACTAACAAGTTATGATTAATATTTACAGTTGCTTGATATTGTTCCTATTAGCACTTACTTAACCCTTAAATTGGCGAAACAATACTTTCTAGTGCCCGTCATTCAAGTGTTTTGGACCGCAAAGAAAATAAAATCATGTAAAAGTAAGTTATTACTGTATTTTTAACGTAATTTGACACAATCTTAGGTAATGTATGATAATTTGTTTTATTTTTACTGTTTAATAAACTATAACAAATAAATTAAATCAATGTTTCTTATAAGATACATTGTAAGTTAAGGGTTAAATTAGTGCATTCTTCATTACTATTCCTGACAAAATATGGTTCCTGTTTACATTTAAATTGACTAATCCTATCAAGCTATAATCTATATTTACACGCTAAGTTAATATTCTATCCATTACTAATCTAAGAAGATACAGCTCCTATTTACACTTAAGTTACGGACTAATTCTAACATTTTATGAGTAATCTACTATTGAAAAATATTTTACTGTCCTTACAAGTTCTAAAAAATTAGGCTATTAGGTTCCTATTTACACTTATAGCACTGACTAATCCTAACAAGTCATGATCAATATTTACACTTCCTTAAAAATAATGTTCTTATCCTAACACTTATTATCTAGTTCTATCACTTTATGATTTACAGTTCCTTAAAGTATACTGTCCAAGTAATGTTCTATTGTAATTTTTTTAAGTCTATGCTATTTGCGAATTTGGTGAATTGTTTAGTATACTTAAAAGCTAATTTACTCTTATTTATGGGCCACCTTTCACTACCTCTATTTACAAAATTTATAAGAGTTTGTCTTTCGTTTTTAAATTCTATACAGTTATATATGACATGGTCCACTGTCTGCTCACCAGCACCGCATGCACACATTGCACTGTCCTTTATCTTGAAGCGATGGAAGTAGGCGTTTATATTCCCGTGTCCGGTTACCAGCGTTGTGAGATTGGGAGATATCTGGATTCTTGTCTGTAGTCTGTCGCTGACTTTCGGGAAGAACGATTTCGTCAAATTCCCATTGGTGGTTGATTGCCATTCCCTTTCCCATTTTTCTTCACTAATGGTTGTCAGGTGTTTCTTCACAGCACTTACTGGAATCCTGTCGTAACTCGTTTGTAGGCCGCCGTCGCACGCTGCTTGCTTCGCTAGGCGATCTGCTATCTCGTTGCCGTAGATTCCAGCATGTGCCTTGACCCAGCTGAATTCCACTGTCCAATTGTCGCCTTCTAGAGATTTCAGCTTATTCCGAATTTCTTCAATTAAATTGTTGCAATTATTTCTGTTCCTTAGGGAGTCTAACGTGATCTTGCTGTCAGTGTAGATTGCCACATTACGTTCGTCAATCGGTATTTCGCTGGTGTTAAGTCCTTTTAAGGTGTCTAGTGCTTTCATGATGGCAAGTTGCTCAGCCTGGTTATTTGAACATTCTTCGTACAACTTAAATTTCAGCTGGTTTGTTAATACATGTTTTTTGAATATAACTATTCCCGATCCAACTCCATCATTGCTTCTGCTTCCATCTGTGTATATTTCATAAGTGTATTCTTTGTTTTCTCTTGTATCCTGGATTTTTATGAATTTTGCCGGATGTGTCCAGTTTTTGTAACTAACTGTCTGATCAACGTTAAGAGTTTCGTATTTGGAACTTCCTCTTATTTGGTGAATAGCCGAAATTTCTTGTATTTTTAGATGTATAGGTGTTAATCCCGTCAGAATGCAGAGAGCTTCGTAGGATGCAGTGCGATATGCCTTTGCCATTCGTATGCTGATCAATCTCTGTACCTGTTTAAACTTTCGGATATTATATTTCTTGTCCAGTGCACTTATCCATACTGGTGCCGCGTACGATAACAGTGGCAGAATTGCACCGTTATAAATTGTGCACAGGGCTTTGTCACTTAAACCCCAGCTTATTTTTGCTGTCTTCGAGAGAGCATTAATAAGTTTTTTGCATCTCTCTGCTACATATTCGATATGCTGGTTGAACGTAAATCTCTTGTCGATTATTATGCCAAGATATTTAATCTGGTCGACCTGTTCTAACTGCTTATTATTTAGAAATATATGTATTTGTTTGTTTTCCCTTCGTTTTCTTCTTGTTATTAGAATAGTTTTTGATTTGCATTCATTGAATTTGGATTTATTGTTGTGGGCCCAGGATGTGATCTTTCTCATTTCAATATTTGCATAATTCTCAGCTTCGAGAACTGATTTTCCCTTTGTTATTACTATCAGGTCGTCTGCAAATGCTATTACTTTAGTATGTTCGGTGTAATCTAATCGAAGTATGGAGTTGTACTGGATGTTCCAGAACCCCGGACCGCAAACAAGATCCTTGTGGGCAGCCTCTCATTACATTTTTGTCTACTTTAGCATTGTTTACTGCTAATGTAGCTGTTCTTTGGTTGAAATAATTGTTTGCAAGATTATACAAGTTCCTTGGGCACTGGAATTCCCGCAGAGCTTTCATGATCCCCGGCCACCAGGCCGAGTCAAAAGCTCCTTGGATATCCAAGCTTACTAGCACCAAATACATATTTTCTTTTAGATTTTCCTCGATGTATTCTTTTAGTGTCATCGCTGCGTCCACCGTGCTAGTTGTGAGGAGTGAAACCGAACTGTTTGTCTGACATTAGGTCTTTTGAGTTGACATGATGCATAATTCTGTTTATTAACAACTTCTCCAGTACTTTTCCTCCTGTGTTTAGGAGGCTTATTGGACGGAATTTAGTAACCTCCTGGTAATACTCTTTTCCTGGCTTTATGATAGGAATTAATCTTGCTTTCTTCCACTGTTGGGGAAAATTACCTCTCCTGAGACAGTTATTGTATATCGCTGTTACAAAGCTTGTTAGAATGTTCATAAACTTGAAGTAAAATTCTGCTCGTAAATTCGTCTTCTCCTGGGGATTTATTTGGGTCCATATTTTCTAAAATGTGTGCTATTTCTTGTTGGGTAAAATCGGAATCATCTTCAGTTTCCACGGGACGTTTATTATCTTCTCTGACTAGCTTGTGGTAGGTGTTGTCCGCTGTCTCGTCATCGTCTGGTGCAAAATGATCTATCATATGCTGCAGTGTTTCTTGTAGGTCGGATGTATGAGAGCCGTCTGCTTTCTTTAGAGTGGTTAAGGTGTTGCGTTTCTGGCTTTTCCAGACACTATGCGGTAGACTGCGTTCCATGGGTTGTTTGACGGAGTCAAACTACAGTAGTTTTTCCAAGACATAATTTTTTCCTTTGTAATAGTTCTTTCATATTTTCTTTTGGCTTCTAAATATTGATGCTTTCGTTGTTCTCTCAGCTCTTCGTTGTTTCTAGTTCTCTGATATCTCCTTCTTGTAGCATTCGCTCTTTTCCGCAATATGGTTAATTCTTCTGTCCACCATGGGAGAGATTTATTCCGGTGTAACTTTTGTGCTCTGTTTGATATTCTGAAGTGCCTACTGCATGCCGCTGTGATGATATCTTCAAACTCCCTGACTAGTTTTTGTGAGTCCGGTTCTTCCCTAGCTATACTGCTCAGCACCTTGTCCAGTTCTTCAACAGTGTTCATTATCGTTTTGTTTAGTAATCTTTCTGAAAACATTCTTATGATGTCATTACTGAAGTTCTCAAGTCTGTTTTCTTTTACTATATATTTTATTCCTTGAAAATTGTTGGAAGTGTTCGCGTTATTTTT
Organism: Diploptera punctata; assembly: GCA_030220185.1. NCBI lineage: Eukaryota > Metazoa > Arthropoda > Insecta > Blattodea > Blaberidae > Diploptera > Diploptera punctata. The sequence goes on along the minus strand of JASPKZ010002717.1, from coordinate 163,433 downwards.
AGATATGTTGAATGTAATAAATCGGTGATCAGAGCAACTCTCTTCTTCCTCACATTTCCACTCGCTCACCATGGTTACTAACCGGTCATTAGTTATGGTGAGGTCGTTATTGCTCTTTCCTGTTGCACTCTCGAAAGTTGTATATTCACTAGATTCATTCATAACATACAGCCGCTTTGAACTAAGATATTCTTCTACTTTTCTGCCTCTAGTGTTGGTGATAGTATCATGCCACATTATTGACCTAGAATTACTGTCCACGCCTACTATTATTCCATCCTCCTTCCTCGTAACTTCTAGTATATGGTCCAGCTTAATGAAATCATCATTAATATCTGCTCTGATATCCATATACATACTAACTACATTGAATTTTAATTTATTGTATAAAATTTCAACAACTACGGCATCTTCGTCAGATATTTGGTTTATTAGTACAGCATCTATTTGTCTATTTGCTACGACAACGGCTGCCCTAATCCTATTTTCTCCTTTAGAAAAGGTCCTATACTTCCTGGAAATTCTAGCCACTTTGTTCTGGATAACATATGGTTCCTGAATGAAGATTATGTCAATATTGTGTGATTCTATCATTTGCATGAGATTACTAGTAGCCGCCTTGGAATGTTTTAAATTTATTTGAAGGCATTTAATGTGTGTTTTCCCTCTGAGCTTAATGGTTTGACTAGCATTGCAACTGTGATTGGTTGAACCTGCCATTTTAATATTCACTGTTTTGTTTGTATTTCTTTAACATTGCTAGCATGCATGGGCAGTTTTTGTCGAGGGATGAGTGGCATTCGTTTACTTGTTCTCTATTGAATTTGTTATGAGTCACACAATTTATACATTTATATTCATTTGCTCTTGCAGTACAGTCTGCCAGTTTATGATTACCCGCACAAAGTGGACAAGTATCGCTGCTGTTACATTCTTGGGCTCTATGATTAAATCTAGAACATTTGTAACATCTTCTAACTTTTATGTAGTCTTCAACGTTACAAATCTGCCAGCATATTTTAACCTTCTTTTGATTTAGAGCTCGCCAAGATTCAGGTTTTACTTCCATAACGAGGTTCCGAAAGTTCCGCTTTGTTTTGAAGATGAATCTAGGCATGAGAGTCTCCTCAGTTAAATTAAGTTCAGGGTTTTGGGCAACGATGGTACCTGCCGCGTTGTCTATTGTTATGTCTTCAGGGATGTTGTAGATAATTAGGTTAGGGTTGCGAAGTTTAGGAGTGCTGATGTCCAATAGTTGGCTGCAATGATCTTCGATATTTTTTTAAGAATATCGATATCTTCTTTCTTTCCAGATTCGATAATCAATCTACCGTCTCTTAGTGCCTTCATAGATCTTATTCCAACTTTTAGTTGTGTTGGATTAATATTTCGCTTCAACAAAACTTTCATTGCATCTATGGACTCGTTCTGTTTGGATTTAAGTACAAGTTTGTAATTTTTTTCGTGTATGGTTTGTGGTCTATTGTCTCGAACAGCTGCGCTGTAGTTCGAACTGCCGCAGACAGATGGAGCATGATGTCCAATCGCCCCAACAAGGCTTCTGTTACCTGTCACATCATTGTGAATCTCTTCAGCTTTCTTGACCTTCTCAGCCAGAACACTAATCGTCTTGTTTTTCTCCTCCACTTCGTTCATTAAATTACAAAATGATGTTCTGAGTTCACTTACCGCTTGCATGATGTCTTGCTTCAGGTCACTTCGTAGCTTTTTGCTTTTTTCCGTAACTTCTATCAGCTTTTCCAGAGCACTATCGAAATCACATTTCTGCACTTCCGCCATCTTGAACCTTTGACCGACATGGAGTGATGTGATGTCCTATGTTGCGGTATATTAAGTAAGATACTATGTTGTGATCTTGTGTTTAAGTTATGGTTTGAGGATAGATACTGGAAACGGGATGATAAATAATTGGGAATCGAGGTATGTAGGATCTTAAATAGGAGAATTAGACAGTGCGATTTTCTTCTCTCTTTTAGATGTAGCCATGACAATTCATGGAATAATGGAGAAATGTGATCGTATTTTCGAACATTAAATATGGATCTGATACACATATTGTGGACACGCTGCAGTTTGTCCGACAATCCGTCACTTATGTCAGTTAGTAGAACGTCACAGTAGTCAAAATGCGGCATCACTAAAGTTTGGATTAAAATTCTTTTAAGAGTTGTAGGAAGAAAATGTTTAAGTCGCTTTAGGGAATGCATTATGGAGAAGATCCTTTTAGATGTTTGTTTTACTTGCTCATGCCATTTTAAATTAGAATCTAAGTAAAATCCCAAGTTTTTAACGACGTCGGTATAAGGAATTTGTTCATTATCTAATATGACAGCCGGCATATTGCCATTGTTTATGAGGTGTAATAGCCTTGGATGTCCGATAATTATTGCTTGCGTTTTGTTTACATTTAGTTGCAGCCCATATTGTCTGGACCATAAAGATATATGTCTGAGGTCAGTGTTTACTTTGTCAATATATTCATTAATTTCGTCCGGCCTAAAGTGTGTGTAAATCTGTAGGTCGTCGGCGTAAAGATGATGCTTGCAGTTTTGTAGTTTCTTGGTCACGTCATTAATATAAATCGAGAAGAGAAGAGGAGCGAGGACGCCGCCTTGAGGTACCCCTTTCTTCACCAAGCGCCAGGAAGAAATGCGATTATTAACAGAAACTGATTGCTGACGATTAGTGACGTAAGATGCAAACCAATCAAGGCAGTTTTCCGACAGATGTAGTGTCTTTAGTCTCGCTAGCATTAAGTCTATATCTACTGTGTCAAAGGCTTTGCTGTAGTCGAGTAGGACTATTGCGGTGAGTTTGCTTTTGTCCATTGAGTCTCTTATGTCCTCTACAATGTCAAGTAGTGCAGTACTTGTGTGATGTCCTGTTCTAAAACCAGACTGATGCTCATCAAGTAAGTCGTGTGTGGTGAGGTAGTCTGTTAACTGTGAGTGTAATATGTGTTCCAGTGCTTTAGATAAACAGGGAAGAATACTAATTGGTCTATAATCATCGAGTGTTGTGGGAGTGTTTGATTTCGGTGTAGGACGAACTAGAGCCATTTTTCCAGAGTCTGGGATAAGTCCCGGTCATTATAGAGGCATTAAAAATGTGGGTTATTGTTGGGAGAATAATGTCTATTATTTTTTGCAGGAGAGTTATTGTTATATTGTCTATTCCTTGCGCTTTAGATTTAATACGTAATGCTGCTCTTTTGGCGTCATCAGGTGAGATATAGGAAAAAAGAATTTGTCTCGGGTAGGTTGGGAATATGACATTAGTTCATCTATTGTCTGTTGTTTGTGTTGTGAGGTGTTGTCAGAAGGGAGGCGGGTAAAATGGTCATTCAACTCATCTAGTGGTAGGTCAGCTGTTTCTACCTGTAGTTTATTTTGACAGAGGCATATTGATTTTAAATTTTTCCACATGTCAGCTGAGTTGGACATAGATATATTTGTTATTTTCATATAAGTTCACCTTATGCCCTACTGATCGAATGACAATACAAGTATTTAGGCCTACGAATTAAACGCCAAAAACTTCAGAGCGAGATTTAAATGCACACATTATAATACAAGGGAAAATATAAATTATAATTAATTATGATATAGGCTAGTTAAGTTATAATAAATTAAATTTATAATATAGGTCTATATAAAAAAATATCCTACATAAACAAATATAGAAATTATAATCACTTTAACATGTAATTTATTTTAATTTTTTAAGAATATAATATTATAAGAAGTTATATTTTAATTAAATATTTAATAATTTGTATAATACTTACTTACTTACTTACTTACTCACTGGCACTATCGAACCCGCAGGTTCATGGCCGCACGGACATAAGCTCTCCATACATCCCTATCCTGAGTTAATGCTTTCCAATCATTCCCTGTATAATCTACTTCCCTCAAATCATAGTTAATGTTGTTCTCCCACCTCATTTTTGGTCTACCAACTGGGCGTTTTCCTTCTGGCTTTCCTACAAGAAGTTTCCATGCACGTCTTTCATTCCCCATACGCGCAACATGTCCTGCCCATCGCAGTCTACGGGACTTAACTGTTCTTATTATATCTGGCTTCCTATAAAGACCATGTAGTTCATTGTTTAGTAGTCTTCTCCATTCACCTGTCTGTTCATCTCTCTTTGGTCCAAAAATTTTCCTAAGAAATTTATTCTCAAATACTCGTAATCTCCTTTCCTCCATTAAAGTAAGAGTCCATGTTTCGCACCCATATAATATAACTGGTAGAACAATAGTTTTATATATTTTCAGCTTAACGTTTTTTGAAAGGAGTTGGGACATCAAAAGTCTCTGCAATGCATAATAGCATGAATTTCCAGAATTGAGCCTATGTTTAATTTCTTTGTGCATCTCATTCCTATTTGTGATTATTGTTCCTAGGTATTTGAATTCAGCCAATTCCTCAAAATTTCCCTCATTTGTCATTAGCTGTCCATTTACATTATATAATGTATTTCTACGTGTGACCATATATTTAGTTTTACTGATATTTACTTCCAGTCCTAATTTCTTAGTGTTACTCAATAGTGTGTGCGTGTTGGCCTTTAGTATCTCCTCGCTATCGGCCAGTAGTACTACATCATCAGCATAAACTAACAGCTTATTAATACCATTGAGTTGTAAGCCTTCCTCATTCTCTAAAGATTTAATGGCATGCTCTAGTACAAAATTAAATAGTAGAGGAGATAGTGCATCTCCTTGCTTCAACCCATTCTGGATTTCAAAAGTGTCTGAAAACTGTTTGCCTACACGCACCCTACTCGTTGAGCCATTTAGACACATTCGTATAAGTGTAACTAACTTTTTAGGAATTCCAAACTCCAGCAGGATACTATATAACTTCTCCCTCTTAATTGAATCATATGCTTTTTTGAAGTCTACATATAGTTGATGTACAGTGCCATTATATTCCCATTTCTTTTCTAAAATCTGTCTTATACTAAAATCTGATCTGTTGTAGACCTGTTTCTTCTAAATGCACATTGATGATCTCCTAGAATGTCATCAATATAGGGAGTAAGTCTGCTTACTAATATATTTGTTAGAATTTTGTACGAAGTTGGAAGTAATGAGATGCCCCTATAGTTGTTGCAATCAGTTTTATCTCCTTTCTTATAAATTGGTACGATAATTGATTCTTTCCATTCATCTGGAAGAGCTTCTTTTTCCCAAATCATACTAAGCAACCAGCGTATCTTGTCCATCAATTTTTCTCCCCCTGATTTTATCAGTTCTGCTGGGATCTCATCTGAACCTGATGCTTTATACATCTTCAATTTTTCAATTGCCATTTCAACCTCTAATGCACTTGGCTCTGCGACTAGCATTTCTGCTGTCTGTAACTTATCATCCTCAATGTCCTGTTCTGTATGTACATTTAATAGCTGATTACAGTAAGTTTTCCATCTATGTAATATACTCCTGGAATCTGCAATCATATCTCCATTTTCATTCCGAATTATGTTTGTTCTAGCCTGAAACCCTTTCTTCTCTATACTAATTCCCTGATATAATTCTCTAATGTTCCTATTTTTTGCATTCATTTCAAGATCATTAATCTTCTCTCTCAAATATTCCCTCTTTTTACTCTTTAGTAACTTGGTCGTTTCCCGTCTAACACTACCCAATTGCTCTAAATTTACCTCATTTGGCTCGTGTAACCATTTCATTTTTGCTACCTTCCTTTTCTTGACAATGTCGGCACATTCCTCATCAAACCATTTCTTGTTTTGCCTCTTTTTTAAACAACCAATGCTTTCTGATGCTGACAATTTAATAGTATCTCTTATAGCCTCCCATTCTTTATTTATATCAGTTTCTTCTTCGTTTGCCACATTGTCATCTGAAGATTCCAGTACTTCAAATCTATTAGCAATTTTGATTTGGTATTCTTGCCGCATTTCATCATTTTTCAAGTTTTTTAATTCATATTTTACAGAATCATCTTTAGCGTTTGTTCCTCTCATAAGCGATAGCCGTTGTCTGATTTTCACCCTGACCAGATGATGATCTGAATTGCAGTCTGTCCCTCTAACTGATCTAACATCAATGATGCTACTGTGCCAGCGTTTATCCACTAATACATGATCTATCTGGTTCCGAGTTTCTCCATCTGGGGACGTCCAGGTGTATTTATGAATATCCTTATGCTGAAATGTTGTGCTCTTAACAACGAGATTCTTTGATGTGGCAAATGTGACTAATCTAACCCCGTTGTCGTTCTATCTTCATGAAGACTGAATTTGCCTATTGTTGGTTTGAATATATCTTCCCGTACCCACTTTTGCATTAAAATCTCCTAAGACAATTTTCATATGATATCGTGAAAGGCTATCAAATAAGCATTCTAATTCTTCATAGAACTCATCCTTGATCTTGTCATCTTTATCTTCTGTGGGGGCATGTACATTTACAATTATAAAATCATGTCGTTTACCCTTTAGAATTATGTATGATATCCTATCACTAACAAACTTAATATCTCGGATAGCGGATAGGATCCTCCTTCTGACTAAAAAACCTGTTGCAAATGCAGGTCTTTCTGCACCCCCATAGTATAATGCAAAGCTTCCTGATTCCTGACTACCTTCTCCTGGCCACCTAACTTCCTGTAAAGCGACTATATCCAAGGGCGATTTATCCAATTCCCGCGTTAATATCTCTAGTGCCCCGCTATTGTATAAAGTCCTAACATTCCATGTTCCTAGGAACATGTCCCTGTGTTTGAGCCTTTGGCATGGGTTCCCTGAAGTAGTCCCCGCCCGGAGAACCGAATGGGGGACTATTTGACCTCCGGAAAATTTTACCCCAGTAGAACCCATGTCCGCATTTCTTGACGGTTGTATTTTTACGGTGAAAGTTCGTCACTCTTTCGACCAAGGTACTTATTTCGTCTGGCTTATCACCTTCGACCAGTCCGGCATGGGTAACCCTATCGGCAGCAATGCTACCGCCGGCATAGCTCTCAGGATCATTTAAGTACACAAGCCACTCCACCACGACAAGGTAAAGATACCATGGAGGGAATAATTTGTATAATATTAACATTTTTAACGAATACAATAATAGTAAAGCTTTTATAATATTAAAATTGTTCACGAATATAATAATAATAATAATAATAATAATAATAATAATAATAATAATAATAATAATAATAATAATATAATAATAATAAAATAATAATAATAATAATAATAATAATAATATAATCCATCCATAGTAATTCTGCCCGAGGGTAGGTCCTTCACTGAAATCATAGCATTTTCATGCTATGCTTGCAGCTTTACTAGGGAATTGTGTAGGTGTGGTAGCTTCCCGTTGCTTTCCACACCGGTGAAGGATGACGATGATGATTGAGATGATGGCCATATGATTTCGGGAACCGTTTGGGCCTTAAAGTTTTCCTGACATTTGTCTTACAGGTGAGGAAAAACCCCGATAAAAACCTCACCCAGAAAAACTGCCCCGACCGGGGATCGAACCCGGGCCCGCTGCGTGACAAGGCAGCACGCTACCTCGCGACCACAGCGGTGGACAATATAATAATAATTATATAATAATATAATAATATTATAATAATATAATAATTAATAATAATAGTAGGAAAGTAATACTTAAAATACGTTACATACCATCAAGCCTGTCCACAATCCTCTGGTAATGGTGTTATTCCTTCCATAAATTCCTCCGTGTCTCTGGATGGTCCAGGTTTAGCCGAATCGGAACCAGTGGGCGATGCATGGAAGGAGAAAGGTGAAGAAGAAGAAGAAGATGATGATGATATGTATAAAAAATGGTTCATCGTCATCTTGAATCTCTGCTTTCCAGAGATCACTTTCAATTTTCTTTGTATGGTCCAAGTCACGTGTTGGTATGCATTCGAAATTAAATCTCTCATTTCTTGTTTTTTGAATGAGACGTTTTTCATTTTTATATAGTTCTTCACTTGTGCCCATATCATTTCGATAGGATTAAGTTCGCAGTGGTATGGTGGCAAGCGAAGAATATGTTTTCCTGCTGATTTAGCCATCTGATCAATTATGCATTTATCATAACATAAGTGTCTCTGTTTTGAGTCACAATAAAAAGAAGCTCCCGTTTTAACATGTCACTTTCAAAGGGATTTTCTTTTGATTGAGCGACTCTATAATCTTATCTTTTGTCCAGGAAGTTGTAGGCAAACGTTCACTTTTCCGACTATGATAGCCGGCATTGTCCAATACTATCACAGATCCTTCTGGGGCATTGGGCAATCTGTCATTTCATCGTGGACGTCTGCAGTGTTCTTGTGGCACAGGAATGTTAACTCGGCACCATTAACGAACCCATTTTCATTCCCTGCATGAACCAATACAAACCTAAACCCACGACCCCTAGGTGGCCTAAGACCTGTGCTAACACTCTCAATTGCTGCTTGACGAGCGCTTTTAATTTTGGTATCTTTCCATTCTTTTGTCACGGTGTGACCTATGTTTACCCAAGACTCTTCTGTATAAAAAATAAATTTCCCTTCATTCCTAAATTTGTTTAAATCTTTGAGATATTTATGACGTCACTTGATTATATCACCCCTTTCAATAAAGGTGCATTTGTTGGCCCTACTTACATATTCAAACCCTATATCATGAAGACATCTATTTAAAGTAGACCTCGAAAAATTTGGTAGCGTATCATCACTATTTACCTTGCTTAATATTATATTTAGTGATGGTGGCTATGTTCTCAAAGAACAAGGAATGAACGATGCGGCGGACTCCGCTTTGTACTATTCCATCGAACTTCATTAATCTGACTTTTTTTGTTTGCTCGCTTATGTAGGTTTCTTTTTTGCTGGCGTTCTAAGAGGGCCTTTCGTTTGTTCCTTTCTTATTCTATATATTAAACGTTCCGAACACCCGGTAGCTTCTGCTGTCTGTTTAACTGCCTGGCAACGTTCCTTTTCTTTAAAAAATAATTAAATATATTCAATACTATATTCCGTTCTTAACTGTGCAGTTCGCCAATACTACGTCGCTTAGCTTCTATATTCATAATTAATATAATACAATAATAATAAATATGAAATCAAACAATTTTATGAAAAACACATGAACCAAAGACAATTGAGAGACACTCAGAGTTGAACCTCACTCAACAATTATCACAACACTGAGCTCTGAGCCTGAGGAAGTGCAGAGTCAAACGCGATCGGAAATGAAAAGGGATACCTAAGTACACAAACTTTAAACTGCGATAAAGTATGAATGCGCAATGATACCGAGGTCTGGTTTGTATTAAAAAATATTTGAGACATTTATAAACACGTCTCCTCGCTTTGTCATCAACATACAGTCAATAACAAAAAAGTTTCTCGCTACGTAACTTTTTTGTGTTACCATCCGATAATTTTTAACAAATATTTAACAAAAAATAAATGGCTCCCTTCTTATGTAAACATTATTGTCCAGGGAAAGACAGTGTAATCTATAAACATCAGGCAACCCACAAAAAAAAATCTTAATCTATCATTATAACTAGTTTTCAACCAATCGTGTCACAAGTTTTTTCTGCAAAAATATAGATTCACGCCAAAATAATGTATTTGTCAAAACTATTCATTATATTAATTACTAAGACTTCAAAATGTATACATTCAGAAAGAGCGGAAAATTCTCTATACGACCATATCATCATTTATTAAATTCATCACTTTGCATTTTTTTTTAAATTGGCAACATTGCGGAAGTAGAAAAGGATGGAGCTAATAGCAGGATATAGGAGTGCGAGTGAGAGAGGTACATACTACATCTAATTCCTTACTGTCTTTTAAGGTTGAGACGCTCTATAGGCTATTAGTGGGAAGTCCCGCGCCGTAGCCGAGTGGTTAGGGCAGGAAGTCTTGGCGCAGAGCTACGGGACTTGCGCTGGTTCAAGTCTCCATAGGGGAAGAAATTTTCTCATAGTAAAGAAAATCGAATTATTGATTCAAATAGTAATAACTACTTAAAAAAGTAAAAAAAAACTCAAAACCAAGTATATATCTCGTTCTGAAGGGTCCATCGTGAAAGGATTTCCATTGCTTTTTTTTATATTTTTTTTAAAAGCTGCCATCTTACAGAGAGAGTGCCGAGAAGATATGTAATTAATATTAGAAACAGCTATTTCCGTCTGATATATAACAACCGCATGCTCTATGGTGCTAAACTGATATCGACTACCCGTGGTCGTGCAACTATTTAACTATTTCAGGACACACGATTTTCAGGGTATTGTAAATTTAATAAATTTGACTTTTGTCCAACTTTTACTACAAATTGGCCACAGCAAGTCAGTAGGAATTTAATTTTCTCTAGTGGAATTGCTAGAACGTGTTTAATTAATGGTTATGTGTACGTTACCATAAGTAATGCCACGAGTGATTTCAAAGTTATCTAGAGAAGAGTGGCATTTGTTAGGACTATCTAACTAATCAAATTAAGCTGTTTACTCACAAATCATTATTTAACTATAGTTATTTTAAAATATTTATATATTTAATGTAAACGGCGATGTTTGAAAACAAATGAGAAACGATTGGTACGCTTCATTTGATTATTTTGTTCATCACTGCAACCAGATCATATTATTATTTATTGCCAAAGGATTGCAATGTTGTATAATGCATCCTAGTGGAGAAATTTATAACTAACGTATTAGGTATTAATGAATTTGATGTCCTATGATGTAAATATGTCAATTATATTTTTCTGCAATCGTCATTTCCTGGAAAATAATTTGTTTGAGAAAATGCAAACTGTGTTTTTTTTTTGTGGTTACTCAATTGTTACAAATGTTTTTATATTATCTATCGCATGCGCTTTCTGCTGACATTCATGCACTATATATGCAATCTGGTAGTCGTATTTCTTGGAGGGCCAGTCACTGTAAAATAATGCTATGCCCTATTGAGATTGTTAAAAAAGGAGGTGCTTTCTTTATTATGATAAACTTTAGTTGGTAAATTCTAGGCGAAACACGACGGTGATTGGTTGTAAATAAAAAATCATTGAAATGTGATTGGTCATTGACTCCCATTTGGGGCATGCGTTAAACAGTCATGCTAATTTATTTAATTAGGTTTTTATTAAATTACGAAAGTGGTTTGTTTGTTGCTTAATATCATCTTGTTGGTTAAAATTAATCAAATCTAAGTTAAAAATAAATTGTTAAATTTATTAATTGTATATTTAAAGCAAAAAGTATTTGACACTAGAAAAATGGTATAACACTGGGGAGAGATAAAAAAAAAAAACAAAAACAAAGCAGAACCCTTTATGAGAAATAAGTTGTGTTAATTTTTCGAATATAATCGTCATTCAAATGTGGTAACATCTACATTTAAGTAGTTTTTTCTCCAGATATATTGACTTATCAATTGGTAGAAACGTCTTCAAATGCTAGAGAAAATGTTGGAATGTTTCCACAAAAAGTACGAGTACGTGTGCACAAAATAATGTATTTACTTAACGATTTAGCAAAATTAAAAATAAACTCTGTGCGTATGCAATGTGATGGAATAAATACATAGCGTAGAAGTTACTATTGGTAGTGCGCAGCTTGAATGCTGATGAGTAAGCTGATTTACTAAATTCTCATAATTCCAAGTAGTTATGTCTATTTATTTTATAAATCACAAATAAACAAAGCTTGAATTTCCAGTTTTCCACACTAGATTTTTTTTTTTTGCGATAGTATACACGCGAGACCAAGAACATACTGAATAGTTTTATAGCTAATATCTATGTAGCAGACTCTTGTGGACGTTACACAAAGTTTTACATATACAATTTTAAATTTTGAGGACATTTATTTAGCGCTTCTGTTAAAAATGATGGGAAAGGGCCCTAACACAAATACTTAAAATAAGTGTTAAGCCTTGAAGGGCTTGGTTATAGGAATGCAATAGTTTATTTAGAGAAAGAAAAAATCCCGTAAACTAGTATAGCAAGTCATTATCTTCTTCGGAAACTCTATTGTTAGAATAATCCAGGAATACAATTTATGTTTATAATGTTTCCGAAGAAGGCAGTGCCACTTGTTACACTCTCTTTTCTTACATACTGTCATGTATACACATTTTTAAAGGTTGCATAACCCATCCACTTGTGGATGGCAATATATTACTTAACTAATTGTCGAGGATTCGATTGACGAAGGGGTCGAAATTTTTAAACTGGCCTAAAACTTCTTGAGGGAACATGGATATGGGGTCGTCTCAGGTATTAACGCGAACGAGTCTCGTGCCATTTGTCTGGAAAGAGGCGAAGGCTCTACCTCAAACACCTCCTAGATCTGTATTGGGTTCACTGACCTACATGTACAAAATATTGATCCACTAACATGTAAATATAAAGTTTGAAGGAGTCAACAATAAAACTATATTTTATGTACTTTGCTATTAGATATTATATTGATATTATTTAATTTTAGATATCCAAAAAAATGGTCTCGCGGTAACGTCTTTGCCATTTACGGCCGGGTTCAATCCCCAGTCGGGACTTGTTTCTTAGGTGAGATTTTTTTTATCATCTATAAGACAAATGTCGGAAACCTTTAAGGTTCATATAGTCCCCGAACACAATTTGGCCATCATAATCATCTTCCTATCATATTCGCCTTGTTCAATGTTCGTATTGTCTCGGAGGTGGGCATGGGATTGAGTTGGTCATTCATCCAGTTTTACTTATTTACTTATGTGGTCAAAAATGTATGTAGGATCCAGAGTTTCAAAAATCCTCTCCCGACATAAATATCATGTCCTTGTAATGACAGAGTGACGTGGGACATGTAAAAGTACTTATAAAGTAAGAGGTTAAACTAAGGTAGAGAGACAGAGCGGATGATGGAACATGTTCCGCAAGTCCTTCAAGGTGTTTTAAAAGAAATCTTACTTTGTTGAGGACGACTAGGATCTCAGGCGTGTGTTTTTGTTTTATATGGTGACCTCAGTGGGGGGTGTAAAAGCATTGCCCTTTGATTTTCTTTGGTGTTATAGATATTTCAACATCTAAAATTTTATTTCTTATGGTCTTTGATTCTTTCTAGTGGGCTATGTATATTTAATATGTGTATCCATTTGGGGAGGGGGAACTAGGATTTAAAATACAAAATGGATGCATTTCATATTTATTATAGGGGCACGCCGTAGCGTAGTGGTTAAGGCACTGAGCTACAAGCCGGAGGGTCGAGGGTTCAAGTCCCGTTGGGGTCAGGATTTTTAAACTGACCCAAACCCTCTGGCGGCACTATGGCCCTGGGGTCGACTCAGCCTCTAACGGAAATGAGTACCAGACGCTTGTTCTGGGGGTAAATACGGCCGTCACGCAGGGCTGACATAAAGTGCCGATTGTCTAGAAAAAGTGCGAGCCTTAACCTCCTACTACCCCAAGGGCCTCCGGACCTGTTGTGGGATTACTTTCATATTTATTATGAAATTTTCTGTATTTTATAAATTATAACTGTACCGAGCTTTGACCTAATCATTCGAATATTACGACGTTCTGTGAAGCTTTGGGAGAGTTTACTTTTTCGTAGTGATTTCTTCTTTTTCTACTTCATGAAATTAGGCCTTTTGACCTGTTTTTACATCAAGTAGAATTTAATGAATCTTCCCATCTAGTAAATGGGTGTCCAATATTTCTATATCCTATTGGTTTGTACTTTAGTAACAGCTGAGGGATTCTATCTGTAGGTATTCTTTTAACATGTACATACCAGTTGTTTCTCATATTGTCAATTCTATTTGTTAAATTAAAAATATTTATTTTAGTAATTTATATTATAGCAATTTATAATGTCAATTTTATGTTGCGCATTAAAATACTTTTTTTTAAATAAAGTAATCGGTATAAATGAATTATTTTAATGGTGATGTATTCCTGAAATTTTAAATAAATTTAAAGTTTAAACAGTACTAGTTGATTGTATTTATCCCAATATTCTAGTCACGAATAAAACAAGGACATATACTAAACTCCTCTTTCATTCAATGTTCTACGAGAGCAAGCATCAGCTAATGATGATAAACTCATTGGTATTAATCCGTTGTTGGTAGCCTATATATTGATGCTATAAGCCAATACATACATTCTGTTAAATATATAACAGAAACTGGAACTGAAAGTAAATATCATTAAAACTAATGGCTATATGGTCATAACTAGAAATTAATTATACCTACATAATCAAAGTTCTGAGATTCCTGAAATACTTTAATTGACCGGAAACTAAATATTGAGACTTGGGTGAAAATCAATTGATTATTCCCTGCCGATTTCATGATAAACGATCTTACATATAAGTCATAAGCTGGAATTAGATGTTAATTCTAAAAAATCAGCATGAAATGGATTAAACAAGGAGGTGGATAATTATTTGATATCTTGCACATTATAAGAAGCTGAACTGGTTAGTATACTGCACTTACGTCCAGTTTTTTATATGTTGAATGAACTGCGTGTGTGACTCACAGTCTGTATTAAACGTTACATGCTTGAGTAAGCTAGAATACGATCAATCATTCTGTAACATCAGATGATGTTCGATTAATTTCCCTGCCTCAACAAAGAGCACGTGGGAAAATTGAACGTTTTATTATTGAAGGAATTTTTGGCCATGATTGTCCGGTACAACAACCTGCTGTCATGTCTATGTCTACTGTATAAAGTATAGATATACTCTAGACCATAGTTTCCCAACCTGTGATTCGCGAACCCCCAGGGGCCTCGCAAAATATTTCAAGGGGTTCGACAAAACTTTTCCGCAATGGCGGGTTTCGAGGTTAGGCCTATTATTGTTTCCTTAATTTCTGTGGCATAATAATAATAATAATAACAACAATAATAATAACAATGATAAAGTAATACAAGAATGGCGTAAATAGAAAACACTTTTTAAATGTAATCAACCAATCATATTAGGAAGAGGAAAATTGAAGATTGATTGCCTAGCATATGCTGATGATCTAGCAATCTTAACCTGTGACGTTGTAACAGCACAAAAACAGATTGAATTATTAAATGACATTGCAGAGAAAGTTGGTCTGCAGATTTCTTTCGCTTACTTTTACTTTTGAGGGCCCCTCCACTTTTCAGCGGTTACCCTGTATTCCCATTCGCCATTCTTGCCGATCACGCCATTCATCCTCCTCCAGACCTCGGTCGTTCATCAATCTATGGATCTCTCCTCTCCAAGTTGTTCTTGGCCTGCCCCGTTTCCTTCTACCAGAAGGTGACCATTCCAAAAGAGTTTTGGGCCACCTATCATCCTCCATTCTCCTGACATGGCCATACCACTGAAGAGCTCGTCTTTCGATCCTTTCCACCACTGTCTGCTCCATATCCATCATCTGCGTCACTTCTTCATTTCTTCTTCTTTCCAACCTGAGCACCCTGGCACTGCGTCTTATTCCATCCATCTCCACTGCCAAGATCTTAGTTTTTTGTCCCTCTACCAAAGTTCATCCCTCAGCACGATAAGTCATTATGCTTTCCACAGCAGACTTCAAAATCCTCTTCTTCGTGTGATTTGACATGGTCCTACTCCACAGTACTCCATTCAACATTTTTTGGCTCTTCGTGCTTGTACTAACCTGCTATCTACTTCAGCTTTACAACTCCCTGATTCATCAGTAAGTGATCCCAAATATTTAAATTGTTTAACAGCTCTAATAATTCCTCCTACTAGTTGAATGCAGGCTTTCACGGCCGGTAATCATGATGTTGAGTGATTCCGGGTTCTGTGGCCGTGGTCCATAGTTGGTGTTGATACCAGACGTTTCGCCCTCAACTGCGGAGGGCATCTTCAGTGGCGAGTGCTTCTAGGCGTGTTTCCTGGTCGGAAGCTCTACTTAGAGTGAACGCTGCGGGTGTTGTATTGATACTAGTGGTGGGAGCAGGGTGAGCGGGCGTGGCTCTTGCTGATTGGCTAATGGTCGTCTCCTTGTTGTCCCTAGTGTTGATGCATTTATTTTCTAGTGTACGGTACCAGGCCTTAGACAGTTTAATACCTTCCTCTTTTCTGTTAATATTTTCCTTATGCTTGTGTATTTCTATAGCCTCTCGATATAATCTAGGGAAATAATAGGAAGTTGTGGCTAAAACTTGTGTATCATCGAATAGAATCTGGTGTCCATTCATAATGGCATGTTCTGCTACAGCCGATTTATCCATTTCTCCTTGTCTGCAGTTTCTTTTGTGTTCTGATAAACGGGTGGCTATACTTCTTTTTGTGGTCCCTATGTATGGTTTACCACACGAACAAGGAAGTCGATATACGCCGCAAGTGGAGAGAGGTGGCCGAGGATCCTTAGCTGAGCGAAGGCAGTCTTCTATTTTTCTTGTAGGTCTGTAAACTGTTTTTATGTTGTATTTTCGTAGGAGTTTTCCGATACGATCTGTGACTCTTTGTACATATGGTAAGTAGGCTATGCTGGTTGAGGGTGTGTTATCCATTCTGACGTGCTGTCTTCGTGGATGTATGGTTTGTCTTATTTCCTTGGATGTGTAGCCATTTTTCTGGAAACAATTGAACAGATGGTGTTGTTCTTGTTTAAGGTGTTGTGGTTGGCATAACTTAGTCGCTCTGTCGAACAGTGTCTTAATGACACCTCGCTTTTGTCTTGGATGGTGGTTAGACACACAGACCGATATCTGCACAAAGACTCTAACCACCATCCAAGACAAAAGCGAGGTGTCATTAAGACACTGTTCGACAGAGCGACTAAGTTATGCCAACCACAACACCTTAAACAAGAACAACACCATCTGTTCAATTGTTTCCAGAAAAATGGCTACACATCCAAGGAAATAAGACAAACCATACATCCACGAAGACAGCACGTCAGAATGGATAACACACCCTCAACCAGCATAGCCTACTTACCATATGTACAAAGAGTCACAGATCGTATCGGAAAACTCCTACGAAAATACAACATAAAAACAGTTTACAGACCTACAAGAAAAATAGAAGACTGCCTTCGCTCAGCTAAGGATCCTCGGCCACCTCTCTCCACTTGCGGCGTATATCGACTTCCTTGTTCGTGTGGTAAACCATACATAGGGACCACAAAAAGAAGTATAGCCACCCGTTTATCAGAACACAAAAGAAACTGCAGACAAGGAGAAATGGATAAATCGGCTGTAGCAGAACATGCCATTATGAATGGACACCAGATTCTATTCGATGATACACAAGTTTTAGCCACAACTTCCTATTATTTCCCTAGATTATATCGAGAGGCTATAGAAATACACAAGCATAAGGAAAATATTAACAGAAAAGAGGAAGGTATTAAACTGTCTAAGGCCTGGTACCGTACACTAGAAAATAAATGCATCAACACTAGGGACAACAAGGAGACGACCATTAGCCAATCAGCAAGAGCCACGCCCGCTCACCCTGCTCCCACCACTAGTATCAATACAACACCCGCAGCGTTCACTCTAAGTAGAGCTTCCGACCAGGAAACACGCCTAGAAGCACTCGCCACTGAAGATGCCCTCCGCAGTTGAGGGCGAAACGTCTGGTATCAACACCAACTATGGACCACGGCCACAGAACCCGGAATCACTCAACATCACAATTCCTCCTACTACAAGATATTCAGTTTTTTCCATGTTTACTCTTAATCCTCCTATTTCAAAAGCATTTAGAAGTTTTCTCATCATGTATTTCACATCCTCACGACTCTGAGCTATCAACGCTTGATCGTCTGCAAATAATAAGGAATGTATTGTGCCACCTTGGACTGGTACTCCCACGCCTCCACAATATCGATTCCACTGCTTCAATATATGCTGGATGTATATTTTGAACAGAGATTTCTTTTGAAAAAACGAAATATATTTCATGCAATAAACAAGCACCAAAATACCTGGAAACCAAATATGGAAAAATTAAACGAGTTTCACAATTTAAATATCTTGGTGAAATAATTAAGGAAAATGGAATTGAAACTAAAGCCAATAAAAGTAGATGCCAAAAAATGGAAACAGCATTTCGGCTTACTCACAACACTTATAATAAAAATGCATATCTTTACATACAAAATTACGACACTATAACACTGTAATTAAACCAGAGTGCCTCTATGGAGCAGAAACGGAAAACAAAACAAACAAAAAAATATATCGAAAGTATAGTGAAAAAAGTAAGCAAAATTATAAGAAAAGTTTTAGGTCCACAAGTCATAGGTGAAACATTTAGACTCAGAAGTAAAAAGGAAAAAAAAACATATACAGACATTCATAGTGATATTAGAAAACGAAGGTTAAAATTTTATGGCCGTATTAAGCGAATGAACTCAAATAGGCTTACAAAACAGATAATGAAATTCTACGAAAACAGAAGTAAAGTTCCAGTGGATACTATGAAGTGGATTGATGAAGTCAAGAAGGACTTAAAATTGGCAGGAATTACTAAATATATCCCAAACAGAGATATATTTAGAATTAAGGTGAATATTTAACTCATGTCGCAAATGGTAGTCAATGACCAATCACGTTTCAATGAATTCTGTTTTACACCAATGACAGTCGTGTTCACATCGCTCTTTGTCGATTTCTCTTTATCAGCTCCTGCTTTTGTGTTAAAGAATCTCCTCTTTTTTTTTAATATTCTGAACAGGTTAGACCATTATTTTTCTCCAAGAAATACTTTGAATATAGCAAATAATGATTAGATTCAGTGATTTTACTGACAAGAACATGAGCCTAGATGAATAAGTAGAAGAACAATGTTGGAATATTCTGTAATCAGGTATAATAGCTGTCAACTCGTTATTACTACCTGAGAGCAGTCCTTACTTTGTGAACAGATTACAGCATTTAAATGTAGGAAAGACTGCTGCTAAACTTAAGCAGTAAAGTAAAGTAATCCCACTACAGGCCTCAAGAGGCCCTTGGGGTAGTAGGAGGTTAAGGCCACCACTTTTTCTGGACAATCGGCACTTGATGTCAGCCCTGCGTGACAGCCGCCTTTACCCCCAGAATAAGCGTCTGGTACTCATTTCCGTTTGTGAAATTAGTAAAGTTCGTGTAGGTAAGGGCATCAAACTATCGAATATAGCATGATACAAGTAAGCTGCCATAACATCATGTGACGTTGAGCATAATTTTTCATCGTGCAAAACAATTCTGATCGACAGGCCTTATAGTTTACTAGCAGAAAATATAGAAAAAAAACTTTTGTTTATTACAAACAGAAATTTGATTGTCTAAACACAATTAATTTACTTGTATTTTAAATCATCCAATTTAATGTTATTGTTACATTTGCATCTACAGGAATTTAATATCTTTATGCAATGTAAAAATAATCCAAACTGTACCTGTTCTAAACTTTGTTAGTGCTAGATTTAATGGAAACCTGTTTGTTTTGGTTACAATGTTTTGTTTCTTGTATATGTTTGGTTTTCATAATTAAATATCATTCAGTACATTAATTAATTGTATTATACACAACCTCCCAGTTTATTTATGAAGGTAAAGTGATTCCACTACAGTCTTGGGAGCCCTTGGGGTAGTGGCATGTTGAAGCTCCCATCTTTCTAGACAATGGACACGAGATATGTGCCGGGTTGTCGGATCTGCCTTATGGCCGCATTTGTGCCCAGAACAAGCATCTAGTACTCACTTCCATTAGGATCTGAGACCCCAGGTCCATAATGCCACCAGAAGGTCTGATCGAGCTAAAAATCTTAACAATATCGAGACTCAAACCCACGACTTTCCTGTTTGTATCACGTTTCCTTATACAACTACACTATGGTGTGATCCATTTAAAATTGTTTCAGATCATGAATATTTTATGTTGGGTCAGAATTAATGAAAAGACTAATTAAAATCGAAATACAGTGAATATCTTGATTTCTTGAGCTATAAATAAGTTCTGTTTGTCTCATTTATGTGCTGGTATGTACACTTATAAGTTATAGTGGGCCTATGTATATAAATATATGTAAAAAGTTTAGAAAATAGTAGCTTCATAATGTTTTTGCGTCAAAATTTTCATATTTTTCATATTTTGTCTTTACGATTTCATATTTTCTTATAATTTTCTTCATATAATTCCTCGCCCTATTTATAAGTAATGTTATCAAAATTCATAATGTGGGAGGTATATACACGTAAGTATAAGACATAACCAATATTTCACTTTTTGGAGACAATAAATTTAACATTCAATGGGTCAGCATGGCTCACTTTAAACCTATGTGATTTTCAATTTGAAGAAATATTTTAATGAATTCCTAGAACTTTTATTGAAAAAAAAAATACGGGAATTTCAAAGTTGAAAAACATGAAGGGGTATGAAATGTGCACTAAAATATGAACATTTTGCTAAAATATTATGAAATATGAAGTTTTTTGTTTGTCTTATTTGATTCTACATATCATGAAATGTAAAGATACTTAGTCTCAGCGGTCTCTGACAAATAGTTTAAAACATGAAATTTCATAAAATTCCTTGCTCTACTTATAAATGCTCTTTATCGTAGGTTTTGTCGTAGACTGACGCATAGATGTTATGGAAATTTGGCCTGAATGGATGTAATAAAGCAAATAATATAGTCAAGTTATTTCCCAAGCTTCCCTAATTTGTACAACGTATTTATAAAAACTTGCCTCCCACAAGTATTAGAACTATTCATGGCATTTCAAAATTCCTATACACACTGTTGGAGATTGTAAATGAGACGTAATTAATGAAGTTTTGATAAATAAACCATGTCTGGCATACTGATTCGGTACAATGCCGTTAATAAGAATAAATATTTCCAATCTCGCCCGTCACGTTAGGCAGTACTTAGATATTAACAAGTGTGAAAGCACATCATGTCACGTGTCTTCTATTTATATAAATGACGTACCATCTAATACATCCCAGTCACATTAATTACTGGTGGAGTTATTAGAAGATGTGCCTCTAAACGTTCATGGGGAAATATGGTTTTAATATAATCACGTCTAGTACATTGACACCATTATCTAACGTGAACGTATTTCTTAGGGACCTTTAAATGGTACAAACGTTTGGTTTATTAAAGCCAAGTGGAGCGTTGTTATCATAAGTAATGCCTCGAGTGATTTCCAAATTATCCATAAATTCACGACTCACCAAATGAGGAGTTAATTTATCTAGAGAATTTGGAAATCAAGAGTGGCATTTGTTAGGACTATTTAACGAATAAAATTAAGCTGTTTACTCACAAATCATTATTTAAATATAGTTTTTTAAATATATATATAATATATATATATATATATATATAAATGTAAACGGCGATGTTTGAAAACAAATGAGAAAGGATTGGTACGCTTCATTTGCTTCTTTTGTTCGTTACTGCAACCAGATCATATTATTATTTATTGCCAAAGGAACGCAATATTGTAAGAATGGACTCTAGTGGAGAAAAAAATAAACACATCAAACCGTATATTTATTCATTTCTGATGCCCTATTATATAAATATGACAATTACATTTTTCTGCGAAAAAATACACTGAAGAAAGTGCAAACAGTGGTTTCTTTTTTTGGTGGTATAATCAATTGCTACAAATGTTTTTATATTAACTCCCGCATGCGGTATGTGTTGCCATTCATGCACTATATATATATAGAATATGTTATTACCCGTTTAAGGAGTAGGCGCAGTTGTTGACGGAGGGCACTGCAGTCGTGTTTATGTAGGAATAGAACACGTGACACTGCTATGTATGAGTGCAGCGGGGAATGGGACGCTGACAGTGTACACTGTCTTTTATGACGTCACGTGCAGCAACAAACAGAGCTTCCCAATTCTTCCGCCTGCAGAGATATTTTGAATGACTAATAGCCATATTTCTTAGTGAGTCGGTCACTGCAAAATAATGCTATGGCCTATTGAAAATGTTAAAAGGGAGGTACTTTCTTTATTATGATAAACTTTAGTTGGTAAATTCTAGGCGAAACACGACTGTGATTGGTTGTAAATAAAAAATCATTGTAACATGATTGGTCATTGACTCCCATTTGGGGCATGAGTTAAATAGTCAGCATAATATTATACACATTTTTCACATTCATAAAAACTCGGTACTAAACTCTGCCGGGATCATTTTTTTAAGGCAAAAAAAAAATAGTGTGGCTCCCTTCGAAAACGAAGTGAAACCGTGGGACCCGTGTGATAAATTTGTCAGTTAAAAAAACCACAAGCCTGAGGGAAAAATGTGAGCAAAAAATTTTGGGTAATTTTATGCCCCAGATTTAAATTGCGAAGGTAATGATAACCACAACTAGGTCTACTACTACTACTACTAAATTTAGATAGTAATATTGGTCTTACGGACAATCAGAAATACCGCGTTTGTCACATTGAAGTCCCTCCATGGTATCTTTACCTTGTCGTGGTGGACTGGCTTGCGTGCTTAAATGATCCCGAGAGCCATGCCGGCGGTTGCATTGCTGCCGTTAGGGTTACCCATGCCGGACTGGTTGAAGGTGTTAAGCCAGACGAAAAAAGTATCTTGGTCGAAAGTGTGACGATCTTTCACCGTAAAAGTACATCCGTCAAGAAATGCGGACATGGGTTCAATGGAGGTCAAATAGTCCCCCATTCGGTTCTCCGGGCGGGGACTACTTCAGGGAACCCATGCCAACGGCTCAAACATAGGGACATGTTCCTAGGAACATGGAATGTTAGTCGAGGGAAGTAGATTATACAGGGGATGATTGGAAAACATTGGCTCAGGATAGGGATGTATGGAGAGCGTATGTCCTCACGCCATGAACCTACGGGTTCGATAGTGCCAGTGAGTTAGTTATAGTTAGTCACATTGGAGTGCAAAACGCGTGGGATATTACGAGGGAGGGTTTGGGAAGAGGGAGCATAGAGATAACTGTTGTAAGTGTACTCCAAACTCCAAGCGCGACAGCCTAGAAGGCCCTTGGACTACCAGCCGGCTGCTCACCTCACATCCACATGTGTTAATCAGTGTTGGAGTGGCATGAGGTCAGCATGTCGGGTCCCCTAGCCGTTATAGCTGGTGTTCTCAACCTGGAGTCGCTACTTATTGTAGCTACCAAAATGCCTCACGATGCTGGGTGGGCACCAGTCCCATACAGGCCAACATTCCATGAGAAAAATGTTTTCCCCATGGGGACTCGAACTAGCGCAAGTCCCGTAGCTCTGTGCCAAGGCTTCTTGCCTTAACCACTCTACTAAGACAGTGTACAGCTACTTAGTAACCATGATATTATTATTATATTATTATTATTATTATTATTATTATTATTATTATTATTATTATTATTATTATTATTATTATTATTGAATCAAGCAATTTTGTATATCGTAGTCACAGCTGACTAAGATTTTTGCCCAAATTTTTCTGTGGAACATTGTCACCCAGTGTGCTTCGAGTTCCGCGCTAGGGAGATAGGTACGTAGATAGCGTTAACATGGCATGTTTTTTATTTATGCACTACTTGGGAGTTGATGTGTGTGTATGGTTAAAGTAAACTTAAGTTCAAGTGTTTATGTTTTTTAAGTATTCTTCCACGATAAGTCAAATAGTTTGAACACAATTTGTCGCTCTTTGCTTATATTAGTTTCACTATGCTTTCACGCGCCTTTGCTTACGCGATTGTACGGAGCAGAAACACATTGAGAACTTAGGATGGTTGTGAAGATAGCATCAAAGGCCACAGCTCTTTTGCAAATTAAGCATAAATCCCTAATATTTTAGTAAGCTAATGATTACAACCCATAATATGCAGTACTTTTCAATATGTTATATTAATAAAATAAGTCTATTGGAGGAATAAAGATTGGATAATTTTAATTTGAAATTTAGAAACTATTCTCTACAAAAAGTCAACGTAACTTGAGGGAGTCGCCCTATAAGACCAATAGTATTTTTTACACGTGATAGATCCTACAGAATCTTAATTAACGACGTTACTCCTCCAGAGACTGGGTTCCTCATCGAAAGTTGATCGGTTTAGTTCCCCAAGCAACCCTCACAAGTGTGTAATTGAAATTTGAATCACTCTTTATATGATACTATACTAGCTAATAGAGGCCGTTTCATCAAGGTTGAAGCATGTACTCAGATGCGCAGAAGACCAGTTTAATCCATTTGACTGCGGGTAGTCTAACGTACAGGCATACAAATTCAATTCCAAAATAGTGTACTGTCAGTCTAAAAAAATATTAGTTTTCGTCACCTTACTTCTAAAACCTCCTAAGATTCTTGATCTACCAACTGGCCGTTTCCCCTCTGGTTTTCCTACAAGAAGCTTCCATAGCCTACACTTCTTGCATTCCCTATTTGTGCCACATGTCCTACCTATTTTAAAATTATTTTCGTTTTTATTTTTTATTTTTATTACATTAGGTTTGGAAATTTACTATAGGCCTAGTGGAGTTCTCGTATCCAATATAATTAATGTAAGTGATGAGTTTGATTTAAAAATAATATTATTAATATTAACATGAATAATATTTGATAAATTATTGGTTTGCAATAATTTTATTCTCATTTTATTCCAGTTTTAAGGACACCCAGTACTTACTTGTTTTTTTTTTTTGTTTAAAAAATCCAGTAAGGTCTATTTTATCGATGTTTAATATTAGTTTGTCGATTTTGGACATTTAACCCCATAAAAAATGATTTTTAAAAATTACGTCTCTGTATTCTCCTAATGTGCACTTTTTTTTTTTTTTTTTTGCATTTTCCCTTAACTTGTATTTTTTAATATTTTGGTACACTTTTCTCTGAAACTATGAAAGATAGGGGAATTATTTTTGGCCTGGATATGCAGTTTAAAGAGCTCTATAATAATAAGTTAAATTTATCTTTGTGCTGTTGATAGTGTTTGAAATTAAAAAAGAAATTATGCAACATTTTTAACAAAAAAAATGTTTTTTGAATTTTTAAAAAATAAATTACAATCCTTATCTGAACACAAGCAAACCTTATTATTGTCAAATGAATCATGGACAATAACATACAAAATTTTGGAAATAATTTGAAAGTAGTTTGTGAAAAAATTGTACCAAGACAATACTTTTAACATAATGGTTTTTTTTTTGTATTTTAAATTACTCATAAAGAAATATGTCTAAGAAGTTAACCAAAGTGTCATTATGTTCAGGAAGACTTGTTTAATTAGTGACAATTTTCATACACATAACTTTTAACAATAAGCTGAAAAAATAATTATTTTTGTATGTCCTATTTTTAAACCAAATTGCAAGGAAATTAGTACCGGGTGCCCTTAAGGAATTTGACGTGATACATAGTTATTATATTCATTTCCTATTCAGGGTTAATATTTTCATTACGACTAGTAACCATGATTTTGCAGATGCGGACAAAGCCTGCTGATAGGGATCGTTTCCCCAAGACCCTACGTTTACCTGCGCGAGTTTTGTAGGTTATGGTTCTTCCTTAGTGAAACGGCCTTTACCCGGCGTGTGCTGCTACTCCTAAATAAATGTTAATGTGTTTTTATCACCAGCCGTGCCTGTTATACTTGCCCGGGAATCTGCTTATCCCGATCTTTATGTCATCAATGGAAGACAAAAATGGTATTATGAGTTATCCGTAGAAGATAAACATATGCTGTCGCGGATTTTTGTAGAGTTATTTGAGATGTTCAATTCTTTGTACGTTAATTTGGTGTATTTGTTATGATTTGGGCAGCGTAAGCCATTTAAGCATCAAAATAAGGACTTTATTTCACGTTTATCACTACAAAGGGTAATTTTTAGGGGTGAAGGGGTTAAATATTACAACTCTTATAGCCTATGTTAATCCCCGGAATCTCCCGAACATTTTTCAAAAAACCGCATCTTAATCGGATGAACGGTATGGCAGAGCACGCTTGCCCAGGAATCTACTTATCTTGGCATCAATTAAATCAAAAAATGGGTATTGCGAGTTATCCGTAAAAGATAAGCATGTGCTGTCGCGGACTTTTTTGTAGAGTTTTTTGAGATATTCAATTCTGTGTTCATTAATTTTGTGTATTTGTTATGGTTTAGGCAGCGTAAGCCATTTAAGCGCCAACATAGGGACTTTATTTCACGTTTTTCACACAAAGGATGATTTGTAAGCTGAAGGGGTTGACTGTCACAACTCTCTTATAGCCTATGTTTATCCCGGGAATCTCCTGAACATTTTGCAAAAAACCCATCAAAATCGGATCAACGGTATGGCCGCGCATATAATACGAAGAAACAAACAAACATTGATTTTTATGTATTAGATAGATGGAATGAGTGTACTCAACTTCACCGAGTAGAAACTGTATTTGAGAAATAGCGAAATTTGTCTAAGAAAACTGAAATTAATAGCGAATTATTACTTAACAGTAATCATGTACTATATTCTCTCGGATGCATGCTAGTAGTAGCAACTAATTCAGTTGGTTTTGTGCCTTCGGATCTGTTATGCTACGAATTTATATATGTATTAAATATAGAATAGAATAGAATAGATTTATTTAGCCTGGTGGAGTTAAGGCCATGTGGCCTTCTCTTCCACTCACCAGAACAAGCATATGTTACATATGAATACAAAAAAAAAATACAATAATAGTCATATAAAACAGGACAAACATATGTTACACATGAATACAAAAAAATTACAATAATAGTCATATTAAACAGGACAAACATGTTACATATGAATACAAAAAAAGTTACAATAATAGTCATTGAACAATTAATTATCTGTCATATAGAATAATAATGAAATTAATGTCTAATAATAGAATGAAACTAAATACAATTAAAATTAAATTAATGATACAATCAATAAAAACAGGAATAACAGCTCGAATCTACTATGCATAAAAAGAAGAGAAAAAATACAAAGAAGGTAATAAACTACAATGAATTAATCTACGCTTTTTATACAAGGCATTAGGTAAATATATTAACAAATCCTAAAAACACTACTTAAAAGTATCCTTCTATGATGACACAGTACCTACATTTGGATGTCTTAGAAGAAGTGGCTGTGTTAATATATATCTACTACAATGCAACTAGAAAAACACAAGGCTAAGTTGGATTTTTTTTTCAGAAGCTGCACATCTGGAACCTGCCTACAGATCTGCAGTCCAGGAAAGTGCTCTTATTGTATCTCTGCAGATGTTCAGTCTGATCCTCGAAAAATGCATCTCCTTACTGAAGGAACAACTAGAAAACCCTACAGAGACTCAGCCTACCAGGCTTATTGTTAGCGAGGATCTGCAGATCCTTCTTCCTGCAGTCAAGGTAAGTCCTCTTGAAATTTTAGACATTCGTTTTATTGTATTTCTTTAACTTTTTTGAGATACTCTATATACAGGGATCATTAGATAAATGTTGAGACATAGCTGTATGGCGGTAGGTAGGCGATAAACTAATAGAGCATACTACTTCATTCCTTGACGTCAAACCATGGTAGGTACAAAGAATTTCTTTAATTTGTCTCTAAAGAATCGCCTTACGAAATAGTGCGCCCGTGGTGATAGCCTAAACTGACGTGTGGACCTGGGATGGATCATTTTTTGCTGTTTTTTTATTATTTTAATTGCGACTTTAATTAGCTACAAACTCTTGATCGACTGTGATTAATGAAGACCGCAATTGGCCTATAAGGGCATGAAGGGGGCCGTAGGAATTAGTTCGCCAAGTGTTTCCTCCTTACTGCGTTAACATTTAAGTGCGAAGAAAATTTCTTCTCGATTGATGATGCACCACTTGTCTGAAGGACACAAATAGTGGTGTAGGTACTTATCAGATACTGTAACGGGCTATGCAAATTGGGCGAACCACAAAACGGAGCGCGAATCATCATCCTGGGTCTTCGAAGATCAGCAGTCTCCGACTATGGTCAAGAAGGCGATGGGTGTAGGGAAGAAAATGGTGAAAAATTTCTTCTCAACAAGTGGGAATGTGCCCTGTTGTGCTAGAGGATCAGAGGACTTACCGATAATTGTCATACAGAAATATTCCTCCTCAAAGCTTCTTAAAAATTCAGGAGAAGTGGTCAATGACTGAATTGCGGGGAATTCTTTTTCACCACAATAATGCCTCTTCCTCACAGCCAATGCAAGAATTCCATTTCTTGAAAAGAAGGCGGTGAAATTAATTTATTACTCATCAGAGTACAGTCCCGACCTAATCCCGTGAAACTTTTTTTTTGTGATGGAGCTGGATGCAATGTCTGAAATTATGTGGCGTGCCACTTCCGGGCGTGGTTCCAGAGAATGCAACGAAAGTGTTGGAGAGTATTTAGGAAATATGTAATAGGTATGAAAACTCTGTCATGATTCATTGTTGCTCATCTAGTGACCCTGTACTGTAGGTGCACGATAACATAATTGAGAAATTAAAAATACGAGGCGCTGCGGTGTCAAGTGTTCTTGAATATTCTATTAGCTATCATAAATATTTAACTGACTGCTATTTTTGGACGATTGTTATTTAAATAACTTAGTTTTTAACTTTGAATGTAGCGTATATTTGTCTATATTAGTCCGGCCGAAATAGACATTTCAATTTACAAAAAATCACTTAGAGCTGAAAATTGGTACGAATGTTTTGAACACCAATATAAATGAAATGTGAAAAGTCCCCATCGATACCGATTTCCGATTGAGGGTCTTTCCACTTTTCAGCGGTTGCCCTTTTACCAGCCGGCTGCTGGCCCTTCACATCCACATGTGTCAATCACAGAGGTAGATGATCAACAGCCAGTGTAGGGGTGACATGTGGTTAGCATGTCGAGTCCCCCAGCCGTTATAGCTGGTTCCTCAACCTGAAGCCGCTACTTATTGTAGCTACCCAATTGCCTCACGATGCTGGGTGGGCACCGGTCCCATACTGGCGGAAATACCATGAGACAATTTCTTTCCCCATGGAGACTCGAACCAGCGCAAGTCCCGTAGCTCTGCGCCAAGGCTTCCTACCTTAACCGCTCGGCCACGGCGCGGGACCCCATCGATACCACATCTGCAAAAAAAGTTATTTAAGGTCAAAGTTGGCGAATATGGGTTTTTGTATTTTTCAGCCAAACGGTAAAATTTTATCATAAAATAGGTCAGACAAAAGTTGTAGATCATGCAATTGTCTTCACAAATTGTTCTCATACTTTTTTCATAAGGATCACCATTCTTGAGATATCGCGATTCTAAAACTTGAAGAAGTCGTATTCTGTATAATATGCACACTTTCCCGCACCACCTATAAGGTAGTGTACATGGCGCATATTTTAAAAATGTGGTGTCTTTACTCCACGATCTATTGTGATTAAGTTTTATTAAATAACTAGCTGGCCCGGCGAACGTCGTATCTCCTTTAAATGCTTTTATGTTAATTTTTCCGATGTTTTAATAGTTATCTGCTATTCGGGGCGGAAACAAATCCAACAAATCAAAGATCATAAAAATCGGTCCAGCCGTTCTTGAGTTATAAATAGTGTAACTAATCCGACTTTGTTTTATGTATAGAAGTCCTGGCCACGCGTTGATGTGGCTAAGGTATACGTTAAATTATGTTGTAGTAAACTAAGTGAGAAATCTAAATCAGAAAGTTTTGTTGTACACAATTTTTTAGTTCTGGTACTTTAACTACACCCGGTATAAATATGGGTGGTAGTTTATGTGGAAGTGGTTTTGTTGATTGAGATGAATTTATGTTGTCTGCATTCTCAGTATCATCCATAAGTGTATCATAAGGATTATATACATTCATTGATGGAACATTTTGAGGAGGCTTGCTGATTTCATTATACTTTCGTTTTTTTCTACGAACTTGTTGGCAGTTTGGATTCTCATCATCATTTGTAGGGGAACATGGGGCAGAATGGGGTATTTAATGTTTGATCCAATATATTTTACATTATAAATGAGTAAAATTTTGTTCTCTAATATGAATATGTTCATTGGTATTTAATAAACAGAAAAACATAATCACATTACAAATTAACAAAAAAATCGGGGATATACATCCACTAAAACTAGAGCAAAACATTTGCCCCGTTTTGCCCCATGGATGGGCAGAATGGGGTACTAATTTTTTATTTGTATTTTGCATTACTAATTAATAATATTTATCTGTAAACTTATAAACTATAGCACAATGATTCGTTTTTCACAAAATACACAAACATGAGTGGCATCATCATCATCACTATCGACTCCAGCACAAGAGTTGTGAGCCCACTGAAGACAAGAAGGACATCTAATCCAGCCTTCCTCTGAATAGTCATGACAGTAGAGACAATCACCTTCCTCAACGTCATTTTTGGCAGAGCCAGAATGATTTTTCGAACTAGGCAGGTTGAACCTGACTGCCTTAACTTTGGATGGTCCTGGTTTCGAGTCACTTTCTGGTAAAGCAAATCGTCTTTTTACAGGTCTCTTTTCTAATTTATCCTTTTCAGAATGTTGCAGTGCACTTCTATATGGTGATAATGTCAAAATTGCACTTTTGCCTCCAATTTTTGAAACTAGCTTTTTTCTTTTGAGACCCTTTTGGAGTGGGTGTGATATTTTCAGGGCTGGCATTTCGAAAATGACTGTGGTTTGGCGACTCTAGATTTTCAGGCAAGGAAAATGTTTCTGACGTCAGATGTTCCTGAGGTTTGGAAGTGGTTGCCTTGCTATTATTATCAGAAGCAATCTGAATATCTGTTGTTGAAGAAGGCAAGATATCTGCATCATCAAAACATTCACATTAACTGCTCATATTCCAGTTTCTTCGAAAATCGTTGACGGCTGTAGCCATTGTTGAGGCACGTACGTAAGCACTACCCGTTCCGCCAGTTGGAAGGCAAGTCCTCGAACTTCATTTACATTGAGGCCGAAGAGTTGAGCTTCAATTTTTTTAGGTATTCAACAAGTTCGGTTTCCTGCTCTTCACCAAAAACGCAGGAGAAATTTCCCATCGATTTCCTTACTGTGTAATCCACATGTTCTCTCTTTTTCTTCATGTGCCGTTCCAGAGCTGTTTGAGGCACTTGGAATTGACTAGCTGCCCTTTTGTACACCATTGGATATAAGAGAACATTCTTCTCTCTGTGTCTTCTTTTTATAATTCCTCACCATTTTGAAACTACACAGAGGAAAATAGTCAGTCAGTAATATGAAGACCAGGGGGTAGTACCCTGTCTTGCTCCACGAACTCAATTATAATTTATGACGTTATGACCGAATTGTTTTGAAACAAAACCTAATGCAGTATACATGTTTAGAAATAAAATTGATTAGTATTTAACACAGTAATTGTTAGATATTATTCAAATGAAGCTTAGATGCACTTGCATGCACCGAAGAGAAGGTGTAATATTGCAAAAATCACTTCAAAACTGACCACACAAGCAAAAAAGGTAACAAAGACTTCACCGATGGCGAAAAACTGATCTGTACAAGCAGCTGGGACGTTACAGAGATAATTTTGAGAAATTCCGATAGATCGTGCCACATACTGGGACAAAAATACACGTACCCCATCCTGCCCACTGTTCCCCTATATTAATATCATCTTGTGATGTATTATAGTCATCTTGTTTTTCATTTAATTGAGGCATGGAGATTGTTTCTGTAATGTTAGGCATATTATTATAACTAACAGACTTACTTACAGTTCTGTTATTTCGTTCCTTAGGACCTTCATACGTTTTTAAATTGACATTCTTCTTAAATGTAAGATTAATGTCACATAGGCCTATACCATCATCATCATCATCATAGTACATTCACGAATTTAGGCCATTTGTTGACCTGTTTCGGCCTCAAGAGAAACACCATCCAGAAGTCTTTTGAGTGGACGTCCTGGTCTTCTCTGGCTTTTTTCGTGTTGAGACTTGAAAGTACTTTTGAAGTTCCTTAGGACAGGTTACTGGCCCGACGCTAAGTAGTCCAGTGGTAGGGCTGCTACCTTTTAGTCTCTGGACAGACATTAGGATACCGCATTTACTCAGTACCTGATGAACGGTTATACCGCCGTGACTCGGTCCTCAGAGCCTCGTTTGTGAAAACAGGTTGTACCACGAGAAGGTGAGGATGAGAATTGGGTAGGAGAGGTTATACACACGTCACTACCCCTTACAAACCCTAGGCCTATACCAATTTGCGGAAATTCACTTGATATCTTATCATTCATTGTCTCTAGAACTGATTCGCCATATTGTTCAATGTCCCTTCTCGGTCCAGTTAAATTTAAATTAAGTTGCTGTCTGTCAGCCAGATTACTTAAAACTAATACTTACACACGAAATTAATATTATTATCAATATGTTAAAAATAAAATAAACACAAACACACTTAAATTATGAAATAATCAATATTTGTAATTCAATTGAAATTCGCGGTTGCAACAAAAAGCACAGCCACCTGGTTAAATAATACATCAATTACCTTACACGGCCATCTGTTAGAATCGTATGGAACTCACAGATAATTATAACTCTTTGTTAATTAATAAACAAATAATTTGCAATAAAAATAATGCGACTATGAATTTAGTTATAAACTTTCCTAAGTCTCAAGTTGGATCAAACTGCATACAGTGTGCAAAATTTTATTAAAATCGGTTCAGTAGTTTAGGATTTCATCGCGGACAAATAACGTGACACGTAATTTTTATATATTAAGATATTCTATTAATTAAAAAATGGTACTATTGGGAATGATTTAAGTGACAAAATTTATTTCTTAATTCCGGGTAATCTGACTGATAATCTTCCAATTCTACTACGACAGTAATTTGTTCTTCGATATCTTCTTCTTCTTCTTCTTGGATATTTGTTAATTGTTCTGAGAAAGATGTATCAGGTGTTTTCTCATTGAAATCATATAAATCTTCATCTATTCCATTTGATTCAACATTGGGGTAAGACTGGCCTTGACAATTAGTACATACTGGTGAACTAAATAATCCAACTTTTTTACAGCCACATTTTGCGCTACAACCCTTTTTGCAATTGCAAAAAATGGTGTTAAGAATATTTGTGGAGCAGGTGGAAGTAACGTTTGAATTAGTTCCAAAGTATTATCTATTAATTGACCCAATTGCAATTTTGATTTCAAATATCTAGGCTGTCCACCGTTGTGGTCTCGAGGTAGCGTGCTGCCTTGTCACGCAGCGGGCCCGGGTTCGATCCCCGGTCGGGGCAGTTTTTTGTGGGTGAGGTTTTATCGGGGTTTTTCCTCACCTGTAAGACAAATGTCAGCAAACTTTAAGGCCCAAACTGTCCCCGAAATCATATGGCCATCATCATCATCCTTATCATTATCATAATTATCCTTCGCCGGTGTGGAAAGCAACGGGAAGCTACCACACCTACAATTCCCTAGTAAAGCTGCAAGCATAACATGAAAATGCTGTGATTGCATTGAAGGACCTGCCTTCGGGCAGAATTACTATGGATGGATATCTAGGCTAACAGCAGTCATAATACTGTGGCTGATATTAGTACATACCTAGTTTTAATAGTTCTAGTTTAAATTGTTTATTTTTTAAGAATTACTTGTTCCAAAAAATAAGTCATTGACTCCGGAATATCGCTGTTAGTATTTTCAAACATTCGACTAGGCGGGGGGTAATTGGTATTATCAAATACTGAAGACTGAATGTCCTCTCGAATGATTGCTGCTGCGGCTTTGATGATTCTAAATCGTTCTTCCTTTTCATTTTGACTTTTTTGTCATACCAAGCTTGGTTAAGAATATCGTGATGATCATACTTTAACTTCAATCGAATCTTAATTGATCTATTATATAAAGCTGGATTTTTACAATTATTTTGTAATTGTTCCAATGAAAATTGACTCATCACTTTTTTCTCCATCGCAACATTAGTTGATTCATCTTGAGAACGACCGATTTCACCCTGGTGGGTCTCAAGAAGGAATTATAGCAAGTGGTATGGTACCTTGCCTCGGCAGCAACTAAATCATATTCTTACTGAATACGTGCAGTATAAGTTTTTGCTACGTCATCAGAACGAGTCCGAGCTACCTTCAGAATGGATTCTTTAAATTCAAGTGTAGCAACTTTATGAATTTTACGTCTAACATTTTGCGCCTTTTTCTTCTCAGCCTCTTCATTCGCTTCATCTCCACAAAATAAGCAATATTTTTTTAAACGAGAAACGGATTCACTTACGCGTACTTTAGTACGAGGTGGACTGATTTCAGATGTACTGGCTTGCTCCATCTTATGCTGTCTTTTAACTGCAGCAATATAACTCTTCCGAGTGTACATTTTACGGCACTGCATATGAATTATCACAGATTTCTTCTCCTACAGGTATTCAGAAAACCTATCATTTCTTTCAACACTTGAATCAATCAAAATCTTTATTCCACGATCAACAATAATTGTTTCATTTTCATTCAAAGGTTTACTACAAGCAAAGCAAAATTGCCACTTTTTTAAATTATTGAACAGCACAAATTGTTTTAAGAAATATTAACAAGCACGTGTAT
The DNA here is from genome assembly GCA_030220185.1 of Diploptera punctata. Taxonomy (NCBI): domain Eukaryota; kingdom Metazoa; phylum Arthropoda; class Insecta; order Blattodea; family Blaberidae; genus Diploptera; species Diploptera punctata. The sequence goes on along the minus strand of JASPKZ010002717.1, from coordinate 128,890 downwards.
CAATAGCCACGTGTATTCACTGTAAAGGAACGTTCAACATTATACTAAAAGGCTTTCGTTTATACCTTCGAAAAAAAAAAAACAGGTATATGACTGTCGGACAAAAATAGAATAGTCTGCAGATGTTGCTTAAGGTTATACTGGCCAATTAAATTAGGGACCAAGTTTCTTTTTCATGTATATTCTCACAATAATATATATAATTTGTATATATAAGTTATTCAACCAATATGTATTCACTGTAAAGGAACGTTCAACACTATACTAAAAGGCTTTCGTTTATACCTTCGAAAAAAAAACAGGTATATGACTGTCGGACAAAAATAGAATAGTCTGCAGATGTTGCTTAAGGTTATACTGGCCAATTAAATTAGGGACCAAGTTTCTTTTTCATGTATATTCTCACAATAATATATATAATTTGTATATATAAGTTATTCAACCAATATTTTTATTTATTAAATATCCCATGATGTATAGGAGGTTAACTTGCTGTTGAAAAGCGTACACATTATTCTTTTTAGTGTTTCAATTGGTGATATCTCAAGAATGGTGATTCTTATGAAAAAAGTATAAGAACAATTTTTGTAGATACTTGCATGGTCTACAACCTTTGTCTGACCTATTTTTATCATAAAACTTATGCTTGGCTGAAAAATGCAAAAAAGTCCCATATTCGCGAACTTTGACCTTGATTATTTTTTTTGCAGATGTAGAATCAATGGGGACTTTTCACATTTAATTCATAATTGTGTTCCCAAGATTCGTACTAATTTTCAGATCTATGCGAATTTTTGTAAGCCTAGCCATAATGTTTGAGCTAACTTGACCGGGCTACATATTTATTAATGCGTATGTTACTTTGTTTCAGTATAAAAATTCATTGTTATTTATGTAATTCAATTTCCGTTAATCTGATAATTACATAAAGATCATTAAAAATTATTGTGGAAGAAAAATTAGTTGAAAATTTAATGAAAAAATATATTGAAGAGGCGTGGAGAATTGGTTGTGATTTGTATGGTTCGATCAGTTTGTAATAATATTACCACAGTAGTGCTACAAGTCTAAAAATGCTGATATATATTCTTGTTTGTTTGCATTAGTGATCGGAGAACAGGCTGTATTGTATAAAGCTTGCAAACTCTATGAGAGTAAGGAGGAAAAATAAAAAAAGCACGATCGTTTTAATTTCGCCCCTCGATATCTGAAGGGTTGTCATCGTGTTTTGGCGTCAGGATTAACGGCGTAGTAAAAATAGGTGATATAGTGACTCTCCAGGTTATAAATATCCTAAGGCAGAACTGGTGTGTTGTGAGACATTTTACAGGAATGAGTTAATTTATTTGCAATTAAAAAAACTTCATACGTGTTCCGTAGGTATGCGTTTTTGGCTAATGATTAATTATAAAACATTCAATTAAAATTAAAGAATTTGGAGATTAAAAGAGGAAGAATTTTTTACTGTTTGAGGAATTTCTAGAGGAAGAAGTGTTACGTCACATTAATAATATGGTATGTAACGGAAACACTAGCACATCTGTGTTGGTATTCACAGTACAGTTAAGGCACTTCAAGGTCGCTGGAATTATTTCTATAAAATAAATTAATTGAGATAATGAGACTGAGTTCATAATATTTCATGCACAAAATTCTGATGAAAAGATTCACATCTGGTTTGATATACAAGGGTGTGTGTAAGTATATGAATGTATATGCAAATAGGTGTGTGTAATTTGGGCAAAATATCTGCAAAGGATATCTCTTGTTATTTTGAGTTAAACAGCATTTCTTTAACATCGTAGATTCTAGAATGAAATCTTAGCAATTCAAATAAAAATAAAGGAATTAAAACATAATGCCGTTCTATTTATTTTACTTCGATGTTGTAATTTTAATGCTAGTACAAGATTTTTTGTTCCTCTTTTACATTTTATCCTGCGAATTGGCGAAGATTAATAGAAGCTTTTAATTTTACAAGAAATAAGGTACTGTATTATACGGGCACACAACTTTTGATCTGCTGCTTTGCAGCTTTCATGAGGGAGTTATTATTTTCTGCGAAGAGATTCTTTCAATTCAGCGAAGGGGTGATAATCGTACCGTGCAAGATGAGGGTTATAAAGGCGGCTGTTTCAGTACTGTCTATTAAAGTTTTCTGATTGTTATTTGGTTGGGCGTTGTTATGCAATAACAACAAATGTTGCTTTTGCCAATGTTGTCGAATGCGACACATTGAATTACAAGTTTCTTTATGGTTGCCACTTACGCGTCAGAGTGAGTGGCGATTTCGTGTAGAATGATGTCCACAAGCAAGAATCCACTCTGCCGCTACAACTCCTGAATATTGCCATTCCCACATGTTATCAGATAATCTGCTTGCCCGCCGACTAACTGCACTGTGTTGTATCCATATAGCTACCTTTTCAACCTTTTATGAATTTTGCCACTGTATCTTTCTCACAACGCAAGAACTCTACAGCAGCACATTGCTTTCAACGAATATCAAGTCATCTTGCATGAGTGCTCCAACAATGTCATGCACGGACACATTGAATTAAATTGTAATACCATCGGCAAGGATGCTTCTATGAACTACATATGGAGCAAATGAGTAGGGCATACATTGAATTAAAAAATATATTAATTATTTTTGGAATGATATTCATATATTTTAGAGTGACTTGAATCCACAGCTTATAAGACAGTAACGATATTATTTTTAGAAATAAGAATATATCATTTCATTTATTATATTTGTTGTTGGATTACACATAAGCTATCTGTGACGTGTGATTAATTAAGATGCCAGGGATTGCGCTCCTAAATCTGGAAATTTGATTCATATTAACTATATGTGTTCAGTAATTAATATTTTATTAAGGATATTTCTATTATAGGTTACGTTAGTTTTCCTTCAGCCCAAAGTACCTTTAGTGCTTACACATTTCTGTCTTGGGCATCTTGCTTCTGCAAATTCTTACTCTTCATTCTCTTCTTATTCAATCCATCCAATCCTCTCCTGGTCTTCCTCTTCGGTCTTCAGCAGTCTAATCTAGAAACGTCTTCGGAATTGTTATTATTATTAATGGTGATGTTTCACTTGCAGCAATACACATGAACACAGACAACGCAATAGTAATGCAAAGCCTACTTGTATACACCCACATATCATACGATATTGCTAAAGATGATCAGGTGTCTCAAAATAATATGGAAGTAAAAATAATAAAGTTCCATGTAGTTAAACTTTGGAATATTAATTATATATAACCTTTTTCTTGATATCAATTTGGGTTTAAATCACTTTCTGCGACGTACATTTGGAACTAGTTCGTTCATGTTAAATCTTCCTATACCTCTGTGTCCATGCGGATTTAATCTGAGGATTTTAAAAGATAAACGGTGGGCTGGCTTCCGTAGAACATTTTGTCACCATGTTGCTATTTATTAATGCAATCTCCCTTTCTTCTATCTTCCATGTATTCTTTAGGCCTTCATTTCGAATATAGTCCTCAGTGTTACACCTGAAAGAGATGTTATGTATCCCGTTTGTGAAGAGTTTATTCTACTTTTATCAATTTGGCGTAATGCCGAACGTTCATTACCATATTACAATATTTCTGGCAAACAATACAATTGTGATTAATGCAATAGAATCCAAGAATTTCCGCGTAAAGGACACGCTTCCATCTTATACTTAGGACAGTATTAAATATCTTCTTCTTTTTTTCATGTGATAGACCTAGTGATCTGTTAAGAGTCTCAATCCAACGTTTGAAGGGTCTGCCCAAAGATCTCTCTGGTGGCTGGTAATTTAAGATTTGACGTGGTAGTCTTGTTCTGCTCATTCCCGTATTAAATAGTATTAATTAAAATATTACTTAATGACTCCCAATGTTATATCTACCTCGTGATGGAGTGGCTGGCATGATTAATTGATCCCAAGAGCTATGCCAGCAATATCATTGGGTCAAAGGTATCCCCCATTCCAGGCAGGTCAAAGGAAATAAGCCAGAAAAAAAGTACTTTGGTTGAAAGGATTGCAGCCTTTCACCGTAAAAATGCAACGGTGAAGAAATGCGGACACGGATTCCACTGCGGTAAAATTTTCCGGAGGTAAAATAATCCTCCAATTCGGAAGGCGGTAATTGCTTCAGTGAATCCATTGCAAAGGACATGTTCCTAGGAAGATTGAATATTAGGATATTATATATTAGTGTCTGAAAATGCTATGATTACAGTGAAAGACCTGTTCTCGGGCAGAATTACTATGGATGGATGGATGGATATATTAGTGGGCATGGACGGCTTTTGAGAGAACGCTGAAGAGCGTTATCTTCCTCTGTCACTCATATTTACTGAATTAATTTATTGAAGAATAGTATTTTTCATTTGTATTTGTAGTCACTTGCTTAAAATTGGTGTGATTACTTTGTTACTAATGTTACGTCATAATACTTTATTTCGCGGTTAAATAAAACAAATGTGGCGCTCAAAGATGCGTGATTGGTTTGAGAACTCGAGCCTACCTATATACTAGTTTCTATAGAGTGTGACGCTCGTGCGCGATTGCCATGGTAACGCTTACCCGCCGGCTCGTAATACAGCCAATGATCTGTATGATACACTAAAAGTTTGTTCTGAAGGTTATGTATTTTCGTTTTGTAGGTAATTCTGTTGGATGTTCAAACAAAAATTATAAACAGTTGCATTCTATAATTAGGCCTACAGACAACAATGAATTTATTCACCAATAATTGTCAGTTCTCGAGCAATTTTACCAACTACTATATAATTATTTCTACAATTTGCTATTGGTAGTTTCGAGAATGTTTATGGGATAAATGGAATATTAATAATAGAGGAGAGTTTAGTGAGAAAAAGAAAGCTAAATGATGTCCGCATTCCATAACGAGTAGCTGAGTTTTCATTTTAACTAGCATACGCCATCAAGGAGAAATAATTTTTAATTTTATATCAACATAATTGAGGCGTCTAGATGCGAAACGAGATTAGTGGAATAGTACATTTTGCGAAAATTTTAAAGTTTGATTCTGCGTCAATTGACAGATTTTTTCACAAAGTTCATATCGTCTTATTAAAAATTCAGCACCCATGCATTTTTTAGAATATCTCACTTGTCATAAAAACTGATACAATAAGCCATTAAGATTAACATTGAGTGTATTGACCAAAAAGTGCACTTCGATTTCTGGATGGCTCAATGTTATACGTGGGTCACTAGATGAGTTTTGAGACACGGCAGTATGGCCACAGGAATGCAATAAACTAATATACCATTTGAAAGCCCAACTCTCGAACGTCAAAACCATAGCACGTAGACAGTTCTCTCTGAGCAGCACCCTTGTGAAGTAGTCTGTGCGTGGTGAAATCAAACGTGTCCTATGGAGCTTGAGAGGGAGTATTTTCTTGCTATGATTTTATATGATTTTAAGTCCGGTTTAAATGAGTCGTAAACACTTGAGCAACTCACACAAATATTTGGGGACCTTGCTCCTTCGCGTGCAAAAGCTTTCCGCTGATTTCCTGAATTTAAGAGGGAGAGAACATCCCTTAAAGATGATGGGAGAAGTGGGAGGCTAACAACAGTGGTGTCAGAAGAAAACGTCTCTGCAGTGGAGACTCTGATTAAGGAAGATTCACGACTGGCCTATAAAGACATCGATGGGGCCGTAGGGATTAGTTCGCCAAGTGTTTCCACCATCCTGCACCAATACTTAAGGGTGAGGAAAATTTCTTCTCGATGGGTGCCACACGACTTGTCAGAAGGGCATAACACACTAGAGTGGAATTGTGCATATAAATACTGCCGATATTCAACAACGGGGACTCCCGCCAGGTGTCAGACATAGTGACAGGTGACTAAACTTGGATCTACCAGTATAACCGTGAAACAAAGCACCAATCATAGATGTGGGTCTTCCCAGATGAGCAGCCTCCGACCAAAGTCAAAAGACCTAAGAGTGTGGGGAAGAAAATGATGACCACTTTCTTCTCAACAAGTGGTCATCTGGCTACAGTTGTGCTAGAGGATAAGAGAACAGTTACTACTAAATGGTATACAGAAGTCTGTCTCCCCAAAGTCTTCTCAAAGATCCAGGAGAAGCGGCCAAAGACTGGACTGCGGGAAATTCTGCTCCACCTCTTTTCACACAGCCAATGCAACAATTAGGTTTCTGGAAAAGACTTCGGTGAAATTAATGTCTCATTCAGCCCCATGCGATAATTTTCTGATCCTGAACTTGAAAAATTGCATGCGCGGGCACCAATTTCCTAGCCCAGAAGATGCTGTTGGAGGAGCTTAGTGCAAGATCTGAGATCGAGTGGCGTGGCTGCTTCCAGAAGTGGTTCCAGAGGATGAGACTGTGTATAGAATGTACCGAAGAGTTGTTTGAAAAGATGTGATAGGTATGGAAACTCTATCATGGCCCATTTTTGCACATCTCAAAACTTATCTAGTGCATATGATTGTATGTTGGCGCCGTCTCGGTGGATGCATGACTAGTGCGCCAGGTGGGAGGATTGCGTGTTGTAGCTGAAACAATTTCTTATCACTATCCCGACTGGGATTCCAGGTTGGAATCCTGCCGTTCCGGAGTAGTAATGATGTTGGGCCACAACGCAGCATTTTTCGGGGTTCTCCCATTTCCCGAATTTCATCCCACCAACACATTCCACTCCTCTTCCCTCCCCTTTCATATCATTTCATCTAAAATCATTCATTTCATGTCACTCTTGACCTTATTTCGTTTTAAATAAAAATAGTCTACAAGTGTTTAAAATATGTTTGTGGTGATCTAATGGAGCTCACTCACACACTTCCTCATGGCTCTAGTGTGTCGGGTTGTAACACCGCTTCGAGGTCATCAATCCAGGCCAAATAAATAGCGGTTTCAGTCACATGTGAATGAATGGTTGATGTGTTGAAACCACGAACATTATAACACCGTAGAATGGATTTCTTTTTTATTCATTCTATTAAGAGAAAAAGCGCGATAGATATTCCAGGTCGCGGTGCTAAGAAGTTTCCCTCCCTGTTTAAATATATAAGATTGAATGTTGGTAAACGTAGGTCACTGACTACATTTTTAACCCACCAGTCGCCATTAGTAATGTGGTACTAAAAATATTAACTCGGAAATAAGATAAATCACACTTGGGTGTAGTCGCTTTACAGGAAGTAAGATTGCCGAGAGAAGGTAGTCTAGAACCAGGAAGCTTCACTTTATACAATGGAGTTGCAACGAGAGAGAATTTGGAACGGGCTTTTTTAGTCTGAAAAAAGGATCCTCTCAGCTCTACAGATATTAAATTTGTTAGCGATAAAATATCATACATAACTCTATACGGTCATCGACACAATTTTGTAATGTAACTGAATATGGTCCCATGGAAGATAAGGGTAAGATGAAATATGTGTTGTATGATGAATTAGAATGCGAATTTGAAAGGTTTTCACGATATCGTATGAAAATTGACCTAGGAGATTTTAATGGAAAAGTGGGACTGGAGTAATAATCAGGCCAACAAATAGGCAAATTGAGTCTTCATGAAGATAGTAACGACAGTGGGGTTAGAGTAGTCATCTTCGTTACATGAAATCTTATTGTTAAGAGCACAACATTCAGCATAAGGATTTTTATAAATACGCCTGGACGTCATCAGATGGTGAAACGCGAAACCGGATAGATAATGTATTAGTAGATAAAAACAGGCACAGTAGCACATCATCGATGTTAGATCAGTTAGAGGGACAGACGGCAATTCGATTCATAATCTGGCCAGGGTGAAAATCAAATAACAGTTATCGCTTATGAACAAATAGGGCCTACTATAGACAACGGAAACTTTTTAATGAAAGAAACTTGATGTACAGTATGAGCTGCGGCAAGTGTCCCAGATCAAAATTGCTAATAGATTTGAAATACTGGAATGTCCATTTGGATATATGGCAACAGAAGAAGAAACTGATACATTTAGAGAATTGGAGACAAGATATAGGCCTACTATTAATTATCAGCAATAGAAAGCGTAGATACTTTAAAAGAGAAATGGTTTGATGATTGTTCCGACACTGCACAGTGATACTTACTCTTACTCACTTACTCACTGGCACTATCGAACCCATAGGTTCATGGCCGCACGGACATAAGCTCTCCATACATCCCTATCCTGAGCTAATGCTTTCCAATCATTCCCTGTATAATCTTCCCTCAAATCATAGTAAATGTTATTCTCCCACCTCATTCTTGGTCTACCAACTGGGCGTTTTCCCTCTGGCTTTCCTACAAGAAGCTTCCATGCAAATCTTTCATTCCCCATACGCGCAACATGTCCTCCCCATCGCAGTCTACGAGACTTAACTGTTCTTATTATATCTGGCTTCCTATAAAGACCATGTAGTTCATTGTTATGTAGTCTTCTCCATTCACCTGTCTGCTCATCTATCTTTGGTGCACAGTGATACAGAATGTAATTTTTTTTTTTGCACAATGATGCAGAATGTAAAAAAAAAACGGCAAAAATTGAAATTTTTACTTTTCATTAGAGGCGAAAAACCTGAACAGACCTCTACTCAAATATATGGTGCACCAATCTGTCACATAAATTATTTTCTGTACTAATTATTTATTAGATCTAATTTTCAGGCCGCAAAGTTATGCATCATAAAAACGGAATTTTTATGCCACATTTTTTGTGATAATTATTTTAAAGCCTTTCACTATAATTGCGTTAAATAGACTTATGCCTACTTGCTAATGCACAGACAAAGAGCCCATATCTGAATAATAATACAGTTAATAACTTTTATTTAGAAAGTAAAAAAAAAAAATTATCTTGAGTTATAAAGCTTTCGCCGCCGTTTGCCGCGCAGATTTGTAAAGCCAAGTATAATTTAAAGTGTTAACTGGCGCGGGTGAAAACTTTTGCTAAAATTTGCTAATTGAGATTTACGCAGTCCATCAAAGAACTCGTGTTGTGCAGATAACAACTGACCTTGCCGCCCTTGAAGCGTGTGTGCCCTTTCATTCAGGGCGGAAATTATCCTGTCGCTACAATAACTGATAGCAGAAGTGTAATGTCCGTGAATTGAAGCAGTTCTTTAAGCTTTCTATTATCTAAACTTTAACATATATTATCCAGTTATGCAATTTGCGGTGGTCTCTTGGAACTCTACATATCTAGAAGTTCTCCGAGAAAAATCAGGTGAAGGTCGGAATAATCAAATCAAGCGTTTGTTTCAAGTTGTGTTAATTTCTATAAACATTGACAATATCTCTGAATATTATGTGAACTAAATTCGTGTAGAGGTGTCGCTGTTCTGCAGCAAAATACTTACCAAAAGTGAAAAGCATGGAGTGTTTTTAGTTCCTAGTCCATATACCCCTACTGCTCTAAAATGCAAAGAGGGCGGTCTAGTGTCAGTTTTGAAGATTGTAAAGATACAAGTAAAAAGCGAAAGACCGAGGAACTTCGACGTGAAAACTCGTCCAAAGACTCGCTTTTGCAACTAAAGTACATTTAAAGGAGCAAGGAGAGGAACAGGCATCGGAACAAATAAATGAAGCCGTCTTAATTTCAGCAAGAGCAGAAAAAAACCCTTCGAGTTTCGAAATCATCAAAATCACATCTCAAAGTAAAACCTTACAATGAAAGTGACGTTATTTAGTTAATTAATAAAGTTAATTTATGCCGAAGGCAATATAAGTTTGCACAAGCAAAAGGAAACCAATATCTAACAGTCATTTAATCGTATCCTTAAAAACAAAGAAAGTTATTGCCCTTGTAAGGATTATAGTGAATCTTTTGCAGATGTACACTTACATAATTTGTTGGATCATACAACCTGGCGTATAGTTACATTGCAAGATCCAGTTCTATTATCATTTTTTTTCTAAATGCATATACCTATTTGTTACTGTAGATTAATCTATTTTTCAAAGTATCTTGCAAATAAATTGTGTTCGTTAAATCAGTTATGATAACGATTACCTTGTATACATCAACTAATTAGAGGCCCTCGCATCAAGTATGCAGATCCAGATCCATTTTCACTCTTAAAATTCTTGTACATGTGGAATGATTTGGAGCCAAAATAGTGACTCAGATTTTTGCCGATTTTTTCGCATTCTGGATCACTATGCATTGTAAAGAAAATAAAGCTAGCAAAATTGAATGTTACACGCGCCAAATTAATTATATTTAGAACCCTTGGGTGACATTAGACGGAAAACCACTAAGTATTTCTAGAGTAAAAATACAAAATATTTGAGAGAAAACATTAATGATCTCGAAGTGAATGCAACAAATAGAAACATCAGAGACGGAATTTAGGATAGAAAATAAATGGTTTCAGGATAAAGCAAATGCAGTAAAGATTGAAGATGGGGATAAGATTGCAAATTCCAGGATTATATTAAGTAGATTGAAACATTACTTTATTACGCTTATTAAATGTATGTGCAGAATGGATTATTGAAGAGGATGATTTATAGACAGCAGAAATATTGGACACAGAACCAATCACATTAGATGTTGAAATGGCGGTACAATAAGTATGTATAACTATAAAACATAGGTTTGGATAAGATCCCAGCAGAACTGATAAAATCAAGGAGTGAAAAATTGCTGAATAATAATATGATTTTGGAAACAGGCTTTTACAAAAGAATGGAAAGAATCGGTTATTATCGTCCCAATTTATATGAAAGAAGATAAAACTGACTGTAACAACTACAGGGGCATTCTATTACATTAAATTTCGTACAAAATTCTTACAAAATATTGGTACCCAGACTTTCTATTCCCTATATTGACGATGTAGCCTAATAGCTGATAGAAGTTTGCCTAAAATATACGTACTATATTTTTAGTATAAGACATATTTTAGAATAGAAATGGAATTATAACGGCACTGCACACACACACGCACGCGCGCAAACATACACACGCGCGCAAACAAACACACGCTCAAACAAACACACGCGCACACGCACGCAAACAAACACACGCGCACACGCATGCAAACAAACACACGCGCACACGCATGCAAACACACACGCGCACACGCACGCAAACAAACACACCCGCACACGCACACAAAACACACACAAACACTCGCTCTCTCGCACGCACGCTCGCTCTCTCGCACGCACGCTCGCTCTCTCGCACGCACGCTCGCACACACCCGAGTTCTCACACGCTCGCTCTCAAATGACAGCGCTCACTCGCGCGCGCTCACTCACACTCAATCACACGCTCTCACGCGCGCTCACTCACACTCAATCACACGCGCTCACTCACACTCTCACACGCGCTCTCTCACACGCGCTCACTCACACTCAATCACACGCGCTCACTCACACTCAATCACACGCGCTCACTCACACTCAATCACACGCGCTCACTCACACTCAATCACATGCGCTCACTCACACTCAATCACACGCTCTCACGCGCTCACTCACACTATCACACGCTCTCACTCACACTCAATCACACGCGCTCACTCACACTCAATCACACGCGCTCACTCACACTCAATCACACGCGCTCACTCACACTCAATCACATGCGCTCAATCACACGCTCTCACTCACAAGCGCTCACTCACACTCAATCACACGCGCTCACTCACACTCAATCACACGCGCTCACTCACACTCAATCACTCGCGCTCACTCACACTCAATCACACGCTCTCACACGCGCTCACTCACACTATCACACGCTCTCAATAACACGCTCTCACTCACACTCAATCACACGCTCTCACGCGCGCTCATTCACACTCAATCACACGCTCTCACGCGCGCTCACTCACACTCAATCACACCCTCTCACGCGCGCTCACTCACACTCAATCACACGCTCTCACGCGCGCTCATTCACACTTAATCACACGCTCTCACGCGCGCTCACTCGCACTCAATCACACGCTCTCACGCGCGCTCACTCACACTCAATCACACGCGCTCACTCACACTCAATCACACGCGCTCAATCACACGCTCTCACGCGCGCTAACTCACACTCAATCACACGCGCTCACTCACACGCTATCACACGCGCTCACTCACACTCAATCACACGCGCTCACTCACACTCATTCACACGCTCTCACGCGCGCTCACTCACACTCAATCACACGCTCTCACGCGCGCTCACTCACACTCAATCACACGCGCTCACTCACACTCATTCACACGCTCTCACGCGCGCTCACTCACACTCAATCACACGCTCTCACGCGCGCTCACTCACACTCAATCACACGCTCTCACGCGCGCTCACTCACACTCAATCACACGCGCTCACTCACACGCTATCACACGCGCTCACTCACACTCAATCACACGCTCTCACTCACACTCAATCACACGCGCTCCCTCACACTCACTCAATCGCGCTCACTCACTCGCACTCACTCACACACACTCACTCACATACACTCACTCACGCACACACTCAATCACACACGTTCATTCATACACTCACTCACACACACTCACTAACGCACACACTAACTCACACACTCACTCACTCACTCACACACACTCACTCACGCACACTCACTCACTCACTCACTCACACACTCATACTCACTACACTCACTCACTCACTCACTCACACACTCATACTCACTCACTCACTCACACTCTCACTCACACACATTCTCTCTCACTCACACTCATTCACTCCCACTCATTCACTCTCTCACACACTCACTCACTCACTCATTCACACTCTCACTCTCTCATACTCATTCACTCCCACTCACTCACTCTCAATCACTCATACACACACTCTCTCTCACTCACACACACACACACTCACACACATACACACACACACATATATATATATATAAGTATATGCTTTAAAATGCATACGATTCAATTAAAAGAGAGAACCTGTTAGTATTGTGGTTGATTTCATAATTCTTAAAAAAGTTAGATTCATTCAAATGTGTTTTAATGGCACACATTTCCACATACTTCTGAATTTCATAATGCGTTAAAGCAAGGATATGCACTATCTGAGTTTCTCTTGAACTTTGTACTGGAGTCTATCAGAGGATTAAGAAGGCGTGCAAGTGAATGGTGTTGGTATAATATTATGCTAATGGTGTAGAGATAGCGCGAGGATACTAAGGGCCATTCTATTGAGTAAAATAAGATATTTAGGTGAAAGTACATTTTAATAAAACCAAATATATAGACCATTGTCACACATAGAAATATATTATATTGGAAATGAGCAGTTAATAAAATATATGAGCCATTTTGAATAAGTGGTTTAATTGAAATACTTCTGGACAATAATTCCAAGTAGGAATTAGGTGCTATAAGAAATTAAACGTTGGTTCATTCTGGAAACGCATGACATTACACGTTATGGGGAGTTTTGACATCCAAACTTGTCATAAAAAAACGTTAAACTAAAAAAAAAATATTAAGTTGTTATTATTCCAGTTATATGAATGCGAAACATGGACTTTTACTTTAAGGGAGGAGATAAAGTTACAGGTATATGACGGAATTTTTGGACCAAAGAGAGACAGATGAATGTAGAGGATTACATAACATGATCTTTATGGGACACTAGATGTAATAAGAACAGTTAAGTCTCATATAATGCGATGTGACAAGTATGGTGAATGAAGTAGGGGATGTAAAGTCAGCGCCCAGTAGGTTTATGAGAAATGAGATGAGGTATTAACCATGGTTCGATGGAGGTAAATCAAACAGGCAATTATTAGAAAACTTGAGCTCAGGATAGGGATGTATGGAGAGTTTTATGTCTTCGCGGCCAAGAACTTCGTTCGATAATGCCAGTGAGGTAGTTAAACATTATTAAATTATAGACGTAGACATTTGGAAGCTGGTTCGTATTTGACTTATAATGTATGTTTACAGGTGTGGTGTGATTGGCTGTTATGCCACAGCTCGGTATGGAATCCACCGCCATCTTGTGTGGACTATAGAGTTGGGTAAGTAAAATTACTTAATTACCGTTCATACGTTCCTTTATTGTTAGTGTGAATTCGAGTAAAATGAGATATTAATAAATTATTTCGTGATATATTTTTAAAATGCCCATGAACTAGACTTCATTTATACTCACTGTTTGCATCATACATTATTGTACGACGATGAAATCTTCAATGCAAAAGATATAATGCCATCATAAAATTGTAGTGTCAAACCATGGAGTGTTAGTTACTTGAAAATATTTTAAATGTTTAGATCATGGTGGATAACAAATTTGTTTAGAGAGATTTTTTTTTTTTTTTTTTTTGCCGTCTGAATTTTGATGTTTACTGTGTTTGGAAAATGATCTGTAAAACACCTCTATATTCTAATATGATTAATGACTTTCTGGCGAGATGGGATTGGTCCCGAGAGGCCTACAATGTTTTAATAATTTTAATAGTTGAGGATACTGCATACAAGGTACTTAATTTTATATTATGACTAATACCTCGGCGGAATTTTACTATGAGATATATTAGTTATGCCTGAATACCTCAATTCCAATTTTCATTACAAAGTAGCATATAACTGAATAAGAATAAACTGGCTTGTGTTCTGGCATTTCATTTATATGATCCTGAATTATATTGCATTAATACCAATAAAATTCATATCAAATCCGTTGAGGTGAATAGTCATAAGATGAAAACTTAAAGTATGTGCCTTTTGGCAGGTTCCGTTGTCCTCAACTGTGTTGAAATGATATATTTAAAATGTTATCTGGAGGCCTTTCGGAAGTTAACTTCCATCACCATCAGGATGAGCATCTGCTACTAGTTGTTGTTGTTTACGACTATGTATACTCCAAGTGTCTGTAGCAACAACTGACTTGTTTTTGACGATCTCGTATAATGGGTTGTTTGACTGGGGTGCGTTCTCATTAAGAAGTAAGGTGGTGTTTAATTATTTTATAATTTCAAGGTCTGCAAATATATTTTTCTTTGCTGGAATGTTTTCTCTTTGAGGTGTTCCTTATATCTTGTAATAAAGTGTCTGCTTGTCCTGCCAATATAATATTTATTACAATCTTTACATGTTAGTTTGTGGACTCCCTTGTTGTTAAATTTGCTGTGTTCTTCTATGCCATTGTATATTATGTTGTTTAATTTGTTTTCGGTTTTATAAGCTATGTTAATGTTTTTATTTATTTTTTTCAAAGTTCACACATAGACATTTTGAAAATGGACAGTTAATGACAAATGAGGGAAATTTTGAAAATGTGGCCGAATTCAGATATCTGGGAACAATAATTACAAGTAGAAATTGTGATACACAGAGAAATTAAACATAGGCTCAATTCTGGAAATGATGCTATTATGCATTACAGGTACTCTTATCGTCCCAACTTCTCTAAAAAATGAAAATATACAAAACTGTCATTCTTCCAGTTATATTATACGGATGCGAAATATGGACGCTTACTTTAAGGGAGGAGCAAATATTACGAGTATTTGAGAATAGAGTTGTGAGGAAAGTTTTTGGACCAAAGAGAGTTGAACAGACAGGGGAATGGAGTTACATGATCTTTAGGTAAATTAGATATATGATAATAAGAACAGTTAAGTATCGAAGACTGCGATGAGCAGGACATGTGACACGAATGGAGAATGGAAGAGGACATGGAAGATTCTAGTAGGAAAACCAGAGGGAAAACGGTCAGTTGGTAGACCAAAATTGAAGTGGTAGAATAACATTAACCATGATTTGAGAGAATTAGATTATTCACGAGTTGATCCGAAAACATTAGGTCAGGATACGAGCTTATGTCTGCGCGCCCATGAACCTACGGCTTCCATAGTGCCAGTGAGTTAGTTAATTAAATGTCACGGGTTTACTTCCCTTTCGAAGGAAGCGATAGTCAGGAATTCTATATTCTGAGAAAATCTATCGTTCTGAACGTGTTTGAGTACAAGTAGTAGCGTGGTAGCCATTAGACCGATATATTTACTATAGTTTTTCCTTCTCTTGAGCGGTAGAGAAAAACTGATTTTAGAAAATCAGAGTTTATCTAGATGGTATTAGAAGTTGAAGTTACAAACAAATTCAATATTCTCATGTTAATTGACTTTTTTCCCCCCGTATTGTGGAAATTTCAAGATTTGGCAAAGATAGGCTGCAATAAACATAGGCCTATGTAAAAAATCATCCCTCTTTAATATCAGAGAATTTGAAAGTTGAATCATATATTTGTGGTGTGTTAAGACAATGTACAGTTAATGCAGAAATTACTGGCACACTTAAAAATAATACAGACAGAAATAAATAATACCATTATTTCTTCACTATATACAAAAACAAAAATATACATCTTTAAATTGAACTCTATGAAGTTAATTAAATACACGCAGTTTCCTCTGCTTTAACATTACAAGTAACGAATAAAAAAAATAATTTGTACATGAACAACAAAAATTAACCAACAAATTGTATTGGTACAGTCTTATATTATGATTGTTTTGAGTCTTTACTTTTTTAGTTCAATGCTTGGTTGGTAGCTCCATTGATTCCAAGATGGCTTGAGGACGACCTAGCATCGACCCGACTGAATTAGAAGTTACTGAAGAATGTATATTTATCCATTCTTCTTCCAAAGCGTTTCTCAGGTCTTGCTTCTTGGAAACCTGCCTTGAACGAATTCTCCTTTTCAGATGTTCCCATAAATTCTCAATGGCGTTTCCATGTACTTTGGTGTGTTATACAAAATCCATAAATGCGTATTGAAACCGATCATTACTTTGCATAAATACAAAACCTTGTTTAATCCACATTTCCTCTATAGAGGTATGAATATTGGTCTCATATACTGTTTGTGATCCATCACACCATCGATAAAATGCAAGGTCCCGACTCCAGGAATACTCATGAATCCCCATTACTAATAAAGAACCACCACTATGTTTCACAGTGGGTTGGAGATTTTGCTTTTGTAGCTCTGTATTTTAATTCCTCCAGACTTTTCTTCTTCCATCTGAACGGGAAATGTTCATTTTAGGCTAGTCAGTATAAATCACTTTTTTTACAAAATTCTTTGGAGCTGTTTATGTGTTTAAGCGAAGTTCAAATATTTCTTTCAGTTTTCTTCACTTACTAAACATTTTCTACGGGCTGTTTTCCCATGCAGTTCGTTAGCCCATAGACTATTACGAACATTGCTAGGAGAAATACAAATATTAAAGTCATTCTTGATACTAGCTACTAATTAGGGACACTACTTTTAGGTTTTTGCTTTACTTTTCTCATTAATGCTTTTTCAACATTAACATACAGTTTTGTAGGACGTCCTGATATGTGGCTATTTCGAAAGATTTTTGTTCGCCAACTCTATCAATTATATGCTGAATGATTGGTCTTGGCCTTCCAATTATTTCATTAATTCCATTTAGCGATTTACACTGATTATGCAAACCAGTAATTAATTCCCTTTCTTCTACTGTAGTATTTCTACCTTTGCGCCCCATTCCAGCTTAATCTGCAGCCAGAACGCACACAACTACACGGCAAAGTACTCAAGGCAAGAGTGAATAACAACATTACCAGACCCACCCCCATTCGACTTCATGTAAACATTCTGTTGACCAAAACTTAATACTGTATCAATACTTTTTGTTGGTTAAGTTTTGTTGTTCAAGTACAAATTATTTTTTTACTCGTTAATTGTCATGTTAAAACAGAGGAAACTGAGTGTATTTAACTTCATATAATTCAATTTAAAGGTGTATATTTTTGTTTTTATATATAGTGAAGAAATAATGGAATTATTTATGTCTGTGTTATTTTTAAGTGTACCAATACTTTCTGAACTAACTGTAGATTTTCTCTTCTACTCGGCCGAATCTAAAATTACGTTACAAATCTGTGATTTTACATCGTGTCTTCTGAAATATGACATAGGTTTCCATTCAACACAAGTCTTCATTAAATAATACAATTATTTCTTACAGCATCCCCTTCAACAACGTTAATTGAATCACATTTTAAGAATAAATAAACTTACTTTTGATATTAATAAAACGAAGAAATCTTCCAGCATATTTAATACATTTGCAGGTATTTAACATGTTATACGAAGTACCAATTAGAAGTAAACTAATTTCAGAAATTTATTTGAATTGCATAAGTTTTAAATAAAAATGTTAAGTACGCAGAATTTAAAGTTCTGAGATCACTTAAGACACCGTGATAGAAATAGCACCATCCGCCAGCAACTAGACGTAAAAATAAATAAATAACAGGAATGTAACCATTCATTGGACTACATATATTATAATGGTAGAAGTCAGATTACTAAATTTACACAGAACATGTTCTTAAGGGAACCAGATCTGTTGGATAACCCTGTACCAGATGAATACACACGAATTTTTGTTATTTCAAAATGGGCAAATTAGTACCCAAAAGAAAAAATCATATGAATGCAAACCAAGTAAAAATGTATTAGACCTATCTGAGATTCTAAATGAACAGAAACAATAATTAAAAACCACTTGCCATTAAAGCATATAGCAAGCTAATACAAGTTGCCTTTCGTTTGTTACTTTAATACAGTACAAACATCGAATATATTTTATTATTATACTTGGCGTAACTATTAAAACCACAGCTTTGGTGCTGCTTTCACTAAGGATGTCCGCTGCTCCATATCCTCAGACAAAGTTCATATATCCATATTCATTTACCTAAGATCCAACCAAATACTATCCTCCCAACTATGGTAGGCATTGTAATGGCGTTTTTCCAAAGGCATATTAACAAAACTTTGAAATAATTTCCAATGCTATCCATTCTTCTCAATATCTTAGGTTTCTATTTTCAAATTTGGCATAAAAGTTTAATTCATTCTTCATTACGTGTATCCAGCTGTAGCTGATGACACGAATCCATTGCATACTTATGCTTATTTCACTTTAGAAGAATCCACATTGTGTATAAGTTGCAATGGGGCTGCATTGATGTATATGCAGCTTAAATGTTTATGTTTAACGAAAATTCAAGGTGGGCCCACATTGTAAAAATGAATTATATGAGTCCAAAATATTTTTTGGTCGATGTGACTAATTTCTTATACTTACCCATACTGTTGTTAGTGGAAGTAAGTCAACTTTCCCACATCTAACCTGATTGCTATGCAAACAAAAGAAATCGCAATGCTGATATGGACTCAAAACGCACACGTTCGGTAAGTAAAATAAGAGTAGCAATATTTATTTTGATACATTGAATGTGATAGTATAATTATTACAATTATTGAATGCTATTGGACGAACATTAATCATTAAGAACACATCATCAGGAGCTTCATTTTAAAACATTAATTTCTTCCCTGCTAAAAACACGACTTTTTCGGTCGATGACCAGCGTTCTTTTTCAAGAAAGCAATTAATTTACAAAATGAGGAAATATCAATACCATCATTTAACTTTATATTAGCTTTGAGCATTGAGTACTCTGACCATAAACTGCCTGCAGACTTTAATTTCTCATTCCTCAGAACAAAATATGCCAACAAATTCTTCTCGTTAATCTGCACGCCTTTTTCATTTAACCATTTCCTGAATGTTTTATACACTAACTTGTACCTTTCTTTAGACTTTTCCGAAATTAATGCAGAACATCCCACTCTTCAGACTTCTTAAATTTCTCTATCATATACCATGACTCCTTCCATAATAAAATTATCAAACATATTCTAATCACGGTATTACATATAAAAATGTCTCCACAGCCAATAGTTCTTGCTTATAATAAAACAAATGAAAAGCTACATAGCAACGATCACCAAATGTTTCTTTCTCATAGAAGTAATTTACATCCAACCAATATTTTAATTAATTTATTACTATATTCAATAAAAATTAGTCACATCGACCATCGGCGCAAGCGCCTCGTTTTTTTTCAAACTTTTTCTCGATCAGTAACAAGTGCTTGCCTCACTTGTATCGCAGTATACTATAATGTACTTGTTATAATAACATGAACGAATGGTTAAGTAAATAATTGATGTTGATGATGACAATGGAGCTTCTCAGAAATTCTTGCAGGTTGTGGGTTATTTGATGGAGAAGGTTTATTTCCGGAAACCCTAAGATGTCGACATACTTAAAATACTAATTGAAGAGGAAATTCAAGCAGTTCTAATAGATATATATCATAAGGCATGACTTCCCAAAGCGTTGTCAAATGGGTTTGGAAGAAATGGCTTACTTTGAGGCAATGAATTGACTGTGTTACTGTTAAGTGATTTGTTTAGTTCAATTTGCAGACTTTGAAGAATTGCCTTTTCAATGTTAATGACAATATTTCCTGTAATAATATTATAATCACATAATGTAATAAAACGTATAGGCGTATAGAGTCATTCTATCTCAAGTGGTATAATTTTTAATGTCATCCACGCTGACCATCACCAATTTTCCTGAAACTTGGTGTGGCTTCAGGTCCATCCTAAAAATGAAGCTCTGCAAAATCATTATTTATAGCCACTTATCTAGGATTATACTAGAACGTAAATATATGCAATTGTTAAAAGTGAGCTATGTTCAAGCTCAAATAACGTGAATTACGTCATCACAAATTTTGTTTTCTTTAGTACTATGAAAAGTAAGGTGCTAAATGTGCAATTGTTAAAAGTGTTCTATGTTTAAACGTGAATTACGTCATCTCAAATGTCGTTTTCTTAAGTACCATTAGAAAGAGCACATCTTCCTCTACTAGAATCAGCTTATTTCATTTTTGAACCCATTCAATTATGGGATGAAAAGTAAGCTGCCAAATATGCAATTGTTAAATGTGATCTATGTTCAAGCTCAAATAACGTGAATTACGTCATCTCAAAAGTTGTTGTTTTAGTACCATTGGAAAGAGCACATCTTCATCTACTAGACTCAACTTATTTCATTTTTGAGCCCCTTCAATTATGGGATGAAAAGTAAGGTGACAAATATGCAATTGTTAAATGTGATCTATGTTCAAGCTCAAATAACGTGAATTACGTCATCTCAAAAGTTGTTGTTTTAGTACCATTGGAAAGAGCACATCTTCATCTACTAGACTCAACTTATTTCATTTTTGAGCCCCTTCAATTATGGGATGAAAAGTAAGGTGACAAATATGCAATTGTTAAATGTGATCTATGTTCAAGCTCAAATAACGTGAATTACGTCATCTCAAAAGTTGTTGTTTTAGTACCATTGGAAAAGAGCACATCTTCATCTACTAGACTCAACTTATTTCATTTTTGAGCCCCTTCAATTATGGGATGAAAAGTAAGGTGACAAATATGCAATTGTTAAATGTGATCTATGTTCAAGCTCAAATAAGTGAATTACGTCATCTCAAAAGTTGTTGTTTTAGTACCATTGGAAAGAGCACATCTTCATCTACTAGACTCAACTTATTTCATTTTTGAGCCCCTTCAATTATGGGATGAAAAGTAAGGTGACAAATATGCAATTGTTAAATGTGATCTATGTTCAAGCTCAAATAACGTGAATTACGTCATCTCAAAAGTTGTTGTTTTAGTACCATTGGAAAGAGCACATCTTCATCTACTAGACTCAACTTATTTCATTTTTGAGCCCCTTCAATTATGGGATGAAAAGTAAGGTGACAAATATGCAATTGTTAAATGTGATCTATGTTCAAGCTCAAATAACGTGAATTACGTCATCTCAAAAGTTGTTGTTTTAGTACCATTGGAAAGAGCACATCTTCATCTACTAGACTCAACTTATTTCATTTTTGAGCCCCTTCAATTATGGGATGAAAAGTAAGGTGACAAATATGCAATTGTTTAAATGTGATCTATGTTCAAGCTCAAATAACGTGAATTACGTCATCTCAAAAGTTGTTGTTTTAGTACCATTGGAAAGAGCACATCTTCATCTACTAGACTCAACTTATTTCATTTTTGAGCCCCTTCAATTATGGGATGAACAGTAAGGTGACAAATATGCAATTGTTAAATGTGATCTATGTTCAAGCTCAAATAACGTGAATTACGTCATCTCAAAAGTTGTTGTTTTAGTACCATTGGAAAGAGCACATCTTCTTCTACTAGACTCAACTTATTTCATTTTTGAGCCCCTTCAATTATGGGATGAACAGTAAGGTGACAAATATGCAATTGTTAAAAATGAGCTGTTCAAGCTGACTTAAAATATAATGTTCAAAATTGTCTAGTGTCTTTTGGGTTTCTTTACAAGTACCTGAACTCCAGGCTTACCGATAAATTTAAATTTGGGCCCTGGATTTTATGTCTGCACTATTTAGGCCTATGCTATTAACATCTTTATCTGATCCCCCTTCCAGCTCTACAACTTTCTCAAACTTCATTAATATTACTACTTGCGTCGTCACTTGATCCTTCTATTGAAACATCACTGAAAAACCTTGCATCCAACTAACTAACTCACTGGAACTATCGAAATCGTAAGTTCATAAGTTCTCCACACATCCCTATCCTGAGGTAATGTTTTCCAATCATTCCCTGTATAATCTACTTCCTTCAAATCGTGGTTAATGTTATTCTCCCACCTCATTCTTGGTCTGGACGTTTTTCCCTTGGTTTTCCTACAATAAGGTTCTATGCACACCTTTCATTCCCCATGACAAAAAAAAAAGTGCATCACTGTCATTAATTTCATAATCAGAATTGTTTTCAATTAAATCGAAATCAATAGATTCTCTTAGAACACGCTGTTTTCCCAGCCGACATCATGAATTCCAAACACTATATAATATGAAATTTAACTTGTCGGACCCCAACAACACATAATGGTAAACTATGGAAAACTAGGGGGAAAAAAAAGGATGTTTCACAATACCTTCTAACAGTCTGGAAAACAAATAAAGCCATTCTACCCCTCCACACGCTACCTAGTTTTAGTCTGTACTTGCGAGAAACTCCCTGACGTAATATTCCGTCATTCCCACTGTGAGTGGTGGCGGTGAAAAATTAAAGCGCTACTTGAGTAAGTCGCATCATTTGACAGTGTGATGGACATCAAACAATATCTCATTAAGTTCAAGCATACTTTTCTTCCCATAATTGGATGGGTTCAAAAATGAATAAGTTGATTCTAGAAGATGTGCTCCTTCTAATGGAACTAAAGAAAACAGAATTTGCAATGACGTAATTCACGTTATTTGAATTTGAACATACATCACTTTTAACAATTGCACATTTGGCACCTTACTTTTCATCACATAATTGAATGGGCTCAAAAAAATGAAATAAGTTGATTCTAGTAGATGAAGTTGGGCTCTACCCAGTGGTACTAAAAACATTTGAGATAACGTAATTCACGTTATATGAGCTTGAACATAGATCACTTTTATTACCCGTTTAAGGAGTAAGCGCAGTTGTTGACGGAGGGCACTGCAGTCGTGTTTATGCAGGAATAGAACACGTGACACTGCTATCTATGAGTGCAGAGGGGAATGGGACGTGGGACGCTGACAGTGTACACCGCCTTATATGACGTCACGTATAGCAACAAACAGAGCTTCGTAATTCTTCCGCCTGCAGAGATATTTTGAACGACTAATAACAATTGCACATTTAGCACCCAACTTTTCATTCCATAATTGAATGGTCACTTTTAACAATTGTAGATTTGGCACCTTAGTTTTCATCCCATAATTGAAAGGGCTCAAAAACAAAATAAGTTGATTCTAGTAGAAGAAGATGTGCTCTTTCTACTGGTACTTAAGAAAACATTTGAGATGGCGTAATTCACGTTATTTGAGCTTGAACATAGCTCACTTTAACAATTGCATATATTTATGATCTAGTATAATCCTAGATAAGTGGCTATAGATAATGCTATTTGGGCAGTGCACTGTCTCAACCACCATTAACAAATTTACTAAATATTAGTCTCCATTTGTTTTCTGTTCTTGAGATATATGACCCTAAAGATGGACTAAAATTTGATATGAAAGATTTTGTTAGTCACTTTGATCCATGCTGGTGAAAGTGGTCTTCCTTTCGTCGTGCTACGTTTTTTGATTTAGGATAAAAAATTTGCAAGACATAGAAATAGAAGATCCCTACTTGTATTTGCCTTGTAGTAACAAATAGTTAAAAATTTAATGTTGTTCGGTTTCTTGATGAATTCATCAAACAGGCCTCCATATGAAAGGCCATAGTTTCCCAAACACTTGATATTACGATTTGAAATTTTGCAGAGCTTCATTTCTAATGAAGTTCCATACCTACACCAAGTTCCAGCGAAATTGAACATGGTGAGCGTGGGGCACAAGACTACTTGAGATGGAATGACCCTATACCTATTTTATACACAATGTATATAGAACAACATACATTTAAACAATGTCAAGTAAACGATAACCAAAAGTAACTATATATTCACAAGATATGTTTTCAGTATTGCGT
Source organism: Diploptera punctata (assembly GCA_030220185.1). Taxonomy (NCBI): domain Eukaryota; kingdom Metazoa; phylum Arthropoda; class Insecta; order Blattodea; family Blaberidae; genus Diploptera; species Diploptera punctata. The sequence goes on along the minus strand of JASPKZ010002717.1, from coordinate 104,434 downwards.
ATAATTTCTATATGTTTTTATTCGTCCTCATACATTCCATTTCCTTAAGTTGAATATTGTAGATGGAACAGGATGTAGGAGTATTTTTTAGTGTAATATAGAAGCCTGTGGCAAGGTTGTTGACTGCGATTGTCTGGGCAGTAAAATATATTTGGAGTGCACTTGTGAGCAGATAATGAAGTGAGCACGTAATCATCTTGTGTGTGTGACACTTGTATGCAAGCAGCTATAAATTTATTATGCCGGGAAGTTAGGAAAAAAAAAGCTGATTCTCAAGGTGAGGCAAGGCCATTTGAATGCCATGACCCCAATTTCTTCCTCCACGAGTCTACTTCCCCCTCCATTTGTTATTTGTTTAACTACAAGTCATCTAAGTTTACGATGACGCATGTTAAAGGAATTTACGATTAGTCGTATTTACTGCAGAAAACTATTAAATTACCAGACAGGGTGAGAATTTTTTAACCTGAATCGATTTTGGTTTAGGTTTTAAAGAAATAAAAAAAAAGTCTGATGCAAGTTCATTATCTCTGAGGGATGAAACATTAGCTTAAATATCATAAATGAAAATATTCGTTATGTTGTTAGTATATGAGAAAAAGGGGATATGTCCACTTTAATAATTTTTCAGAATACCGGTGGTGTTTGAGTAATTAAATGATCGCAGTTTTAATAAAAACTTTATTCGCATAAGTTATATAAAATATATAATAAGAAAGTTTAAGTCTCATAGACTGCAGTGGACAGGACATGTGGCACGAATGGGGGAATGAAAGACGTGCATGGAACCTTCTTGTAGGAAAACCAGAGGGAAAACGCCCAGTTGATAGACCAAGAATGAAGTGGGAGAATAACATTAACTTTGATTTGAGGGAAATAGATTGTACAGGGAATGGTTGGAAAGCATTAGCTCAGGATAGGGATGTATGGAGAGCTTATGTCCGCGCGGCCATGGGTTCGATAGTGCCAGTGAGTAAGTAAGAGTAAGTATTGAATATGTATCTACGTCCCCCTTTTCACTAAAATATGTGGCCATCTCCAATGAATGGTAAAAAAAATCCCAAGCGCGACAGGCCTAGAAGGCCCTTGGCTTACCTGCTTGCTGCTGGCTTCACATCCACATGTGTTAATCATAGAGGTAGACGATCATCGAGCCAGTGTAGGGGTGACATGTGGTCAGCATGTCGGGTCCCCCATCCGTTATAGCTAATCTTCTCAACCTGGGGTCGCTACTTATTGTAGGTATCCAAATGCCTCACGATGCTGGGTGGGCACTGGTTTCCATGAGAAAATTTCTTCCCCCATGGGACTAGAAGCAGCGCAACTCCCGTAACTGTGCGCCAAGGCTTCTTGCCTTAACCACTCGGCTATGGCGCGGGACAATGAATGGTAAGGAAGACTCAATTCATTTTTCACAATTTTGGACTTAACTCCCTTTTCCCTGCTCAATTTCGATATTTTGTCCCTATTTATAGCAGCTTTAACTAGAGTGGTCATATCGCGAATTACTTGAGGTTATAGCTGTTATTCTGTCTATGTAGTTTAACCTCTCTCGCCCTAGAAATAAATGACTCTCTTAAAGGTACGTACACATATGCGCGCCACGAACACGCGCGGCGCGCGCGCCGTTCGTGTTATGATCGTCGAAATTATTAATTTCAACGAACCTCCTGCGATCCATAGGAAACCCACAAACCTTCAGTGGACATTTTGCAGAGACGAAGGCCTACACTTGGTCATTCCATGTCTCCTTATTCAATTATTTTCTTTTATCAAAATTATTTATTTTGTTCTGGATGGGATACTGAGGAATTTTTACCTGTATACCATAAAATATTGTCAAATAATTTCAAAACTACAATCACTTCAGAAATGTTTTTAACCAATTATTGAAATCTTATTTAAAAAATGGAAAAATATGAAGGAATATTAAATTTTTACTAAAATATGAACATTTCGCCAAAATATTACGAAATATGGGGGGAAAAAATGTTGGTCTTATTTGATTCTATAGATTATAAAATGTAAAGATACTCTATAGAGCAACAAACATTTTTATAGAACGCAAAAATAGTATTATAATATATTAATTTTAATATCAACACAAGTACAATTTACAAATGTAATACATTACTAAATTATGTATAGTACCAGTATTATTTTATTCTTTGGCATATTTCTCATTTGAGTGAATTTTTTAAGTAGATTGCTGTCGTTGTTTAAAAGGTCATGAATTTTTTCACAAGAATTTGTTAAATTATATTTCACACATAAAATAACTTTCAAAGTCTTAACACTCAATTGCGATTTTTTTTATGTCCACACTTTATTTACCAAACAATGGTGGTCGAATCAACAATGTAAACTTTGATAAGCAGTTGTCAACAATGATTTGTTATTATTAAAGTTTAACATTATAAAATTAACAAAAATAATATAAAACTCATATCCTGGCGAAATAACTACATGGGCGCCAAAAACCGTATATTCCCTTTCCGTTCTCCCGCCGTTCCCTAGCTTGTAGTGCATTCTTTCCAAAAAATCGGGCCTTTTTCTAAAATGCCGCGGGACGCGGTATAAATTGTTAAAAATCGGGACTGTCCCGCCAAAATCGGAACGTCTGGTCATCTTACACAATACGGTTATTACTGGCATGTGTTTATATATTCTATTGTTTTGTGATACTTCAAATATAACATTATGAAATGAACGTGTTTAGTACACACGAAAAAAAAACATAACATAAAAAAAACAGGCATGCTGTAACAATATTGTGAAATCATTTTTTTATTCCTTAGATTAAAAAATATCGATAGATATCAACGTGCAAATTGACCTGACGATCTTCACTATTTATTGTAGCGCTAAACCAACAATACTAAGTTATGTGTCAACAATATAACAATATTTTACTTTTCTCTCGCCGGTAGGAAGAAAGTAAAGTAATTATCTTCTTCCTGCATGTATCCGGAGATATATCCATTTTATCTCCTATTTCCCTCCAGGCATCTCCTTTCAATGATTTTTTAAAATGATCCTTATGTTGAGGATCCCACAATAATTGTTTGTTTCTATAAAGATCAATAAGTTTTAACATTATAATTACAAAGAAATAAACGTTATCTCATTCAAAACATAAATTTATTGTGTCGACGTTTCAATCTCCTTATGTGAGATCATTTTCAAGACATGGTTGTTTATAAATTTACATGTTTTGACTGAGATAACGTTTATTTCTTTGTAATTATAATATTAATTACTTTCAGTGAAAAATAATTTAAAAAAAAAGTTTAATAAGTTTTAACATGTTTCCCTCTGACCACTCCATACTCAAATAATAATAAGGTGCGCGCCGAAAACAACAAACCTCTCAAGAACCCGTCCAAATCTAAACAGCGAACCATCAAAGTGTTCGTGGAAAAAACCGACAATGAGTGGATCGTGGTGCGCCGCGCGCGCGCATCTTAAAACCCCGTCCAAATCTGACGAGCGGCACGCAAGTGTGTACGTACCTTAACAGTTTGTTCGTTCAGTGCCATTATGTCTGCTGTGATGAATAGATACTTGGCGTCATTCCCTCATTAATTCTTGCATAGTTTTGTGTTTAGGGTCAAGACCTTGACTATAAATCTTTTTTATTCTTTTTTTTTTTTACATTTTTCCTTCTTTTTTTGTATCAACATACAATTTAGATTCAAATTATGTTTCTATCGTATGATATTTTTCTATCCAGAATCTTCTTTCCGCCCACCATTCATTCGAAAGGATCATACTGTTATTTTATAGTCAGTTGCCCAAACAATTTATTTTTCTGTTATCCGAGGAAAGAAAGCTAGCAAAAATGAAATGGTTACATGAGCCAAATGAGGTAAATTTAGAGCAATAGGTTAGTATTAGATGGGAAACCACCGGGATACTAATGAGTAAAAAGAGGGAATATTTGAGAGAGAAAATGATTGATCTTCAAATTAATGCAAAAAATAGAAAATTTGATAATTGTATAAAGGAATTGGGATAGAGAAGAAAGGGTTTCAGACTAGAACAATTATAATAGGAATGAAAATGGGGATATGGTTGCAGATTCCAGGAGTATATTAAATAGATGGAAAAGTTACTTTAATCGGCTATTAAATGTATTTGCAGAACAGATTATTGAAGAGGATAATTTACAGAGAGCAGAAATGCTAGTCGCAGAACTAAGTACATTAGGAGTTAGATAGAAAAAAATAAAGATGTACATAGTAGAAGGTTCAGATGGGAACCCAGCAAAACTGATTAAGCCGGGGGGAGAAAAACTGATGGTCAAAATCTGTCAGTTGCTCAGTATGGTTTGGGAAAAAGGAGCTCTTCCAAATGAATGGAAATAGTCGATTCTCGTACCAATATATAAGAAAGGTGATAAAACTGATTGCAACAACTACAGGGGTATCTCAATACTTTCAAATTTGTAAAAAAATTCTAACAAAGCAGGCTTAGTCCCTATTGTGATGACATTATAGGAGATCATCTATGTAGATTTAGAAGAAACAGGCCTACAACAGATCAGATTTTTAGTATAAGACAGATTTTGGAAAGGAAATGGGAATATAATGGTACTGTACATCAACTATATGTAGACTTCAAAAGGCATACGATTCAATTAAGAGGGAAAAGTTATATAGTATCCTGCTGGAATTCTGAAATCCTAAAAAGTTAGACTTATACGAATGTGTCTAAATGGAACAAAGAGTAGGGTGCGTGTAGACAAACAGTTTTCGGATACTTTTGAAATTCACAATGGGTTGAAGCAAGGGGATGCACTATCTCCTCTACTATTGTGGTTAGAGTACGCCATCAGATCTTTAAAGAAGGCATACAACTCACTGATATTAATAAGCTGTTAGTTTATGTTGATGATGTACTTTGGGCGATAGCGAAGAGATACTAAAGGCCAACACGTACACACTATTGATCATCACTAAGAAATTGGGACTGGAAGTAAATACCAATAAAACTAAATATATGGTCACACATAGAAATACATTATATAATGGAAATGGACATGTGTTCTTCTATGCCATTGTATATTATGTTGTTTAATTTGTTTTCGGTTTTATAAGCTATGTTAATGTTTTTATTTATTTTTTTCAAAGTTCACACATAGAAATTTTGAAAATGGACAGCTAATGACAAATGATGGGAATTTTGAGGAAGTGGCTAAATTCAAATTCCTAGGAACAATAATCACAAATAGGAATGAGACGCACAAAGAAATTAAACATAGTCTCAATTCTGGAAATGCATTACAAGGACTCTTGTCGTCCCAACTCCTACTGATGCGAAACATGGACTCTTACTTTAACGGAGGAAAGGAGATTACGAGTATTTGAGAATAAAGTTTTAGAAAATTTTTGGACCAAATAGGGATGAACGGACAGGCGAATGGAGAAGACTACTTAACGGTGAACTACATGGTCTTTATACAAAACCAGATGTAATAAGAACAGTTAAGTTTCGTAGACTGCGATGGGCAGGACATGTGGCACGAATATGGAATGAAAGACGTGCATGGAAGCTTCTTGTAGGAAAATGCCCAGTTGGTAAGCCAAGAATGAAGTGGAATTTTAGGGAAGTAGATTATACAGGGGATTATTGGAAAACATTAGCTCAGGATAGAGATGTATGGAGAGCTTATGTCCGCGTGGCCATGAACCTACGGGTTGGATAGTGCCAGTGAGTTAGTTATCGAGCATTATTTTTCTTCGCCCACTAAGCTTAATATTTTCAATTTATTACTCTTAGTTCATCTCTTTATCCACATTTCAATGTTTCCACTCATTTTTCTAATATGGCTTAATGTTAAGGGTTTTACACTTCCATCAATAATTCACTTGCTTGTTCCTTAATTATTTTCCAAACGGTTCTGATAAATTTTTCTTTTCATAGTAGGGGCTTCTTTTCTATTGCTTTTCCTTTGCTTGACATATTTCGCTAAACGGGATAGAAGTAATAAAAATAACAAACATTTTATGAATTCCTTGGAGTTAAAACTCCATGGCGCGACAGTCCTAGAAGGCTCTTGGGCTATCACCGGCTGCTGGCCTCACATCCACATGTGTTAATTACAGAAGCAGCCGATGTAAGGATCCCCCAGCCGTTATAGCTGGTTTTCTCAACTTGGAGCCGCTACTTTGTGGGTATCCAAATGCCTCACGATGTTGGGTGGACACCGGTCCCATACTGGCCGAAATTTCGTAACGAAAATTATTCCCCCAACGAGACTGGAAACAGCGCAAGTCCCGTAGCTCTGCGCCAAGGCATCTTGCCTGAACTAATCGGTTAGGGCGCGGGACAATTCCTTGGGATAGTTAAGATAAAAATGTCTTTGAAGATAGTAAAGCTAAAAATGGTTTTGAACAAGAAATTTATAGCTTTTATCTTTGCCAAATATTATATACAGGAGTTTATTCGTGAATTACTTAAAACGATGAAGTATATTTATTTCCACAGTATTAAAACTATGTAATAGAAATTTTTAGGGGAACCATAATTTTATACAGTAGTTATAAAGTTGGATTTTTACACTGAATGGCACGTCTTGATAATATAAACGGAAACTGATGATTCGTATATCAGCTACATTCCTGTTTTTGTTTATGCTTTCTGGTAAATAAACTACTCTTACGATATTATTGCTGGCCTTTATATTTGAGCTCGTGATAGAAATACAGTGCGCAAACTAACGTCATTTAATGTAGATAGGTAAATAAATTGATTATCTTCTTTATGGCAATGACATTCGTATTGAACTACCCCGTTTTTTGTGTTACTTGAGTATTCATTCGTAAGTTGAGTTGAACTAAATAATATATTTACTCCACCAAGTAGTATGCGCTTGCGGAAAATATGTTAACTAACATGCTGTCCTTCTCTTTCTCCCCCTTACTATGTTGCCACTTCCTGTCCTCTGTATATGTTCTTTGTCTGGCAGGTAGAGAGCTGACAAATACTATGGATTATAATGGCCAGTCCTTCTACGCGGTCATTGGCAAAATTACTAATTTGATTACCCTGTTACTATTGGGGTTACGTGTAGGAATGGATTGTCACTTCTCATTACATGTTGCCACTTGTGATTTATTGTGAAGCTGGTAACGGAGAGACGACAAATACTGTGATTTTAAATGATCCGACCAATTGAGCGTTCAGTGCTTAAATGACTAATAAGACAACCATGTTAAAATCTTTCACGCGTGTTTAGGAATTCTCCGCCCACACTTAAAAAATGAACCATTTCAGTACGTGATCGGATGTACAGTCTTCTCCTACATCCCTTCTACAGATTCAATAGTTCGGCGACATTGGCGCTAAAACACTTCCCCTCCGCCCGTGCACAGTTAACTTGTATTTGTAATAAAATATACCCGGACCAACGGATCTGTGCCTCTATAGCGCTGACACCGTTCTTAGAAAAGTACACGTCTATACTCACACCATTCCACCGCACTCCCCTCCCACTACGTCAAACTGCAGTCACGGTAACTTATCGAGTAGGGATGTTGCCAAACTTCCCCCAGTGTCATGGCTCTTGAAGGCAAGATTGGAGTTGAGTTGACAACACTGGACTGCAAGTGCAAGAGAGAGATAGGAATGTAGGAAGGGAAATGATTTGTACAGGTAGACAAGGAAGTATGTTTTAGTTCGCATATCTTAAAGGGACACAGATCCGTTGGACAGACAATATATAAGTAGGCACTTGCCTACTTGTATAAACGTCCTCTCCTTTCTTTTATATGTCTGCAAATCTACAGTAAATGCCATATCCAGTCACTTTTAATGTCTCTGTACAGTCCATAGATAAGAAAGCGGTCGTCAAGAATTGTCTTTTGCAGGATATTACACCGTAAGGAATTGTACTATAGCTTGGTAGCGAACAAAATGCAGTGCTAATACATTCTTCCGTTGACTGTACATGTCTCATTATCCTAACCAGTGTCCTTCGCTATTCTCTCTTTTTCAACCAATCAGCGTAAAACCCATATATCTTGATTTGGAATTGGTATCACCAGCAAAACAACAATACTCAGTAACCAATAAAACGGCGATAAAGGAATTGAACGCTTTCGACTAAAACACGCGTTTACAGGGAAATCCCTTCACAGTATGACTGGAAAGGGAGCATTACGTCATAGACTTTGAGCGCATGCACAACTGCAATTTGTTCGCTGCCAACTCTAACTTGCATTACATAAGTCGCTGAGCGGTCGTGCTGCTTCCGAGTCAGATGGACAGTCGTCAGCATAATATGCACGAATCAATTCATACCGCCTAATAATACTATTCCTGTATTAGTGGGTGTGTTTGGTATTGTGACACTTGCATTTCGCCCTGCTTCCCTCATAGCGCACTTGCATTCTTGTAATCTGTGGACTGTACGTACCGAACTTTACATTGCATACTTTTGCATTATTATTTTTCGATGAAATATGTAATTCGCGTTTCAATCTAACATATTTCTTTATGTAACACCAGTAAGAAATGAGTATTTCATTTCATACCTTACATTTAAATTTGTGCTAAAACTACTGACTGGACTTTATTTCACAAAAAATCCGTAATCGATTAGCTAGGCATATAGGGTTAAGAATGCATTTAAAATTGTAATACAGGGCTTTTCAGAAAGAAGGAACAGATTTCAAATATTTATTTCTTCCAAACTACAAAAATATATTTTCTTCTTCTTCTTCTTCTTCTTCTTCTTCCTTCCAAGTATTAGGCCAATGCCTGTTACGATCCTATAGAAAATTTTCCCTCCAGCGTTTCATAGGACGGCCCAGTGATCTTCGTCCTCTTGGTATATAATTATAAACAGCTTTGGGGATCCGATTTGAACTCATTCTTTCTAGATGATGTTTCCAATTTAGTTGGTACTGTTTAGTATATTCCAAAATTGGCGTAGTCTTCAATTCTTTTAAGATATCGGTGTTCCTTTTCCGATCCCACCTGGTGTAACACGCTGTTCTGCGCATGAATCTCATTTCACAAGCCGTTATTCTGCTTTCATGTTGTCTTTTTAGTGTCCATGCTTCACTACCATAGGTCAACACTGGTCTAGCCAAAGTGTTATATAAACGTAATCTGGTGTTTTTTTTTGTACGAGGGATGGTTTCATAACTTGATTAATAATTCCCAAACTTTTATTATAACTAGTAATTTTTTCAGGGATAACCTTTTCATCCCAGATAGAGAGATAATATCCAAGATATTTAAATTGATTATATCTCTCTAAAATTTTATTCTGGAGACAGATTTTACTTTGTATGGGGTCATTCCCATGAAATGCCATAATTTTAGTTTTGTTAATTGATATTTCCATATTAAATTTGGCACCTATTTTTTGTAAATTATAAATTGATCGTTGCAAATCATTTTCGGAAAGTGCCAGAAGAGCTAAATCGTCTGCAAAAAGAATAGCATCGAGTTAGAGGTTCCTATTGATAGGTATATATCCCCGTTGTGTTTTCCTCCATTCATTTATTAATTTATTCATGTATACAGGGTGGACCGCTCGAATGGACCTAATTTCAATTGCTTGTTACTGGCAAACGGTTGAAGATAGAAACTTAAAACAACGTTCATATTACAGAAAAACTCACCAAGTTTTGATATCCAGATCACCACATCTCTATATGAGCCCCAGCAGTCACTGTGACGATATCAAAGCGATGAACAATTTCTTGCCAAGTACGTTGGAGTATGTCTTCTGGAATGTTCTCAATAGCCTCTATGATGCGCTCACGAAGATCACGAAGGTCTTTGACTGGGGTGGTGTAAACTTTATCTTTGACATAGCCCCAGAGAAAGAAATCCAGTGGTGTTAAATCGGGAGATCTCGGGGGCCACGCGATTGGTCCTCCCCTACCAATCCAACGGCCAGGGAAAATGTTGTCCAAAGTCGTACGAACTTCATTGGACCAGTGGGGAGGAGCACCATCTTGCTGGAAAACGATGTTAGGCTGCAGTTGTTCAATTTGTGGAAGAAGAACTGCTCCAGCATGTCAAGATATGTGGTACCACGAACAGTTTTCTCGGCGAAGAAAACGGTCCAATGACCTTATTATGTGACAAACTGCACCAAACATTCATCTTCGGACTATCACGAACATGCTCTTGAATAGCGTGAGGATTCTCCGAACCCCAGATCCGCACATTATGCCGGTTTACCTTGCCTGACAAATGGAAAGTGGCTTCGTCCGAGAAGAAAATCTTGGTCATGAAGTCAGGATCAGCGCCGAGACGGTCCAGCATCGTATTGGCGAATTCCACTCGTTTTCGGATGTCATTCGGCTCCAGACGTTGCACTAACTGCACTTTATATGCGTGCAGTTTGAGGCGTTTGTGGACAATCCGTTGTAATGTCGATTTTGGTATTTGAAGTTCCCGCGAAGCTCTTCTTAATGACTTCCGGGGCTTCGCTCAAATGCGGCTTGAACATTTGCTACCATTTCATCGGATGCTCTGCGACCACCACCATGCTTCTTCAACACAGATCCTGTAGCTAATAATGTATCACGCCACTTCTTTATGCTTCTAGCAGTTGGAGCATCACGGTTAAACACACGCCGGAACTCCCTTTGAACTCTAATGATTGATTTAAACTCCGCATACCACAAAACAGCTTGCGCTTTCATCTGCGGAGTCGCCATTTTCACAAACAATTAAATCTAAGAACGAGAAACGTATCTTTGTGCCATCTACCGACAGGATTCGAAACTTGGTGAGTTTTTCTGTACTATGAACGTTGTTTTAAGTTTCTATCTTCAACCGTTTGCCAGTAACAAGCAATTGAAATTAGGTCCATTCGAGCGGTCCACCCTGTATAATGAAAAGCACCGGTGAAAGTCCACATCCCTGTCTTACTCCAGTGTTGATCTTTTCCCAAGAAGATAATTTTCCATCTTGTTTAACAGAGATTTCATTATCTTTATATATGTTGAAGATATTAGTAATATATTGTTAGTGGAACGTTATCATCAGCTAAAATTTGTAGTAATATATTTCTGTCTACCTTGTCAAAAGCCTTTATGAAGTCAACGAAGGCGATATGAGTTTCTATATTTAATTCCTTGTGCTTTTTTAATAGTAGTTTTAGAGTGAAGAATCCATCTGTACAAGATCTACCCTTTCTGAATCCATTCTGCTCTTCTCCAATTATATTTTAATAATTTTTTTTTCAATTTATTCTTTACTATATTAGCATAAATTTTATATCCAGAGTTCAACGAGCTAATTCCACGATAATCTTTGATTTGGTTCTATGTGAAATATACCTTATATTTCTACATTTGGGGTTTCTTTTTTTTCCTTTACAATTAGGGTGACTTCCTTTTTTGAAGATTGGTATTACAATGGATTTGTTCCTGCTTTGTGGTGGTTCTTGTCCTTCCCATATCATGTTAAGGAGAATAAGAAATCTGTCTAAACATTTCTTAGTTGAAAATTTAAATAATTCCTGATTAATGTGGTCTTCTCCGGGAGCTTTGTTACTTTTTAATGATTTAACATCAGTTAATTCATCTATAGAAATTTGTTCCAAAGCAGTGTTATTAGAGATTGGTATTTGTAATAAATCATCCTTTTGTGTACATAAATGATGAAAGTAGTTAAGCCAAGATTCTTTAGATATACAATTTAAATGTGCATTTTCTTTTTAATCATTATTTAAATTTTTTAAAACTTTATATATTTTCGGTAGAGACCTAGTGATATCATTTTCCAAAAATGATACAAATTGTTCCCAGCTTTGTCTATGTTTTTTGCGAACTTCAATTTTAGCTATGGCTCTCTTCCTATGATACTCTACTTTATCTTCGTCTTTTTTGTAGACAATATTTTTTTGTATGCTTCACGTTTATCATCAATTACTTTTTTGATGTTTTAATCCCATATCCGTAGTCCTTTTTTTTTCGATTCCATTTAGTTTTGATACCCAGGCTTTCATTTGCTGCTTGTGTCAAAATACTTTGTAGAGCAAGCCATTCTTCTTCAATATTTTCGCCAACCGGTGTTTCTAGACGATCTAATCTGCATTTGTATAAAATAGAAACAAATTTCCAACGTTCCTGGAAAGAGAAAAGTTCAAGTTTCACTATTTTGTGCATTCAATATGAGCACCATGTGTTACACGACAAATATCAAACCAGTGATTCATTTCTAGCCACACACGAATCGGCTTTTTTTTTTTTTTAAAGATTTCAACATAAGGTTTAGCACCCAAAAATGACTCAGTAGATTGATTAGACGCAATAAAAATGAGAAAATAAAAGAAGAAAACAAATCAGGGATTTATCATAAGTAATGCCACGAGTGATTTCCAAATTACCGATAAATTCACGACTCACGAATTTATCTAGAGAATTTGGAAATCAAGAGTGGCATTTGTTAGGACTATTTAACGAATAAAATTAAGCTGTTTACTCACAAATCTTTGTTTAACTATAGTTATTTTAAAATATTTATGTATTTAATGTAAACGGCGATGTTTGAAAACAAATCAGAAATGTGAGGTTATGTTCATTCAACCGCTGCTTGATCATATTATTTATTGCCAAATAAGATCGCAATATTGTAAGAGTGCACCCAAGTGGAGAAATAATGAAACACATCAAACTATATATCATAATCAACATTACGGGTTATTCATTTATTTTTTTAGAAACAACTCAGTAAAATCAAGGAATCTTTTCATTATTTGCTAATTCAATGTATTTGTTGGAGAAAAATAATGCTTTGACCTATTCAGAACATTAAAAAGGAGGAGCTTTCTTTATCACAAAAGCAGGAACTGATAAAGAGAAATCGATAAAGAGCGAGATGAAACACGACTGTCATTGGTTGTAAAAGAAACTTCATTGAAACGTGATTGGTCATTGACTAGCATTTGTGGCATGAGTTAAATAGTCGTAAGTAATGCCACGAGTGATTTCCAAATTATCGATAATTTCACGACTCACGAAGCGAGGAGTGAATTTATGTAGAGAATTTGGAAATCAAGAGTGGCATTTGTTAGGACTATTTAACGAATAAAATTAAACTGTTTACTCGCAAATCATTGTTTAACTATAGTTATTTTAAAATATTTATATATATTTAATGTAAACGGCGATGTTTGAAAACAAATCAGAAATGTGAGGTTATATTTATTCACTGCTGCTTGATCATATTATTTATTGCCAAATAAGATCGCAATATTGTAAGAGTGCACCCATGTGGAGAAATAATGAAACACATCAAACTATATATGTTAATCAACATTACGGGTTATTCATTTATTTTTTTAGTAAACAACTCGGTAAAATCAAGGAATCTTTTCATTATTTGCTATATTCAATGTATCTGTTGGAGAAAATTAATGCTTTGACCTGTTCAGAACATTAAAAAGGAGGAGCTTCCTTTATCACAAAAGCAGGAGCTGATAAAGAGAAATCGATAAAGAGCGAGGTGAAACACGGCTGTCATAGGTTGTAAAACAACATTCATTGAAACGTGATTGTTCATTGATTAGCATTTGTGGCATGAGTTAAATAGTCACATTAAATGTGAAGAATATGAGAAATTCTACATAGGAAAAACTAAGAGAAAATTGAAAACTAGAGTGAAAGAACATCTCATGAACGCCAAGAAAGGGGAGGTAGAAAAATATGCAGTGGCTGGCTGCCCATGCATGGTCTGAGAAACTTCTTATCGAGAAAGAAGCTAAATTATTAAAACAAATAGAAAAACCAAAAGAACTCACTGTTTGGGAAAAGATCTACATTTAAAAGAGCGAAAAGGAGAAATTGATGAACTTTGAAATTCCCGGTGAGAATGACCTGGTTTCGAGATTTTTTAGTCTGCCAATGGCAGGAGCGAAGGATGGCTCTTCAAGACGACAGAACAACGGTCATGATGATACTGAGGATGGAACGGAAACTCAGTTCCGAAACTAGTTTGTAGTAATTAAGAAGAATAATATGAGGTGAGTGATAACATTCTGTCTAAAGGAATATACCTCATAGGGTGAATTCCTAAAATAAGTAATCTGTCACTGTTCGTGATAAGGATAAAGAGCATTTCTGTTATATTCTATGTTTGATTGGAGTCTAGTAGAAGAGAAGATTCTCAAGGCTTCAACTCTCTGGTTCTAATTTTAAATGAAGTAAAATAATCTCGGAGCTAGTAGACTTATGCATTACGTAATGAACTCGACATTACGGAGGTTATTAATTACTTTGCTTGGGGATGCAGTAACATTCTGTGCCATAATTCATAAACAAAGACCCTGCTGTGTCTTCTAATTGAAAGAAAGATTATACCGACCGTAAATACTCCACAAATTCCGTATTGTTTATCTAGCGTTTGGCTCGTACCGTGAAAGAAGAAATTATTCTTCACTTACGCTGGACATTAAATCATATTCATATACAGCATTTAAAATTTACAGAATTGACCATAAAATTATAAACATTTTATACATTTAAACATTATTATTATTATTATTATTATTATTATTATTATTATTATTATACGTATAGTTAATGTTGCTAATTAGTTTAAAGACTTTTTTTTTAAATTGTATGTTTATTAAAACTATGACTATCTAACTAACTCACTGCACTATGGCTGGCGAGGACATCTCTACTCTGTATAATATGCCTCCCACAAATCAAGGTTAATGCTGTTCTTCTTGTCCTATCAACTGGACGCTTTCCCTCTGTTTTTTTTCTACAAATATATCTATCGACGTCATGGAAAAAACGTAAATGTATAATTAGATAGGCTCATATAATTTTTTTGTCATAAATAAGTAAGAAGTGGGTGCTACTATTTATTGGTACCATCTTATCTTGCATTCAGTCTTTCCTGTAAAATACAATGTAAGCTTAAGAAAAATGTGTCTATCATTGACAATTCCATAGACAATTCACTCATATGAGAATAAAAGTGGCATCACGGTTCCTCCTATAGGAGTCGGCGGAGCAATACTTTATGCAAGTATGTTTACAGTACAACTGGATTTTAGCTCGGATACAATATATCTAATTTGTAGAAGGAATTATATTCTTCTTCTTCTTCGTCTTCTTCCTTTCATGTGATAGACCTAGTGGTCTGTTACGGTCTCAATCCAACGTTTGAAGGGTCTGCGTAAAGATCTCTTGCCTGGTGGCTGGAAATTTAAGATTTGACGTGGTATTCTTGTTCTGCTCATTCTTCTTACGTGAGATTTCCAGTTGTTTCTGTATTTTTGTACATATTTTATGACTGATTCTGTTTGTAATTTTTTGAGAATCTCAGAATTCCTTTTATGGTGTGTTCTTGAGTAACCCGCAGTACGTCTCATAAATTTCATTTCTGTCGCAGTTAGTCTTTGTTCATCTACACTGCGAATTGACCAGGCCTCACTGCCGTAACATAATGGGGGTCTGGCCAGTGTTTTGTAAATTCTAGTTCGTGTGTGTTGCTGTACTGTGTTTGGCTTGAAAATATTATTTATAATTCCTATTACTCTGTTAAATTTTATAATTTTTTGACTAAAATCTTTTTCCTCTTCGTATGTAACTTGGTATTCGAGATATTTAAATGTGTTAGTTTGTTCTAATATTTTATTATTAATAACAGTTTTACTGCGAACTGGGTCTTTTCCTAGGAAAGCCACGACTTTAGATTTTTCTGTTTAGATTTCCATGTTGTAGTTTATTGCAATTTGGTGAAAAGTGTTGACTGAACGTTGTAGGTCATCTTCCGAATATATTTATTATTATTATTATTATTATTATTATTATTATAACAGTTATCCGCAGAGATTTTTGGCTGATAGCATTTTTATTTTGCACAAAGTGTTGAAAAAATAGCCGCGTTAATGGAGTTGATTAATATGGAGTTTTTATTGTATAAACAGCATTCCTCAGTGTTTCTTCCATAGACGGGGATGATCCACCTGAGGTCCTATCTGATGCACGCGATGATAAAAATGTACTTACATCCTGAAACATCAAGTTTCAGTTAATATCTGGCCTTGAAGCGCATTACGGATAATTTAATTGTTCGTTCCAATTCGATCTGTTAGTTTCTCTCACTGATCACATCTGGTCTAGGAGTAACATCATTTTTTCTTATGCTGCCGGCCAGAGATCGATTACTGGTTAGATTCCATTTCCTGGTTCAAGTTTATGCTGTAAACCAAATTCCAGGAAATTTTGTTCACAACTTCCCTTAGAAATCACCGGCTTCATAATTGTGGCATGAAAATGGAAAGGGGTATAAGTACCAAATATAACAAAATACATTTTTTGCGCGATAGTGCTTTTTATCGTTCTTACAGCAATGGCGACCATGATTGAAAGTTCAACTCCCTACATTTCGGTGTTGCCAACCTAATTATCTGTATGTAATAAAAATAACTCTACTGTAATATTACATATTACGTCCACCGCTGTGGTCTCGGGGTAGCGTGCTGCCTTGTCACACAGCGGGCCCGGGTTCGATCCCCGGTCGGGACAGTTTTTCTGGGTGAGGTTTTTATATGGGTTTTTCCTCACCTGTAAGACAAATGTCAGGAAAACTTTAAGGCCCAAACGGTCCCCGAAATCATATGGCCATTGCAATCGTCATAATTCATATTCATCTTAGGTTAAACTTAGGATTAGGGACTCTCCTGGCGCACCATTATCATCATCACCCATCATATCATCGGGGCAACGTAACCCCGCCTTCCAGGCGCCCCAACCCCAGAAGTGGGTTACAAGTACGCCATGCCAGGAGAGAAACCAGGAATGTCGAAAGACAACCTGGGGTATTTGAAAAAAAAATATATATATATATCTATATTACATATTACAAACACTGCCCTCTATGTATACTGCATACAATGTATACACAAAAAATATCCAAAAGGTAGTATTAATATACGTTATACGAAACAAATCCACTTCATTTTAAATGAACTGACCTTTATTTTAAACAATATACTTGCCGCCATTTTATCAGTAAATTGGTCTCACGGCCTCCTGTTGTTTCAACTAATAAACATTACCCACTCTATTAACGTTGTCAATTGTTTATAATGAACGCAAATATTTTCAACAAAGATGTTATCATTTTACTATTATATATTATTTTGAAAACACCATCGCGCAAAAAAAAAAGTACAACGCACTTTTGCGAAGTGTTTTAAAGAATATCGGAAATTAAAAACCCTGCTATCGCTCGGATTTTAAACATTTTCCTCGATTCTGTAAAAACCACTTCCCAACCTCGCATCATATATACTATTAACACACACTATTTCTTACCTTATCACCAATGCTATGGTATCAAATACAGATGCAAGTACTTATTCCTTTAATACATACAGCTGTCACTGACATACGCTACAAGTAGGGCCTAGACCTATCACATGATAATTCTGCGCTAGGTGTAACTATATTAACTTCCTGGACCACAGAGAATATACAACACTTTAAGTAAAACATTTATATTTAGGTCTGTATTTATAGCCTAGCCTGTAAGTTAAAAATATAAATACATAAATTAATTTACCTCTCCTACAGAGCTGTATTAAAAGTCAGTGATTATGAGCTTACAATTTTAACTTTGGTTAAAATAAATGACGAAATGGGATCTCAATGACCGACAATGATCCTGGATTTTCCAACAGATAGAATGACGTTCTGGACAACGCTACGGTAAAAATACGAGGAGGAAAGAAAATGCTAAATGAGCAATCAATTTTTAAGTGCAGCTGTTCCTATTAACAATTAACCACATAAACAAAAACAAAAATATGTTAATGCAATTTTATAAGCTAAGCGAACAGCAACGGGCCTCCTACAGTTCGATTCAGGTTCAAAAGAAGGACATCTATAGGAGAAGACACGGGAAATATGAATATCCTGTTGAAAACATGCGGCAAGTAATTTTTTTACGTTGTATGTAATGTAAAAAATATTAGTGTTCAAATATGCAGCAAACATTTAAATCAATATTTGTTATTATGGATCGGATACTACAAAAAGTACAGGACAACAAGAAGAAAGGAGAGTGGTTTACAAAGAGAAACCGAAAATTCGACTTAAATAAAGAAAGTTCGCTGAGCTTGAGCGAAATCTCGTTCGCAACTATTATCGACGTTACAATCGAGTTCCTGAGTCCTGACTTGAGCTTGCAGAGAATGTATCTACTTTTCAAGTACAAATACCCATATGTGTGCCTCTAGAACATTAAAAAAAAAAAGACATCCCGATGTTATAAATTTGGGTTATCAATAGTAGATTCATGTACGGAATGTGTCCGTCTTAATGCATGTGTGTTTAGTGCGATAGCTCTCGTAGAGGAAAATGAGGCGAGAAACTGTTTAAAGTTATAAAAAAGCATAAGCAACATAACCACTTACATTGATCATAATGAGGCACAGGTATCAAATGCAACATGCTGCTCTTGCTCATTCAGACATTTGTTCTGTTACCTACAATTGTGCCGACTATACGGGGAACCTTGCATTAAGTATACCGCCGACGTGGAGGAAATAAAATAGTGTCGTATTTTTACAAGCTGGTGCTAACAGAAGATTATAACTGAACTGATCAAAATGAAGTATAACTGAACTGATCAAAATGAAGTGTTCCTTATGAACAGTATATACCTTATGGTAAAACAATTTTACGAATGTATAAACAACTTGATCGTGACTTTTGGCATTTTATGATATTCTTCTATTCGTCAAATAATACCTCTGAGTTGGTTAACCCTTTCTACATTCTTTATTATTATACTTACTATCTTCTCATATTTTATAAATTACACTGGTCAACAGTGATTTTGTTACATAAAAGATTTTGGGCGATTCTTATGTATTTTCATCTGCTGATTCCAAAAAATGAAGTCAGAAATTTTCCATCACCCACCATTTTTTTTGTAATTTTGAAAATAATTATTTTCATATTTATTAGCATTTTTTGTATATAACATGATGATTAGAAGGATTATTTTACATTTATATTTAATTTCATTGTGCCAACAATGGACTTATAATGTTTTGCGATTGTTGCCTTGAATTCATAACTTATAACAATGACATTCTCCTACAAAACTGTGATTGTATGTTTTAAGTTCGCAGTTGAATAGAAGCTTTCTTAAAAGAAAGAAGCTAATTCTGTGCTCACTTCCGTAGTCAAGTGAATTGTGATAGAAGTGTATTGTAAAGACTAAGTAGTGTACTGTATTGTAGTGTATTGTAAAGAGAAGAGTAAAATTGTATTTTGTATAAGAAATATGTCTCAAGTGTGTTAACGATAGAAACAACTTCTGTTTCGTGTGTGGTGAGCTCACTTTCAAAGCGCAGAAGCGAAAGTTTACTCCTCTAATAAGAAGAGCTTATCACTGTTATTTTAACAACAAAATAGACCAGAACAAGATATGGGCCCCGGAAATCTGTTGTACCAAATGTGTAACACTATTAACTGGCTGGTTGAAAGGATCCCGTCATATGCTTTTCGCAGTCCCAATGATATGGCGCGAACCTAAGGATAATTTGACAGACTGCTACTTCTGCTTGACAAATATATCTGGAATAACTTCCAAGTCAAGACACACCGTTAAATATCCAATGTTAGATTCAGCAATTCGAACGGTACTTCATGGGCCAGGTTTCCCCAAACCAATTCCACCAGATCACATAACAATGATTGAAGAACTTTCTGATGTTCAGGATTTACAGAATGATTCAGATTTTGCCGAAGATGATGCTATAAATGAAACTCACTTTTTAACACAGGAGGGTTTAAATGATTTGGTTCGGGATCTTGGTTTAAGTAAAAGCAAGGCAGAATTACTTGCTTCAAGATTGAAAGGATGGAAGCTACTGCAGGATGACACCAAAGTAACTTTTTTCCGCAATCGCCAAAAGGAATTTGAGGATTTCTTTTCTAAAGAGAAGGACCTAGTTTTCTGCAATGATTTTGAGAATTTGTTTCAGTCACTGGTTGTTGAGCATAAATCTGAGGATTGGCGTTTATTGATAGACTCCTCGAAAACAAGTTTGAAAGGAGTGTTACTACATAATGGAAACATATATCCATCCATTCCTTTAGCCCATGCAGTTGGTATGAAGGAAAATTACGAGAATATGAAGCTCTTACTATCCGCTATAAAGTATGACAATTTTTCTTGGCAGATATGTGGGGATTTTAAAGTTATAGCCATCTTACTTGGGTTACAGCTTGGCTATACTAAATTTTGCTGCTTCTTGTGCAAGTGAAATAGCAGAGATATAAGTAATCATTATATTAAAAAGAACTGGCCAAAGAGAGAGTCACTTAATCCAGGACAAGAAAATGTTCTTCACCAACCACTTGTACGTTCTGAAAAAATCTTATTGCCTCCACTACATATTAAACTAGGCTTGATTAAAAATTTTGTGAAAGCAATGGATCGTCATGGCAGTGCATTTCTCTTCCTCAAAAATAAATTTCCAAGGATCAGTGAAGCTAAATTGAAAGAGGGGATATTTGTTGGCCCTCAAATAAAGGAACTGATGAAAGATACGCAATTTCAGAACAAGTTAAATATGCAAGAAGCAGCTGCATGGCAATCTTTCAAAAATGTTGTCTCAAATTTTCTGGGGAACTTCAGGTCTGATAACTACAGAGAACTTGTCAATGAGATGACTGAGAACTACAAGATAATGGGATGTAATATGTCTTTGAAAATTCACTTTCTGCACTCCCATCTTGATTTCTTCCCTGAAAATCTAGGGGCTGTGAGCGACGAACACGGGGAGCGCTTCCACCAGGACATCGCGGAAATGGAAAGGCGCTATCAGGGTAAATGGTGTCCAAATATGTTAGCAGACTACTGCTGGACACTGAAGAGGGATATTCCTAAAGGGAAGTACAGCCGAAAATCCAATTCACATACATTTTGGGTGAGCAAATATAATTTCAGCTAAGATATAATAAATTGTAATGTATAGACACGAAAAATGTTTTTCATGTGATTACTTGAAAACCCTGGGCGATGGGAAAGTTCCGTAAAAAGATTTGAAATCAGCACAAAAAAGTAAGTTAGAAACACACATTTTCTCCCTTGTAACATAAAAAAGTTCAAATTTTGTTGGCCAGTGTTATTATTGTTTCCTCCCCTCTCCATTTTCCGAAAAAAAAAAAAGCAATAAGTTCTAAAATAATAGTCTGAAAATAACAAATTTATTCTCAGTTTTTGACCCTCAAAGTAGTACATTAGTTCTTTATGCAAGAATTAATACACATGCATTAAGGGCACATGAAAGGAACCAGATAAGTAACTTTTTTTTTGTCGAAATGGAGTTTGAGGTGCCATTAGATTTTCCATTGAAATAACTATTTTTAGAAGTGTGAAGTAAGTGAGTTTGGTCGTGGGTGGGTTTACATATAATTTTTGGCATACAGGTAAAGAAATAGGCACGTTGTATAATTAAATTCCGTTTTCTGGGTTTTTGGAAAAGTGACTTTAAAGTTTTTTTTTCTTTGTGCCATTCGAAGTACTGAAGAAAAATGTATCCGTGAAATTTCTTCCATCGTCTGATGACAGTTTTAATGCATTATCAATAAAGAAAAAATATTTTAAATATTCTAGACTTCTTACTAGGGTCTTTTCGCCCGTCCTGTGAACATCATTTTGGAATGACAGTAACTATATTTGACGAAATTTTTTTAACAGTAATGAAAATCATATACGGGACATTCCATATGAAATCGGCAAAAAAAAAATGTCAAAATTGAACTCACATTTTTAAAAGTTTACAATTTTGTTTACAGTGAAACTTTATGATATACTGCATATCTGAACCGAATTTCAAGTCTTCGCTTGGTGAATTATCGAGTAATAGAACTGTCAATTTATCGTAATTTTTTAAATAGTCTCTTTTATAAAATAAATTTCTCGAAGTATAACTGCTCCCTCAAATTGAAAAGATAGTCACATTATAGATGATTTTATGCTCTATCGCTTGAAAATTAGTACGTTAATATTTACGTTTTTCTGAAGGGCGGAAATGCAATTAATATGCAATTGACCTTTCTCACCAAAACTTTTATAAAATCAATAACTGCCACATTATTAACTGAACACCAGTTATTTTTTTGTAATTAGTATTAGAGGGGAATTTTGAAAGGAAACTACCAAAAATAATTATTATCCCTAAAATTTCCTATATGTAAGACTGCCCGCAATACCTTTCGCGTGAGTAAACTTCACTCGCTCGTACAAACAATGACGGAGCTACTTGGTAATAGTCCTTTGCGCACTTACAAATATTTTTATTGTTATCATCATTACGTTATTTTTATTATCATTATTACTGTTATTACATTATCATCATCAGTTACACTTTTATGTTTATTTTTTACATATTTATTGTGAGACATTTTTGCTCTCTTAATGGGACTTTCCCTTACTTACTTACTTACTTACTCACTGGCACTATCGAACCCGTAGGTTCATGGCCGCACGGACATAAGCTCTCCATACATCCCTATCCTGAGCTAATGCTTTCCAATCATTCCCTGTATAATCTACTTCCCTCAAATCATAGTTAATGTTGTTCTCCCACCTCATTCTTGGTCTACCAACTGGGCGTTTTCCTTCTGGCTTTCCTACAAGAAGTTTCCATGCACGTCTTTCATTCCCCATACGCGCAACATGTCCTGCCCATCGCAGTCTACGGGACTTAACTGTTCTTATTATATCTGGCTTCCTATAAAGACCATGTAGTTCATTGTTATGTAGTCTTCTCCATTCACCTGTCTGTTCATCTCTCTTTGGTCCAAAAATTTTCCTAAGAACTTTATTCTCAAATACTCGTAATCTCCTTTCCTCCCTTAAAGTAAGAGTCCATGTTTCGCACCCATATAATATAACTGGTAGAATAATAGTTTTATATATTTTCAGCTTAACGTTTTTTGAAAGGAGTTGGGACATCAAAAGTCTCTGCAATGCATAATAGCATGCATTTCCAGAATTGAGCCTATGTTTAATTTCTTTGTGCATCTCATTCCTATTTGTGATTATTGTTCCTAGGTATTTGAATTCAGCCACTTCCTCAAAATTTCCCTCATTTGTCATTAGCTGTCCATTTCCATTATATAATGTATTTCTACGTGTGACCATATATTTAGTTTTACTGATATTTACTTCCAGTCCTAATTTCTTAGTGTTACTCAATAGTGTGTGCGTGTTGGCCTTTAGTATCTCCTCGCTATCGGCCAGTAGTACTACATCATCAGCATAAACTAACAGCTTATTAATACCATTGAGTTGTAAGCCTTCCTCATTCTCTAAAGATTTAATGGCATGCTCTAGTACAAAATTAAATAGTAGAGGAGATAGTGCATCTCCTTGCTTCAACCCATTCTGGATTTCAAAAGTGTCTGAAAACTGTTTGCCTACACGCACCCTACTCGTTGAGCCATTTAGACACATTCGTATAAGTCTAACTAACTTTTTAGGAATTCCGAACTCCAGCAGGATACTATATAACTTCTCCCTCTTAATTGAATCATATGCTTTTTTGAAGTCTACATATAGTTGATGTACAGTACCATTATATTCCCATTTCTTTTCTAAAATCTGTCTTATACTAAAAATCTGATCTGTTGTAGACCTGTTTCTTCTAAATGCACATTGATGATCTCCTAGAATGTCATCAATATAGGGAGTAAGTCTGCTTACTAATATATTTGTTAGAATTTTGTACGAAGTTGAAAGTAATGAGATGCCCCTATAGTTGTTGCAATCAGTTTTATCTCCTTTCTTATAAATTGGTACGATAATTGATTCCTTCCATTCATCTGGAAGAGCTTCTTTTTCCCAAATCATACTAAGCAACCAGCGTATCTTGTCCATCAATTTTTCTCCCCCTGATTTTATCAGTTCTGCTGGGATCTCATCTGAACCTGATGCTTTATACATCTTCAATTTTTCAATCGCCATTTCAACCTCTAATGCACTTGGCTCTGCGACTAGCATTTCTGCTGTCTGTAACTTATCCTCCTCAATGTCCTGTTCTGTATGTACATTTAATAGCTGATTAAAGTAACTTTTCCATCTATTTAATATACTCCTGGAATCTGCAATCATATCCCCATTTTCATTCCGAATTATGTTTGTTCTAGCCTGAAACCCTTTCTTCTCTATACTAATTCCCTGATATAATTCTCTAATGTTCCTATTTTTTGCATTCATTTCAAGATCATTAATCTTCTCTCTCAAATATTCCCTCTTTTTACTCTTTAGTAACTTGGTGGTTTCCCGTCTAACACTACCCAATTGCTCTAAATTTACCTCATTTGGCTCGTGTAACCATTTCATTTTTGCTAGCTTTCTTTTCTTTACAATGTCGGCACATTCCTCATCAAACCATTTCTTGTTTTGCCTCTTTTTTAAACAACCAATGCTTTCTGATGCTGACAATTTAATAGTATCTCTTATAGCCTCCCATTCTTTATTTATATCAGTTTCTTCTTCGTTTGCCACATTGTCATCTGAAGATTCCAGTACTTCAAATCTATTAGCAATTTTGATTTGGTATTCTTGCCGCATTTCATCATTTTTCAAGTTTTTTAATTCATATTTTACAGAATCATCTTTAGTGTTTGTTCCTCTCATAAGCGATAGCCGTTGTCTGATTTTCACCTTGACCAGATGATGATCTGAATTGCAGTCTGTCCCTCTAACTGATCTAACATCAATGATGCTACTGTGCCAGCGTTTATCCACTAATACATGATCTATCTGGTTCCGAGTTTCTCCATCTGGGGACGTCCAGGTGTATTTATGAATATCCTTATGCTGAAATGTTGTGCTCTTAACAATGAGATTCTTTGATGTGGCAAATGTGACTAATCTAACCCCGTTGTCGTTACTATCTTCATGAAGACTGAATTTGCCTATTGTTGGTTTGAATATATCTTCCCGCCCCACTTTTGCATTTAAATCTCCTAAGACAATTTTCATATGATATCGTGAAAGGCTATCAAATAAGCATTCTAATTCTTCATAGAACTCATCCTTGATCTTGTCATCTTTATCTTCTGTGGGGGCATGTACATTTACAATTATAAAATCATGTCGTTTACCCTTTAGAATTATGTATGATATCCTATCACTAACAAACTTAATATCTCGGATAGCGGATAGGATCCTCCTTCTGACTAAAACCCCGTTCCAAATGCAGGTCTTTCTGCACCCCCATAGTATAATGCAAAGCTTCCTGATTCCTGACTACCTTCTCCTGGCCACCTAACTTCCTGTAAAGCGACTATATCCAAGGGCGATTTATCCAATTCCCGCGTTAATATCTCTAGTGCCCCGCTATTGTATAAAGTCCTAACATTCCATGTACCTAGGAACATGTCCCTGTGTTTGAGCCTTTGGCATGGGTTCCCTGAAGTAGTCCCCGCCCGGAGAACCGAATGGGGGACTATTTGACCTCCGGAAAATTTTACCCCAGTAGAACCCATGTCCGCATTTCTTGACGGCTGTATTTTTACGGTGAAAGATCGTCACTCTTTCGACCAAGGTACTTATTTCGTCTGGCTTATCACCTTCGACCAGTCCGGCATGGGTAACCCTATCGGCAGCAATGCTACCGCCGGCATAGCTCTCAGGATCATTTAAGCACACAAGCCACTCCACCAAGACAAGGTAAAGATACCATGGAGGGAATGGGACTTTTCCTATCAATTTAAATTATTAATTTAATGTTGGTATAGCCGATTCTTTAACGATGTCGGAACTACTATCGTTATTGCTACTAGGTTGTGTTACATCGGCTTCCTCATTTTCAGTATTAGTTAATCTGTTAGGTTGTACATCCTCAACATTTCTCTTACCCTCTGAAATTAGCCTGCAATTACTACATATTTTTGCCGAGAGCCAGTGTTCTTGGGGTACCCCGAATTCCTCACAGATCCATGGAGGGACAGATCTGAAAAGTTTTAAACTACTCTTATGTCGTCCGAGTGGATTGAAACACTTTCCATTCACATAACATCACTTAGGTAGGCTTATTCATAGTAGACAGTATAATTATATGTACAGTAATAAAATAAAACACTTCAATCTGCAAACTTGTTAGTTAAAAACGATAAAAGATTATTTTAAATTTGACTGTAATACTTAAAATGACGAGGTGACACACTAAACACAGGCACTGATTTAAATCAACTGTCTAGTAAATAATCTGAACTTGAGAATTGCTGATAGTGGAGCAGATGTTTTAAGAAGACGCGCTGATTCAGTATTTTATTCGTTTGTTAGGAAGTGGTACGAATATTAGAACATTCGGTTTTATTTGGAAGTGATATCTTGTAACAATAATATTTCGTCATAGTTTCCAGGGTACAATACAGTACACTCAATAAAAATTATTTTAAGATTGAAATAAGTAATTATAACAATAAAAATCTATACCAGTTTATTCAATTAATGATGTAAGAGTTTTTATTATAATATATCATTTAATTGCAATGAAAAATTTGTAACAAAATAAATAATTTGTTTTAAGGGAGGAAAGAAGATTACGAGTATTTGAGAATGAAGTTCTTAGGAAAATATTTTGATCAAAAAGAGATGAACAGACAGGTGAACGGAGGAAACTACATAATAGTTAGCTACAGGATATGTATAGAAAGCCAGATATAATAAGAACAGTTAAGTCTCGTAGGCTTCGATGGACAGGTCATGTGGCACGTATGGGGATGAAAGAGGTGCTTGGAAACTTCCGGTAGGAAAACCGGAGGGAAAATGCCCAGTTGGAAGACAAAAAATGAGGTGGGAGAATAACATACATGATTCGAGGGAAGTATATTATACAGGGATGATTGGAAAACGTTACCTCGGGATTGGGATGTATGGAGAGCTTATGTCCGCGCGGCCATGGATCTACAGGTTCGACAGAGCTAGTGAGTTAGTTAGTTATAAATAAATAATTTGTTTAATAATTCACAGTAAACGTAAGTAACAGAGCTCTTTACTTCTCGGTTCAGCAATTAAATTCCATAAATAAACATCTACTGCGTAAGAATTAAAATATCGCGATTTTTATAAATTGATGGTACTGTTCCATGAAGCAGAACATATAAGAATCTATTAGATTTAATGACAGTTAAAAAGTCACTGATGAAGCGCTGTCAGCTGTTTCAATTAACTACGCGCGCGACCTTGGTCGTGAAATGAACCATTTGCTCTGTTGGATCCGCCAGTTTTTAACGATAATAGAATAAAAAACATTTATATTGTCTAAACTATTCAACTCTCCTAAAGGTAATTGCTGGAAAATAATCCTTGTTACTTGAGTAGTACTATGTATTTTTTTCGTTTTCAGTTTTTGATATGTACTGCAGTAAACCGTCATAAAATAGAAAACTGACACTGAAAATAAAAATATCCTAATTATAAAAATAACATCCTTAAACTACATATCACCTATATAAATACGTTTGAAACAAATTTTTGCTGTTTACTGTTTCAGAAACATCAGTTAGTAAACGTTTTAGTTTATCATATTTACGATAATTTTAGATCGTCATAACTATGAACCTATAAATGATAGAAATTAAATGTAAAAAATGAACTGCAAGATTTTTTGCTGTCCGATTTGATATGGATTGTCCCATACGCAACACGTGAATGTTTTATTTTATAGTTTATGTTTATTTTTGTGTTAGCCACCATATATATAAACATAATAATTGGAAATATTTGTCATTTTTGTTTTAGTACCGCTAATGTTTATAGGCCTATGTTCAATATATCGGCACTTTCAACGATTTCCATTTTACTAGGCATACTTGTAAATCAAACGTAACCCGTATTAGGCCTTAGGTAAATTAATTATCACACGCTTAAAGAGTTCATACTTTTTACTGAATAGTATATGTTTTTCTAACAACAATTAACCCATTTATTATTCAACAAATTGCCATTGAAGGCCAACAACTGAAATTTGTAGAATATTTCATATAGGCCTACTTGAGAACATGAGTCACTATCAATAACAATGAGATGATAGAGGTACGAAGGATTCAAATGACTTTTTTTTTCTTTTTTTTTTTTTTCAAATTTGACTTCAAATTTGAAAATGTAAAAATGTCTATCCCAGAACAAAAATTATCTTATATAAAACAGTGATACCACATACACTAATATATCGAAGTGAAACCTGGACTCATTCACAAAATTATATTAATATATGTATTCGAAAGGAAAATTCTCAGGTAAATCTACGGCCCAATTAAATTTCAGGGAAATCGGTTAATTAGAAGCAATGAAGAATTGGGACAACATGCAGAGAACTTCAAATCCCAGACGTTAGACTGAAAAGACCCCAATGGGCTAGTCATGGGAAATAAATGGGCTAACAATGAGGACCAAGAAAAGTCTTACAAGCTTACTTTGGAGGAATGAGGAGAATTGCACGAGCAAATGGGCAATGGAAGGGCACAATACGCGAAGGCCCCACTACACTGGTAAACAATTAGAAGGAGGTGACTACGAACCCGGAAGAATGGAGGGGGAGGATTGGGGAGACCAGGGCCCGACTTGGGCTGTAGAGTGATAGGATACTTGGTTGGATGGATGAATAATATGTGTTTATATAGGCCTAAGTATTTTGTGCTTCCTGAATATTATTGCTATTAGTACTTTTAGCCTCCTCGATATACGCTCCATGATTATCATATTCATAAAAATCTAAAGATAATAGAGCCATTTAGTTGGCTATAATACAACCAAATCATCTTAGTCCTATTAACGATACCGAAATATCGTCTATTAAACGAGAGATAAAATGTCCAATTCATGTCTTAATCAGGTGTTTAAGAATGGATATGCCATAATGTTCATTTGAACATAGACAAGGAGGCACCTCTTATTAAAGTTAAAATGTCCGTTTAAGATTTCGATTATCTTGGTAATAAAAGGGCACTTAAATCGTTGTGCCAGATGTGACTAGAGAGGGAACGCTGAATTTCACAGACCATTCAGTAATATCCTTATTCTACAGTGAAAGTTACTATTTAAGAATTGTTAAATTGTCTATAAATAACGAAAAATAAACATACTTTTTTCTTTGTGTTGAAAAATTATCTAAAGATTCAGATAATTTGGCTTATTGAATGTTTTCTTGTTCTTAATCGGGCAGATGGAGGGACGTTCAGGTAAACTTTACTTATTCTTGTCGAAAATGGTCCTGGATCTCATTCAGCTTCCTTGTAAATGAATGTCCGAAACTTTAACGGAGATCAAATCGGCGATCCTCCTCGTGACGTTTGCTAAGAATATGTGTATTGTGTGTCCATATTCTCCATGGCCCTGTTACTGCAGATACATTTACCTAACTGCTAGTGATTTGATCCCTGTGCAGTGCTCCTATAAGCCTCTACGTGGTAGAGTCATTAAGTTTTGAGACTGAGCGCATAGTGGCGCTATGATGCACTGTAGCACATAGGTGGCGCCGTGATATGGTACCTTGTCAACAGACATTTGAGTGCATGCACTGCAAGCAGAACTACGGCCTGAATGCGCACGTCGGAACTCGGGACGTCACAGTTTGAGCAATGAGCAAACATCAAGTTCTGTCAGAAATTAGGCAAAACTGGTCCGAAACGTTTCAAATGATGTAGAACGTTTACGGTGAGGACACATTCATTGAGTCTCAATGTTGTGTTTAGGTGGCACCGACGTTTTTTGCAAGGAAGAGACAGTTTGGAAGATGATGTGCGTACTGGTCGGCCACAAATAATTCAAACTGAACGCAACATCGAAGAAGTTGTAACGTTGGTGCGTGCTAACCGCTCCCAATCGGTAGACGATGTCGCAGCAGCATTAGGGGTCAGCCATGGCACTTGCTACAAAATTCTGTCTGATGACATGAACATGTTTTGTGTTACCCAACACAGTGTGCCACGAATCCTATCGCAAGTCCAACGTGATGATCGCATGACGATTTGTGGTGACCTCATCAGTAGTACTGACGATGATTCGACGTTTCTCAACCTGAAAATAACTCGAGACGAAACATGGTGTTTCCTTTACGATCCGCAACTGAAACGACAATCCGCCACCTGGAAAACGCCATTATCATCACGAGAGAAAAAATCGCAACAAGAGAGGTCAAAAGGCCAGGTGATACTTGAACTGTTTTTTTTTATTCAAATGGAATTGTTCACATGTAATTTATCCCAGAAGGTGTAACTGTAAACAAAACCCGCTACAAAGATATCCTCTGCCGTTTACGTGATTCAATTCGCCGTAAGCGACCTGAGCTTTGCCGTACAAAGAATTGGCTGTTGCTACACGACAACGCCCCTGCGCAATCGTTCTGTCGTTGTCCAAGAGGAACTTGCAAGGCAACAGGTGACGGTTTTGCTTCACCCTCCGTACTCATCCGATTTCACACCATGCGATTTTTTTCTCTTTCCTCGCATGAAAGCAAACCTACGTGGGCGAAGAGGTCATGACTGCCACGAGAGAAGACATACGGGACCTTCCTGCCAACAACTTTCAGCGATGTTTCTAGCAGCTATATGGCCAACGACGGCTATTTTGAGGGAGGATGTGGTTCTGTTTAAGTGTACGCCGAGTTATCGACATCTTGTGAGGCATCCAAATTCTTGTGGGTGCCTACCCTCCAGGCGTAAAGTCTCAGAACTTAATGGCTATAGTAGTATATCTATAACTAATATTCGTAAAATTTAAATGTCGTTTTTTGCTCCTTCACGCCACATTATGAGCTATAACAAGAAAAATGATTGTACGGGAATGCAAACAACATTGACATACGGTACTTTATGTTAAGATATTATTTTCAGGAAGCTTTTATCAAATATAATTGGCGAGTATAGCTCCACGCAGTAGTTTCCTCGTATTTTATGTGAATTTATGTAAGTTAGGACAGAAAGTATACTTTATCAGGCTTGTCTTTTGTTATAGAGCCATTAAAAGTTTATTATCTCATAAGTTAAGTGTATATGAAATTCTTTAAATTATAGAGCAAGTCATTTTCTTAAAAATCGTTAACATTTCTTCAAAATGGGCAAAATTGTCATTTATATAATGAAGAGGACTTGAGCAATGTAGAGGAATTTTACTTCCACGTATTTTAGTAAGTTTAATATGTTTTTGGATTTATTATGATCCGCCACTATCGTGGCTCTACTTTCCGTTAGGTCCGATTTTTGACTCTATACATTTTGAATCTCTATTTTAATTTTGATTGTATCCCTCTATCATGTACTGTTCTGTCTTCGGTGTTGACGGTGGGATCTTATTCGAAATTCAGTTAGGAGTAGTAACTACTCTGTACTTGGAAGTCCTACAAGAAGAGTTAATGGATGAGTTTGTTGTAAGACAAAGAGGAATCACATAATCAATAAATCTGGTTAGGGTCTTGTGTTGATATTGGAGACCAGTAATTACCATGTCATTTATTTAGTTTTACCTCTCGTATTGTAGGTATTTTTACGTGTCACTTGCCCACCCTAGTGCTTACGGCATACCTATCGGGAGAAGGATTTTAACTATGGAACACACATGTTTTTTTTACCAAAAAGGACATGGAGACCTTCCCGAGTGAGGGATCAGTTCAACATCAGGGCCTCCATCGAAACATCACCATTAAGGCGAAACACACACATGATACCAAACAAGGCGAATTTGATAATGATGTTTTGGGCCTTAAAGTTTCTTGACATTTGTCTTGACAAAAAAATAAAGTTGTTTTAAATCTTAATAGTAACAAAGTAATTCAAATTGAATTTTAAAATTGCATTTAATTACAAAGCAAGGCCTATAAACAAGCAACTTAAATAATGATTCAGCATTTCTCTATAATAAATAGTGATTTATTAAATTTAGGTATATTATGAACATGATAGAATCAGGTATTGAAATTTGTATGTGTGTGGTGTGTGTGTGTGTGTGTGTGTGTGTGTGTATATATATATATATATATATATATATATATATAGACTTTAGACATCACATATTTCCTTTCTGTTAAGATGTTTAGCGGGCAGAAAATTGTCCTTGATTAAATATCCAAATCAAACTGCAATAACATGTTCAGGAAAAATGTAAAATATATAACATTAATGGAAAATATATTAATTTAGAATTTTACTATTCACAATTTATATTAATAGTCTAATGAATTCAGCTTGTACAGTTTTCGGTGGGTAACGTATATTTACACAACGGAATGATATATTACTTTATTCTTTCATTGCGGAGGGTATAGTAGCATTATATAAACAAACCTCTTTAATAGCTATAGGAGGGAAAAAAAATAGTGCATCCTTTTATGTTATAAAGAATTATTACTTTTTTTTTTGCAACAGAAAACGCAATCATATTTCTGAAACATAATGTACTCATTCAGTATTGTTTCTTGATTGCAATAATGGAATGTAAATACCCTAGCCTAGTGATTTTGTATGAAGATTAGCTTGTGGACGCTAATAGAATGGGCAGGAGACAACCACATTTAGAAGCCCAGGTATAACAGTGAATGTGAAAATAAATTGATGACTATAGTATAAATTGATGACACCGGATGAATGTATCTGACTTCAGGTTTTAGTTCTTGAAGTGTAAAGAAATAAATCGATATTACTTCTTGAAGTATAAAATAAATAAATCCATATTAGTTCTTGAATTATAAAATAAATAAATCCATGTTAGTTCTTGAAGTATAAAATAAATAAATCCATATTAGTTGAAGTATAAAATAAATAAATCCATATCACTGGGGAACAGTGATTTTGGTGCCTTAATGTTTTCACCTATTTATGGGTATATTTGGGTCACTGATTCCAAAGATGATTTCAGTTTCGTCCTATCAGCTCTAGTTTTTGAGATAGAGTTTATTCAAATTATATACCAGTTCAAAAATACTGGTCCACATATACAACTATATTACTCGCATACAATTAAATACAAAAGAACAAATACTTTCTTTTTCATGAAACAACTGTATCTATATAACTACCATAATTTATTTACACATTAGTCTCGTTAGAATCATTAATTTTCCTCCATCAGGTCGCAGAATCCCCGTTTCTGTGATTTCCTCCGATGCAATGATCTTGGACATTCTCGGGGGATGCTCCAACAGTAGTCCGCCATCATATGTATATCCCACCGTCCACGATACCTTTCTTCCATTGTACTTAATTCCTGGTGAAAACGCTCACCCTGTTCCTCACTTACATCTCCAAGATTGTCTGGAAATCGATCCAAATGACTGTGTAGGTAGTGTTAATTTGATGCTCATGTTACAACCTAGTGCACAAAAAGCAGTGAGCATATTCTCCACTAGTTCATCACTATTAGGAGACTTATAGTTTCCAAGGAAATTCTTCACTACCATACAGAACGAAGACCATGCGGCTGCTTCAGTATCATTCATTGAGTCTTGAAATTGATGGTCATTAATAAGTTGGCGGATTTGTGGTCCATCCAATATACCTGCTTTTATTTTTTCCTTACTCAGTGCAGGAAATTTTGTACATATGTAGCCAAAACATGTTCCATCTCTATTCAACGCCTTGATGAACTGTTTCATTAAACCAAGTTTAATATGCAGTGGTGGCAAGATGATGTTGTTTCTGTCAACCAAAGGTTCTGCAACGATGTTTTTTTCTCCAACGGTCATGCTTTCTCTAAAGAGGCCAATGCCTTCTCACCCAATGTTGATCTTTGGCTCTAGAGTCCCATAAACATATAAAGGCATGGGTATTTGGTGATACCCACCTTGTTGTCCTAGAAGAAAATTCACCATCTTGAGATCGACACACATTACCCATTGGTGATCACGGTAAGAGATCTTCTCTAGCACTGTAGCTATTGTATGTTGATTTTCACGCATAGAAACTGAGTGACCAATTGGGATTGACCTGTATATGTTCCCATTATAAAAAAAAGAACACATTTTAGGCTGCGTTTGGAGCTATCTATAAATAACCGCCATTCACTTGGTGTGTATTTTCTTACACCCAGCTTCATTAACAGTCCTTCAACATTCATACAAAAAACAAATTGATTTTCTACTGTGAAGAATGGCAGGAAGTCTGCTCCTCTTTTGCGATAGACTGTGACCTTTGTTCCCGGTAACAGACATTGTTTCTCTGCCAGCCTGGAAGCTAACAACTCAGATGACTTCTTTGGAAGACTTAGATCCCTTATGAGGTCGTTTCAGTTCCGCTTGACTAAAACCGGATGAAACTGATGAAGGTCCTGGGAAATCGCTGTCATTTCCCTCAGAATAGCTTTCAGTTGAATCATCCTCTTCTTCTGGTGACTCTGGAAGACTGGTAAAAATTGGAACAGGTATCTCCTCTGAATGTGGAACAAAGGGCGTCTTGCGGAGCGTAGATTGGGATATACCCATCTATTCCGGTTTTTGCTATTGATGCCCTTTACATTGACTGAACAAAAATAGCAGTCATCACTATGGTTAATTTGTTCGCGCCAGATCATTGGTTCCCCAAATTTCAAGCATTTCCGTTTCCCATTTGTCCATTGTCGTAGATGCTCTGTGCACGTTTTACATACAATGTGAGGTGCCCAAGGCTTATCTTGATCTCCCAGTTGTACTTTGAAATAGGCCAAATAAGCTCTTCTTACAAAGTCAGTTATAGGTTTTCTTTGTTGAGTGAATGTGTACTCCCCACAGATGAAACAAAACACATCAGGATTATTCACACATTTTCTTCGTGTTGAAGCCATGTCAGTCTAGAAAAAGGATAAACAATTGTCAAATTAGTAAAATTACATATGCAAACGGCAACAACAACATGAATATAACTTGGATTAAATCAATTAGTATTATGCAAACAATCGATTTACAATGGTGGTACATAAGAGCAGTATCATCAATATCTTGCAAACTAGAGCTGCTGCAACAAAATGGATGACATTTTTGGAATCAGCAGTGCCGAAATACCCAGAATCAGGTGAAAAATTTCAGGCACCAAGAAAAAAATATTTTTTTGTTCCCCAGTGTATTAGTTCTTAAAGTATAAAATAAATTCTAGCTTGCATTTATTGAGATTGATATCCCCAACCAAAATAAAATAAAAATGTAAAGTGATCCCACTACTGATCTTTGAAGATTCTTGGGGTAGTAGGAGGTTAAAATGTCAACGTTCCTAGACAATCCATACAAGATGTCCGCCGGATTGTCAGCCCTGCGTGAAGGTCGATTTTACCCCCAGAACGTGCCTGCTACTTATGCCCATAAGAGGCAGAGTCGATCCCAAGTTCTTGATGCCGCCGGAAAGTTTAGGTCAGTTAAAAAAAATCTGACCCCATCGGGACTTGAACCCGCGACCGTCCGGATTGTAGCTTATTTCCTTAACCAACTATGCTTTGATGTGCCCCAAAATAAATACATGTAGAATAATTTACTAATGAAGTTCATAATGGAATCTTATAAATTCTATAGGGCTACAGTCATAATTAAAATTAACTCACTGGCACTATCAAACCTGTAGGTTCATGGTCGTGTGGACATATGCCCTCCATACACCCTGTTCCTGTATGATTTAATCCTGTATAATTTACGTCCCTCAAATCATGACTAATATTATTCTAACACCTCAATTTTCGCCTATCAACTGACGCTTTCCATTTGGCTTTTCTGTAACAAGTTTCTAAGCTTCTCTTTCATTCCCCATTTGTGCGACATGCCCTGCTCTATAGGCCTACCAGAATTAACTGTTCTTATTGTCCAATTTCCAGTAAACAGTCATAATAATTATAAGATAAATTAATGTAAGATTTTTAACGATTTTATTGAATACCAGTCTTAAGACTTTTCTTTGCATTAATAGAGCCCGGATTTGTATACAAAATAAAGTACTAAATATGCATTCAAATATGCATATTCAAATATGCATGAAAAAATGAACATTAAATATACAAAACAGATTGTAATAAAATCAATTAAATTATTTGCTTTCTGGGTAATCTTAACACATTCCTAGCTTTTACAGTAGATAAGGAAGGTTTTCATGAAATTTTCTTGTGTGAAGCTCCTTTGTCTATCACTGAAGAAGGTTTTATACAAAGAAAATGTCCTTTCTACATTATATGATGTCGCAGGTGCATGTGAAAAACACAACAGTTCTTCTTCAGTGAATTACGCTTATATGCAATTGATTGCAGAGACTTTATTAATTAAGAAAGTATTAAACAAGTCTGCATTTTAAAACTTTTTTTCAGATGATTTATTTAGTATAGGTGTTCTTACATCAATTGTTTACACTGATTCCAGAAATTATTTCCATTTTTGTCTATCACGTCAGGTTTTTGCACAAAATAAGAATTTATATTTTCACATTTTAGCTACTACAAGCACAAATATATTCAATATTCATTTCACACAAGCTAAATTTTTGTTAAAAATACTGTAGAGAACTGTCCTAATAATTTTGAGACTATATTGTAACAAAACAAAAAGTAAATGGTGTTCCATTAATTTTGAAACCTTCTCTTCTTTGACTTCCTTGAACTTCCTCCATTTTTAGTCTCTCTCATCGACATCCAACAGTAGTTTCACTCCATGTTCCCTGGTACCTCCTCTCCATCTCTTTAATATCCTGGTGAAAATGTTCACCTTGCTCTTCAGTATAATGTCCGATATTTTCGGAGAAGTAGTCGTTATGGAAAAATAGAAAGTGAACTTTCACACTCGTTACAATTCAACTTTTTCAACATATTTTTCACAATTGCCTTGTAATTAGGATCTAGTTATTTTTCTCTGTGTCTGTACCATGAGTAATGTGTTCCTGATTCTAGAAGATTCTTACTTTTTAAGCCGTGAACCTAGTAGTTCTGCAGATTCCTTTGGCAAATTCAGATCACGAACTAGATCACTAAGTCCACTTTGAGAGAATCATGGAGTAAAGTCATCTTCAGGATATATATATATATATATATATATATATATATATATATATATATATATATATATCAGTATCGTCGTCAGTGATTGCATCAAGTTCACTTTCAACATTATATTCTGTCAGGTTCTCTAAAACAGCTGGAGGAAGAGGAACAGGCAGCTCTTCTCCGTGTGGAAATGGCTTAATGGCTGAAAGGATGCTTGGATATACAATTTGGTTCTTATTTTAACCTCTCAACGCAATGCGGCAAACTTTGTTCGGGGCCCACGCCTTATCCTGGTCATCAAGTTTCACTTTAAAATAAGC
Source organism: Diploptera punctata (assembly GCA_030220185.1). NCBI lineage: Eukaryota > Metazoa > Arthropoda > Insecta > Blattodea > Blaberidae > Diploptera > Diploptera punctata. Next base: position 67,169 of record JASPKZ010002717.1, on the reverse strand, counting down.
ATAGTAAGTTTTTTTTTCACAAGGTCTGTAATATCCGTTCTTTACTTAAGCATTGTATAGTTTCCATAAATATAGAAGAAAAGTTAGAGTTGTTCACACACTTGCATGTAGATACTGTCATACTTGCAGTCACACTAGAGAGATAAAATGAGAACAGCATTGATAATGCAAGTGTCTTTGACGAACAACACTTCCAAAGTCACCCAATAACAATCTCAGTAGCAGCTGTGCGAAACTAAAGGCTTAGAGGCTTGAATTGACTAATTTCCGTCCAACAATACTCATTACCGTCTGGCACATATTATGCTTTTACCAATAAATATATGAAAACAGATTAGGCCCATTGTGTAAAAACTGTACGTGATAGAAGAAAACTAAGAACAGTTCTGGAATTAGCATAAAAAGTGAACCAATACAAAGTATTAGTTTTCAGTCATCTGATATCATGCATACTTGTGTAATTAATTAATTACTATTGAATTGAAGAGAATATTATAATTTAATACCATTTAGAAGTAGAATATCCATTTATGCATTAAAAATCTAAAATAAGCATTTTCCCCCAGAATAAGCATTTCTATGCATTATCACATACCGCTCAAATTGTCTGTGAAGCGGCCACTTAACATGTAAATCATTTCCGCATATTTTTTAATGCGTAAAAAAACATGCATTTCGCATTCAAATTCTGGGTCTAGTCATTAACTTTTAATATATTTGAACGCTTATTCTTTTAAACTTGAAAACGTTTAGGAGTTAAATCACTTCAAAACACTTTTTTTTTAAGCCAAACAATTTGGTACAGACGCGACGGTGCCGTTTGAATCTCGTGTTCGGGAATTTAGAGCGCAAATTCCGTGTCGACTTATCTTTCAGTTATCGTGACTGCTGGGTTGGGATTTCAATCCATTATGTTTCATCATTAATAATGTTATTGTTTATTACTAGAGCGAGGAATTATATGAATAAATTTATACGAAAATATGAAATCGTAAAGACAAAATATGAAAATTATAACGCAAAAATATTATGAAGCTACTATTTTCTAAACTTTTTACATATATTTATATACATAGGCCCACTATAACTTATAAGTGTACATACCAGCACATAAATGAGACAAACAGAACTTATTTATAGCTCAAGAAATCAAGATATTCACTGTATTTCGATTTTAATTAGTCTTTTCATTAATTCTGACCCAACATAAAATATCATTCATGATCTGAAACAATTTTAAATGGATCACACCTTAGTGTAGTTGTATAAGGAAACGTGATACAAACAGGAAAGTCGTGGGTTTGAGTCTCGATATTGTTAAGATTTTTAGCTCGACCAGACCTTCTGGTGGCATTATGAACCTGGGGTCTCAGATCCTAATGGAAGTGAGTACTAGATGCTTGTTCTGGGCACAAATGCGGCCATAAGGCAGATCCGACAACCCAGCACACATCTCGTGTCTATTGTCTAGAAAGATGGGAGCTTCAACATGCCACTACCCCAAAGGGCTCCCAAGACTGTAGTGGAATCACTTTACCTTCATAAATAAAAACTGAGAGGTTGTGTATAATACAATTAATTAATGTACTGAATGATATTTAATTATGAAAACCAAACATATACAAGAAACAAAACATTGTAACCAAAACAAACAGGTTTCCATGAAATATAGCACTAACAAAGTTTAGAGCAGGTATAGTTTGGATTATTGCTATTTTTACATTGCATAAAGATATTAAATTCCTGTAGATGCAAATGTAACAATAACATTAAATTGGATGATTTAAAATACAAGTAAACCATTCCAGATGTCATATTTGGAGAAACAAGATGTTAAAAGTTATTAGTCCATAATTGATTCCAGGGATTGTTTCAGAACTCTCTTTGCAATTAAAGTTACATTTAATGTTGAACTTCAAACATGGTGAAATGTAGTTATGAATTATTTTAACATATTTTTTTCATGAAATGGGTCTAACATAGTGTCCATAATCTTGGCTTAATTGTGTTTAGACAATCCAATTGTCAATTCTGTTTGTAATAAACAAAAGTTTTTTTTCTATATTTTCTGCTAGTAAACTATAAGGCCTGTCGATCAGAATTGTTTTGCACGATGAAAAATTATGCTCAACGTCACATGATGTTATGGCAGCTTACTTGTATCATGCTATATTCGATAGTTTGATGCCCTTACCTACATGAACTTTACTAATTTCACAAAGCACTTAAACGGAAATGAGTACCAGACGCTTATTCTGGGGGTAAAGGCGGCTGTCACGCAGGGCTGACATCAAGTGCCGATTGTCCAGAAAAAGTGGTAGCCTTATCCTCCTACTACCCCAAGGGCCTCTTGAGGCCTGTAGTGGGATTACTTTACTTTACTGCTTCAAGTTTAGCAGCAGTCTTTCCTACATTTAAATGCTGTAATCTGTTCACACAATAAGGACTGCTCTCAGGTAGTAATAACGAGGTGACAGCTATTGTACCTGACTATAGCATATTCCAACATTGTTCTTCTAGTTGAATGCAGGCTTTCACGGCCGGTAATCGTAATGTTGAGTGATTCCGGGTTATGTGGCCGTGGTCCATAGTTGGTGTTGATACCAGACGTTTCGCCCTCCGCAGTTGAGGGACGTCTGGTATCAACACCAACTATGGACCACGGCCACATAACCCGGAATCACTCAACATTGTTCTTCTACTTATTCATCTAGACTCATGTTCTTGACTGGGGATCGAGTTTAGGACAAAAACATCCATCTAACACTGTCACTCTGTGACTCCTCATCCAATTATTTGCTTTTATAAAATCTATCTTGTTCAGAACGGATACTGAAGAATTTTCACTTGTCTACCACATTAAGGTACGTACACATATGCGCGCCGCGAACACGAACGGCGCGGCGCGTGTTATGTTCGTCGAAATTATTAATTTCAACGAACCTCCTGCGATCCATAGGAAACCCACAAACCTTCAGTAGACATTTTGCAGAGCAGGTGTAACCAACGATGTCTATTCCTTTTCCGTTCTCCCGCTTGTCCTGCATTCTTTCCCAAAAATAGGGACATTTTTTTTAAATGCCGCGGGACGCGGGACAAATTGTTAAAAATCGGGACTGTCCCGCCAAAATCGGGACGTCTGGTCACGCTTATTACTTATTACATCTTATAACTTTATTTATACTTTTTCAAATATTATAGCATTAAAGGAATTAAAAAAAATATATGATTTGTATACCCATCCATAGTAATTCTGCCCGAAGGCAGGTCCTTCACTGAAATCATAGCATTTTCATGCTATGCTTGCAGCTTTACTAGGGAATTGTGTAGGTGTGGTAGCTTCCCGTTGCTTTCCACTCCGGTGAAGGATGATGAAATGATGATGATATGATAATGATAAGGATGATGATGATGGCCATAAGATTTCGGGGACCGTTTGGGCCTTAAAGTTTTCCTGACATTTGTCTTACAGGTGAGGAAAAACCCCGATAAAAACCTCACCCAGAAAAACTGCCCCGACCGGGGATTGAACCCGGGCCCCGCTGCGTGACAAGGCAGCACGCTACCTCGAGACTACAGCGGTGGACATGATTTGTATATATATGTTTAAAATTATTAAGAATCTATCTCACCATAACATGGCCTTAATTTTTAATAAAAATGTACATGATTATTATACTAGAGGTTGTACTTTATTGCACAAAGATACTAGTTTCTAAAAAAAAAGGTATAAAAGGAATTCGTTATGCATTAATCAACCATTAAAATAACTACTTACCTATTGAATATCAACATTTCACGAATGTTAAACATTTTTCTAATTGTATTAAAAATATTTTTTCTCATTGCTTTCTTAGTTAATTTTGTTAATTTTATTATTATTAATATTATCCTGTTTAAATATTGTATTTATATGTGTATATATATTGTGCATCTATAGTAGTTTGTATTACTTAAACTTATGCCTGAATTTGTTTTCTTGTTTTTATTGTTAATTGTTTTATGGCCATTATGTTTTGTATATTGCCCCTTAACATGAGCAGTCTTGCTCTTTGGAGTCTTTGAAGAGATAAATAAATAAATAGCAATAAATGTGTTTATATATTGTATTGTTTTGTGATACTTCATACATAATATTATGAAATGAACGTCTTAAATAAATAATGTTTTCTAAATAATTCTAATTTATTTATACAATTACAGTACACACGAAAAAAAACACATATCATTGAAAAAAAAACAGGGATCTCCTTTCAATGATTTTTTTAAAATGATCCTTATGTTGTGGATCCCACAATAATTGCTTGCTTCTATAAATGTCAACAAGTTTTAACACGTTTTCCTCTGACCACTCCATACTCAAATAATAGGTGCGCACCGAAAGCAACGAACCTCTCAGGTACCCGTCCAAATCTAAACAGCGAACCATCAAAGTGTTTGTGGAAAAAACCGACAATGAGTGGATCGTGGTGAGAGACGCGCGCGCGCCGTTCGCGCGCACCTTAAAACCCCGTCCAAATCTGACGAACATGGTGCGGCGCTCGTGTTCGCGGCGCGCATATGTGTACGTACCTTTACACTGTCAAAAATTACATAAATACATTTGAAGAAATATTTTAATGAATTCCTAGAACTTTTATTGAAAAAAAATACGGGAATTTGAAAGTTGAAAAATATGAAGGAGTATGATATTTTCACTGAAATATGAACATTTTGCTAAAATATTATGAAATATGAAGTTTTTTGTTGGTCTTATTTGATTCTATATATCATGAAATGTAAAGATACTTAGTCTCAGCGCTCTCTGACAAATAGTTTAAAACATGAAATTTCATAAAATTCTTCGCTCTATTCATTACATTTGATATAATTTGAATTTGTACTCGTACAAGACGCATGAATACAAACAGCAGTAGAGATAATCTCTTCTGGTTTAAAGCCTACTATAGACACGATATGACGCTCAAGCATTGTCGAATGAAAATTGAATTATAAACGTTTTGTTATATTTTAACAGATCTAATATATAAACATGAATGTTTGTTTGTTTGTACTTTATGCGCGGCCATACGGTTGATCCGATTGTGATGGGGCTTTTGCAAAATGTTCAGGAGATTCCCGGGATGAACATAGGCTATAAGAGAGTTGTGATACTCAACTCCTACACCCTTATAAATCGCCCTTTGTAGTAGAAAACGTGAAAAATGTAGCTCTTTGGACGCTTAAATGAGTCACGCTGCCTAAACCATAACAATTATACAAAATTAATGTACACAGAATTGAATATCTTAAAAAGCTCTACAAAAAAGTCCGCGAGAGCATATGTTTATTTCTTATGGATAACTCACAATAGCCATTTTTGTCTTTCATTGATGCCAAGAAGATCGAGACAAGTAGGTAGATTCCTGTGCAAGCTTAGCAGCACATGGCGGGTATTATTTTACAGATAACTCACAATAACGAATTTTGTCTTTTAAGCTCATTTATGCCAAGAAGATCGAGATAAGTAGATTCCCGGGCAACACCGGGTAATCACCACGGGGAATCTTAAAATAATTACGATATACATTTATAATTATTTTTCATTTTACTTATTCAACTAATCATAAGAAGTACATTAATTTTTGTCTTTCAGCTCATTTATGCCAAGAAGTTGGGGATGAGTAGATACCCGGACAACGCCGGGTAAACAGCACGGGGTATCTAAAAATAATTACTTACTTACTCACTGGCATTATCGAACCCGTAGGTTCATGGCCGCGCGGTCATAAGCTCTCCGTACATCCCCTATCCTGAGCTGATGCTAATGTTTTCCAATCATTCCCTGTATAATCTACTTCCCTCAAATCATATAATATAAATTTTTCCTTTTACTTATTTAACTAAACACAAAACACATTAATTTTCGTATTTCAGCTCATTTGTGTCTAGAAGATCGGGAAAAGTAGATTCCCGGGCAACGCTGGGTAATCAGCACGGGGTATCAAAAATATAAATTTATAATTATTTTTTCCTTATACTTATTCAACTAAATATAAAGGCACATTAATTTTAATGTATTTAGGCGTAGCAGCTCATGCCGGGTATTAGCTAGTGGTATACATAAATTATGTTTGGTTGCACAACAGCGAAATAAAGTTAGTGAATATTCATAAGAACTTGCTGCGTGAGTAACTGATATATAAAACCACCAAGAATTTATGATTAGCATAAAAATGAAGACGAAAGTATAATGATTTGACTGGTGTACAATTTCATTTGAAAGCAATTAAAGCGTAGCTATAATAAAAACATGACATGATTGTATAAATCTACTGGTGGTGCCCCAGTTCCGAGAAAAACCTGCTGTGCCAAGAGCGCATTTTCGGTGTCATTATTTCTCCGTGCACATACCGCTAGACTAGGTAATTTCATTTCACATCACATCATTCGCCATCTACCTCATCACTTCAAGCTGCCTTAATTTTGATAAGTATCCCACAATTCATGCAGTAAAACAGAAAGTTTTCTAAAAGCAATCGAGTGAAGTTGCTCAATCTTAAATTGATCTACCTTATCCACAACCTGCGTTTTATCCCTTGCTGTATCGAATTATATTAATCTTAACCCTTGTACACAACAAATTTTAACAGTTTTAGTAAGATTCGTGTTAATTATTTACAAAGAAAGCTTATTATTAGGCTGTTAACCATGAAGTTAATTCATATATGATAATATATACATATTGTATCGTTTTGGTATTTCATAGGTTTGCAGTTCACTCCATATATTGGTCCACTTCCTAAATTGGCTTTTGTAACAGTACTAACACCGGATTTTACTATACTTGATCACCGCATTTTGTAGCACAATTCCCTCTGATTTACTATAGGCGGAAATGCTATTCTAACATGATGCACTGAGTCGTAAGTTGAGATTTTCTTTCAGCTACTATTCATATATTCATTTGGAATTATGTTGAAAGAAAGTATTTATATTTAATATGAAGTTCATTTACATAGAATCCCTTGCTTTATAAGCATTTTGATTAAAAAAGTGCCCTGGGCATTACGTTCAAAATGGAGAGTGTTCAACATAAAAAGTGCCCTGGGCATTACGTTCAAAATGGAGAGTGTTCAACATAAAAAGTGCCCTGGGCATTACGTTCAAAATGGAGAGTGTTCAACATAAAAAGTGCCCTGGGCATTACGTTCAAAATGGAGAGTGTTCAACATAGGATAAACTTATGTATTGATCTCAGAACATGTCAAAATCGTGGCAAGTATGAGGTTTGGAATGCCATAAATGCGTACAATACGAGACTCAAAGTCGTTGCAAAAGCGTATGAAGTCTCAAAAGCGATACATGAAATAATAATAAGAATAATACTAATGGCTAGTATAAACTTAAATGCCTACATACATTTGCTAGGATTGCATTTAGTTCGCCCACCTACTGGAAAAAAAGAAAGTGGTTGAATAACATAACCTGCATTGGTCAAATAGGATCAAAATTTTACTGAGTTTGTGGAACCCAATTTTGAAAATAAGATTGTGTTGATTCTTTATGATAATTCCATCTCAAAAAATGAAGATTCATGATGTGTTCCGTTGAGGTTTATTCAAAATTAATATAAAATTATAGAATATTCACCTGAAAGGTCCGTCTCCTCAACTTAATTATCATTTAACTGTAGCGCTTTCGGGACTTGTCCCATCATCGGCAGGATTCAAAACTGGTGTTTCACTGAAGATCTGGTAGAGGGGGTTGCATGTATTTGGTTCGTTTTCGTTTATCAGGCTGTCGTTGTGAGCTGCTTTCATGATTTCCATCTCTTCGAGTACGTTTATCTTCGCTGGATTATTTTCTCTGTGCATTACTGTTAGGGTGTTTTCAATATTTAACATGCGATGTCCTTCATGGATAACGTGTTTTGCATTCACGCAGAAGGTAAATCAAGCTATGCAAAACACGTTATCCATGAAGGACATCGCATGTTAAATATTGAAAACACCCTAACAGCAATGCACAGAGAAAATAATCCAGCGAAGATAAACGTACTCGAAGATATGGAAATCATGAAAGCAGCTCACAACGACAGCCTGATAAACGAAAACGAACCAAATACATGCAACCCCCTCTACCAGATCTTCAGTGAAACACCAGTTTTGAATCCTGCCGATGATGGGACAAGTCCCGAAAGCGCTACAGTTAAATGATAATTAAGTTGAGGAGACGGACCTTTCAGGTGAATATTCTATAATTTTATATTAATTTTAAAAAATGAAGATGTTGAATTGGTCAGGGCAAAATGTTTAACCGTAGTTTTTATTCTAATACATAACCCATATATTCTAGCCATTAGTTGTTGGTTCTTTTAAATCATTAATGATTTGTTTTTATCCAGAATGTGCCCCACGTTAGAACCATAAGGCCAGAATTAAATGTACCAATTGTTTTGAAAAAGCATATGTATGTAGTAACAGCCATGGACAGATTTAAGAAATGTGTAATTTGGCCAGTGGATCAACATTTTTTCCAGTACTCTACACCTCGTGAGGTGTATAAAATATGCCATGTCCTGAAACCCATGCCCGTCCATTTTTTAACCCGAGACTAATAATATTAAGTTCAACATCTTGAACCATAACGGCTTGTGAAATGAGATTCATGCGCAGAATAGCGGGTTACACCAGATGGGATCGGAAAAGGAACACCAATATCTTAAAAGAATTGAAGACTGCGCCAATTTTGGAATATATTAAACAGTACCAACTAAATTGGAAACACCATCTTGAAAGAATGAGTTCAAATCGGATCCCCAAAGCTGTTTTTAATTATATACCAAGAGGACGAAGATCACTGGGCCGTCCTATGAAACGCTGGAGGGAAAATTTTGTATAGGATCGTAACAGGCCTTGGCCTAATACTTGGAAGGAAGAAGAAGAAGAAGACATCTTGAACCGTCTACTAGAAGAAGTATGGGATTGTCATCATAAGATGTATCAGGAAAATGTAGGAAGAGAAAATGTACACCTAGGCCTAGGCCTACTACTTCTGTTGGGTTCAAAAGAGGCCATTGTGGCATAGTGGGATAATTCAAAGAGATATACTGTAGTGAAGAGTACATGAAGCATAATGTGTTAGTATATAATGTGTCAGGTCAAAGGTTCGAGTTCAGGTGGGAGTCAGGATTTTTAAACTGGTCCAGAAACCTCTGGCGGCACCATGGCTGTGGGATCGACTCAGCCTCTAACATAATGTGTACTCGTCACTTGTTCAGGGATAAAGGCGGCCGTCACACAGGGCTGATAACCCAGATGACATCAATGGCCGATTGTCAAGAAAAGTGTGAGCCTTACCTCCCACTACTCCGAGGCCCTCCTGAAGCCTATGGGATCATGCAGCAGTATTGCTTCATTTAAATATTATTACTGTGGCAGTAAACCAATTTCAGTTCTAGGGAGTAACATTTACGTCTTCTCATTGTCTGGTTTGTTTGTTACATTTAGTAATTTAAGTTGAATTCGGTATTACAAATCTTAATATATTTATAATAAAGTAAAGTGATCCCACAACAGACCCGGAGGCCCTTGGGGTAGTAGGAGGTTAAGGCTCCCACTTTTTCTAGACAATCGGCACTTTACGTCAGCCGGGTTGTCAGTCCTGTCAAGCGTCTTGTATTCATTTCCGTTAGAGGCTGAGTCGACACCAGGGCCATAGTGCCGCCAGAGGGTTTGGGTCAGTTTAAAAATCCTGACCCCAACGGGACTTGAACCCTCGACCCTCCGGCTTGTAGCTCAGTGCCTTAACCACTACGCTACGGCGTGTCCCAATATATTTATAATATTAGGTGTAATACATAAAGTTAATAAAGTATTATGCAGTGTTACACACGCACACACACACACACACACACACACATATATATATATATATATATATATATATATTAAATTCACAATAATAATATATTTTTTTTGTATCGGGTTGACATTGCAGGCTTGAGTATTACTTCCTACGGACCAAAGTTAGTTGCAGAATGGAACCATATTACCTCTTATCACGATTTAATGAAATTCTAAACATTACATAAGGAACATTCTATAGAACAATAATAGGCCTACAATATAATGATTTTAATTTATGATGAATTTGCTTAATATTTTCAATAAAGCTGGTTTTGTTTCCGGGGTTTTAACCTGTGACTGTCGTACATAGAAAACTAGATAATAATAACCAGATATAACATTTAACAAACAAAAATAATTGTTTGAATTTATTATATAATAAATATAAATGTAGCAGAACTGGAGAGAATTTTAAATTGGAACATCTGAATTCTTCAAGGGTTTTGATGTTGAAAACATGTGTGGAATGTATTGCCTGAAAGGTATGCAGCCACATATCACTCAGATTGAGGATGTATTGCCTATAAGTCACGGCGCTAATTGTTTTAGCGCATATGGCGCGATCGTCATTTGACACAAGCTCGTAAAAATGTTAAGCTTGAGGTCAATGCCAGACATAAGATTTCTCTTCACTTCTACAAAACAATCAAAAGTTCCACGCATTCTTCCTCAAATGGGGAAAATTGTAAAAAAGATGTTTATTGGTTGTCATGGCAATTAACAAGCAAACTCGTAGCGCCACTACGCAAGTCACAAAAACGTTAAATATTTTTAGTGTGTAGATGTCAAAGGAAAATAGAAGCGAAATGTTTTTGTACTGATTTTCTGCATAGTTCCGACATAATGTAGCATTTACTTGTAGCCATATTGATGCATGTTGCAAATATATTTGTACAGGTTTCTTAGATATACTCGTCTTAACGTTGAGAAGCAAAGCATTATGTGAAGTTATTTTTGGACTGATTAGTTATAGGATACAGTTTAGGCTGGTGTTCTGTGAGGTATTGTAATCTTCGACACTTAGAACATTAAAGCAGACCTTATAATTTGTCTTTCGTGTCTTAACATAATTTAAGAAAGGATATAAGTCTAGTAATTTTGCGTCAATTTTTAAATGTTTGCATAGAAACAAAATATAGGCCTATATGTCGTCTTAGATGTCATTCGGTACCGTTCTGGTATGTTTTATTTTGACATAATTTAACGTTTGAAGCCGTATTCAACAAAACAAATGCTAATGCATTTTTTTGAAATCTAGAAAGCGTCCACACTAGATTTGGCCCCTTTTCTCCCCAGAGAATTTGGAATTTGGACGAAACCGAGCTTTGTACTGTCCAGACTCCGAGTCGCATTGTTGTCCCCAAATGAATTAAACTAATAGGAATACCCACACCTGCCGAAAGGGGAAGCACTATAACATCTAGGCCCAGCCATCCACCCCTTGGGATACCTCGGTCGTCATGACCATACTCCCAAGTCCTAGTTCTAGTCCTCCCTATCCTATGTTCGCGTCCACGTTCAAGTTCTCGGCCTTAAACCAACACCCCAGGGCGAGAGTGTTGGAGTTCGCAGTTCTGGGAATTGCTGAGCTACATAGTACATCAGGTCACTCAATCCTGACGACCCCACAGTTGGTCCACGGGCTCCATGAGCCTAGCCGGGAGGACTGCTGTCGCAGATCCACCGACCATTCCCCTGTTCTGCCTCCAGGGACGTGTCCTGCAGCCGTTGTGAGACCGTCTAGGGCTACAAGCCCAACAGTGTGAGACTTTTAGTACATCCAGGTGCTCATCTCCTGGCGACCCACAGTTTGTCGACGGGCTCGTAGGCCAAGCCAGGAACCAGTACAGTAGCTCCCCGTTGGACTGGTCCGAGCCGAGCCCTGGTGTGCCCCCAGGGACGCCTTCTGCAGCTGTTGTGGGCCAGCACGGAGCTCGCAAGCTCCAACAGATGAGCAATTAGAACGACAAGGCGCTCAACTCTTGCCTACCCCACTAATGGTTCACGAGTCCCTTGGACTTAACCGGGAGGACTGTCTAGCAGATCCACCGATCTTTCCCCCAGTGCACCAGCTGGGGACGTGTTTGGTTGCTGAAGTGGGTCCAGCCTGAGCTATAGTACGTCAGGTCGCTCAACTCCTGACGACCTCACAGATTGTCCTTGGGTCACTTGGTTCCAGAGTTGGCGCTAAGTCCCACGCCAAAGACCGCGCTTCCTCCTTCCTCGAGCTTATCGACCTGGTGGTAATTCCCAGCATTACGCCCGGTATTGTCCCAACCAGCCCGTTCGCAAGACTAAGCCTAGTCGTGCCGCTGCTGTGAGTCAGCCCACTGAGCAATGTAGGCATCCAGGGAGCTCATCGCCCATGGTGCCCCCACAAAGGTCCTCGGGATTAACCAAGAGAAGGGAGCTGCTGATCTCCACAATCTCCCACCGCCTCGCCACGACGGCCGCTGCTCCCGTTGTGGGCCGGGACATTTGAGCTTTAGTACAACAGGGCGCTCGTCTCCTGTTGACCCCACTTATGGTCCGCGAGTCCATCGGACTTGGAAGGGAGGACTGACTAGCAGATCCACCGACCTTTTCCCCACTACGCCACCGAGGGGACGCGATTTGCTGCTGAAGTGGGCGCAGCACGAGCTATGTAGTGCATCAGGTCGCTCGAGTCCTGACGACCTCACAAATGGCCCGCGGGTCCGGTCTGGACCTAGCCGGGAGGAGTGCAAGCAAACCACCGACCGTTCCCCTATCCGCCGCCCGGGGACGCGCCCTGTTGCTGTTGTGAGCACAGCTGGGGCCCGATAAACGGACCCCCAGGGGGAAGCACTATAACAATTGAATCGTCTTCTTTTTCTTCTTTCTACAGATATCCATTCAATTATACATTTACACAATCTTTATGCAACGTGTTCTTAATATGCCAAATAAAAATCAATAAAATCTAAAATGTTCTATTGTCATTCACTCGCATAGTTTCTTTTGTGGAGTGAGTTCTTTTCCATACTACACACCTACGTACAGCTGCCAAAAATGAAAGTGGCCGCAATCTTGAACAGTAAATAATACGAGTATATTCTGAATTCCACTTCGAATTACGATGCTGTTACATAATGCATGCGTTTGTATATGCACAGTTAAAGTTGTTTCTGAACTGTGGCGCTGTCAAGGAACAGCTGTAATGCGCTTAATGATTCAAAGGTTGTGAGTTCAAACTTTTTTCAAGTTTTCACTTTTATTCTGTTTTTTAACCAATCATAATTGTAACTAATTGTCTTGGTGACCAATTTTAATTTATACGACGGATACTATTAAGTCGAATTATCTGTAACCAATCGTAATTATATGACGAATTATCTGTGACTAATTTTAATTGTAAGACGAATTACAAATATGAATGCGATGCTAAATATAGGCTTAATTCGCATTTGTTTCTCAGATCTTCCAGGGGGAAAAAAAAACTGTTTTGCCATTTTGTGGTACCGGTACATGTCTGGAGAGCATGTTACTTGAGACGCCTAAGCCATTTTCCAGGAAGAATGCTTTCACATTTTCTATGTTTTCCATATTTCATCCTGTGAGGTGATCCCATATTATTGCTAGTCCATATCTGACTGTGGGCATTGTTTTAAGTCTGAAAATTTTCATGGCCGTTTCAAGGAATAATCGTGGGAGATTCATGTCATTCGTGGCTCTTTCTTTTAACTTATGTATCTATGTGCTGTGAAAGTTCCTGTTAGTGGCCCATAGTGTAATGCATGTATTGATTGCATCTCTAGCATTTTTCCCCTCTCTGAGTTCTCAAGGCTTCCTCCGTTTCTAAATATCATAGCTTTGATTTTGGACTTGTTGATGAACATACTATTTTGTAAGGTTGTCTAATTGCTTCTTTCAACTGGTCTCGGTGTTTTGATGCTATTATCATGTCGTTAGCATTTTCATTGCTCTTTGTAGCCTCTTTTACTACATCCCATATTACAATATTGAATAATAAGGGGCTCAATGGGTCCCCCCTGTAGTACTCCATTCAGTCTTCTGATGTTATGTTTTACTATGTAGTTAGTAGGAAGGATGTTCCAAATTATCAATGCAATTGGGTGATCTTGCACAATGATTTCTTTTAGTTTCCTTATGGCAACACTTCTGTCCAGTAGGACAAAAATCTTCTGTAATCGATGGACACTGTAAATCGTTTTCTTCATTTTTCTTTTTGGCATCCATGATATCATCTGTTATTTTTGATTGTTTATACAGCATTACACTACAATAATCATATCAAGGATACCAACCACATGTATAAAGTACAGTTATTTTTTTTGTGTTGCTCTAGTAATGGAATAACTTATACTTTTTGTGTATAATAAATGCAATCTAAATTTTTGCTCTGCCTTTTTAATGACAAGCAATTAAAACCATATATTAGCAACCACATGTGTATATACACAATAATTATTTCACATTATCACAACACACGTGAGCCTGGGTGAACTAGAAGTGTCTGTGACTCCTTCTGATTCTTACCAAATTTGATGTAATTTTTATTGTTAGTTATTCCGACTTTTTTGCAAGGAAAATTAAAAGCTGATAATCCAATGTCATAGATCACTTTGAAGAATTTTTGTATTTTTCTAAAATATATGTTGGCAAAATTTCTTGGCGTAGATTGTCACCTCTTATAAATTCCATAAACTGTTAATAAACACAAAAATGTTAAAGTTATTCCAAGCTCTATGCATCCATTTTTCAGTTAATAAAATTTCAATTATAATTGGGAAAACTACATAACTCATATCAGTTTAAAAAAAAACATTGTTATCCCTTCAAGGATGAGACCATTGGCCATTCCGGCTTCACAAGACGTCAACCCATCTTTTTTTAAGAGGCTGAGTATCTTATCTTCTTGCTTGGTACTTGCTCGCTAGTAATGGATATTGTTCCTCACTCATTCTGTGTGTTCATTCCACTTTTGTCTACAATTTATGACTTGACCATTTAGTGGTTCTACTTTTAATTCATTTCTTATTTGTTCATTTCTAATTTTATCCAGTTTAGAACAACCTTTGACTTGCCTAAGGTCATTTCCACCCACTGAATTATATTTATTTTGTTTTCATTAGGACCAAAGTTTCACAACTATAATTCAGAGTAGTTTATTCAGCCATACTGTCATAAAAAGACAGAGTCTGAAATTTAGTTGTATTTACAGACTCCTGGAGATGCCTGGAGTAGAGTTGCATCTCTTGTGAACTTATTGGAGAAGCTGGAACATCATAAAACTATCCTAGTAACTTCTATAAGAGAAGGTAAGTTTTTTTATTTTGTAGTCAAATTTGAATAAACGAATAGTTTATGGATAGTTAAATAATGAAATATATGTACAGTATAATGTTTGTAAGTCTTGGTTGCAGATTTTGATCTCGTTCGATTGCCAGAAGATGCTACTCTGTGTGGTTTTACACCTTTAATGTTCAACGATCAAGAGCCAATCTTCACCAGCAAAGAGACTGATATGGTAAGAATATTAAACTCTACATTAATGCATTTAAGGGTCCTTAGTTTTTTGGATGTTGTTAGCTGTTGGAATTAGTAAAAAAGAAAGGTGAATTGGTGGATTTAGCTTAGGATGCAAACAAAAAGCACAGGGTAACAAATTATGTCGGATTTGGATAAGTTTATTTATAAGTAATTTATATTCTAACGTGTTGTGGATTTAAAATTGGTTAGTAATTTAAGTATGTTAAAATTTGATTTCAAATTGTACGAGTATTTTTCACATAATTTGAAATTAAAATCATCATAATATGAAACATTTAACATTAATCAATACCATATTAGATTCTTCATGCTTAGAGAATAAATAAAAACACTTTTAATATATTTAACATTTGTTATTTTTGTCCATTGTGGATCTTATATTAATTATTAATTTTTTTGAGAGAAAAATGTTTTTATTTTGTAGATGTATTTGGCAATTCATATCATTGGAAAACACTTCCTACAGTCTCTTATGAAGTTTTTAAATTTCAAATGGCGGTACTGTCATTAAAAAAATAAGAATAATGGAATGAAAAGTAAAAGTTTTTTTTTGTATACACAAGATTTTAAAAACTTGTGCTTGCACAGAAAGATCTGGTTTGCTTCCTTCCATGCACAAATATTTCTATGAAAATATTTCCATTCTTTATCATGCAGACTTTTGATTACTTTGATATTTTATCTTTCACTGCTGAATAGTTTTGCATATTGAAAATTAGCCTTCCTGAAAATGTTATTAAAAATAATTATAATTAAATTAAATGTTCTTCATATTATTGTTATTATTATTATTATTATTATTATTATTATTATTATTATTATTATTATTATTATTATTATTATTAGGATGATTGATTTTTGTATTTTTCTCCATATCTTAAAGTAATAACAGGGCACGTCAAATTGAATAAAATAAAAAATAAATGAATAAAAAAATCCTTTCCATAGTGAGGATCTTCAGTAATTATTATTAGAGACCAGATTTTTAGGTTTTTAAAATTGCACTTTTAGATTTAAAAAATGTAAAAGAGGTTTTTTTAAAAGGTAGAATAGATTTTTAAATACAGTTTTATGTTTAAAATCGGCCACGGTGGACTAGTGGTTATGCTCCTTGCCTCTCGTCCCAAGGGTCGCGGGTTCAAACCTGGCCGGGGTCAATGGATTTTTTAGGACGGAAAAATCCAAGGAGCGAGTCCTCCGGGAGGGACTTTAAGCCGTGGGTCCCGAGTCTGAAGATTTTCAGGCTTGTAAAAAATCCTTAAGCCTGAATGAAAAGGCCTCTAAGCAAAATTTACCGAATTTTCCCATCCTAGTACTACCTTGGTTTCCTAGATGTCAGTATGAGGCGGAACGCTGACCACGGGCCACTCAAAAATGACATCTATACAAAAACAAGTGTAACTAAATTAGTATAGTTCAAATTCTTCCCTGTAGGGGGAGAGCGCATAAATCTCTGTAAAGGGAAAACATAGGCTTACAATACAATACAATTTATGTTTAAAGTGTAACAAAAGTTGTCATAAACTGCACAAAGCTTGAAATTAATTATTGGCACCCCGAGTTTTTGACATATTTGTCTAAGGCTTGAGGTTTCTGGTATGGTTGGTTTTCCATATGGTTCTACCCATTACAAGCTACTAGTGTTTGTAGAGGGAACTGAATAAATAACATTTTGAATGGGAATCTTGTCTGGAAACACTGTTGTTTCTGCTGCTGGTATAACAAGTTTGCATTAAGATATAAATCTCCTGCACCTTCCAGGGATAAATTGATAGTAATTTAATGATATAAAACTCAATTAATTACATTATAGAACCCAACATTCGCTAATTTATTGACAATGTACAGTATCAAGGGAAATAAAAAGAAACTTCACTTTCTCACTGTAAGAATAATGTGGAGCAAGTGTACCAGAACATTATTCACAGGTACAATGTGTTCAACAAGCTTGGTGGTTGCCACATAGATCTGCTGTTGTAGTGGATAAGTACTAACCACAATGTTAAGTACAGGTTAGTTTGTGTATAAACAATATTCATACATTCATAGTTAAATATGGGAAATAATATTATAAGGTTTTTGATTTGTAAATTAATGAGTCATTTTTAACATCTTACCTCATATTGTATGTTTCTTTAAACACGGGAACTAGTTTTCAAGAGAAGGACATTAAATGTTGGTTGAAAATGATAACTAGTCTGCGTTTAAAGAAACATAAAATATGAGGTAAGATGTTAAAAATGACTCATTAATTTTTTAATATTCATACAGTTACAAAATGAAGTTTGTTTATTTTTTCCCTTAACATTGGACATTGTCATGAAATCAATGAGGGTGGTTCGTATAAATGTAATAATTGAGTCATAAATCATTAAATTGCAATTGATTTATCCCTGGCAAATGTGAGAGATTTAAACACTTGATGCTAACTTGTTGCAACTGCAACATGAATACAGTACATATCTGGACAAAGGTTTTTAATCAAATCATTTACTGAATAGCCCTAGAATAACTTGCATAAAAATTATGTGAGTCAGTTGTTATTGAGAAGCGAAGAACAAAATGACTATGGAAGTGAAGTGCAAAATATAAATAGAAACAATGGTCAAGGATTTATGGAAGTATAATTGTGATTGTAATGAGTAAGGGAATTGTACAACAAATTAACGAAATTTGAGAATTTTAATGAAGCTAGTGTTGTAATTATTGAAACAAGTTCTAACTGGTGTAATGCCACTTCAGATACTGACAATATTTATGAAAATTTCAAAAAATACAATCCCAATCTTTAGTCCTTCACCTTTATGATGAACTTTTAAAAATATTTTCTTGCATAGATTGCTAAGAAATTGCTGGAGAAAATGGAGAATTTATTAAAATCACAATAAATTTGTCAAATTTTAAATAAAACAAATCTTGGAGTCTACAACTTTCATATAATATGCTCTTAACATAATGTTTAAATAATGTAGGTTGATCAAAATAATATACAAGGTCCAATTTCATACTGAATCTCGTCTAAAACAAGCTCTACTAATGCAATAGTATGGAGAACAATCTATACATTTAAGTTTTTTTTGGAAGTTTCCATTTATTTTTATAAAAATTCTGTTTATGTAGATCATTAATTGAATTTATGTGATTTAAAAAATTGTGAATATCAGCATTCTAATTTTCAAACAATAGAGCATAAAATCATCTATAATTTGACTATCTCTTCAATTTCACGGACTCGTTCACTTCAAGAAATTTATTTCAAACAAGAGGTTCCTTTTAAGTATAAAATACATTGACAGCTGTATTACTCTTTAAATTATTGAGTTGAGATAAGAAATTCAGTTAAGATATCCAATGCTTCGTAATGTTTTGCTGTAAAAGAACTGCAAACTTTTAAAGATGCAAGTTTATTTTTCATAATATTTATACAATTTTCATGTGGAATGGCCCATAATAAGAATTCTTAATATCCCTGTACACACAGTTGGTCACACACACACACACACACACACACACACACACACACACACACACACACACGTGCACTCAAGTTCAGTAAGGCAGCTACATATATATACAGTGAGATCAGTTTAGTAGTGGAAGGCAGATGTGAGGTTTGTGCTGTGCGATAACGAAGGCTTACACGTGCAGGCACGGGACCTGAAATGTGCGCTGACTCAGAGAATTTACGAGTTTACTGCCACAGTCAGATAGTGTACCTTGAGTAGATCTTGATCGCTTTTCCTTGTGAACTGAATGACGTGTATATAATGTATACTAAATGACATGTGTATAACTTATACATTTCAATTTCAATTTTAAAATTTGTATCTTATAAAACATGAGTGTAAAATGAATCATGTGTGTATGAGTGTAAACTGAATAATGGCTAATAATTTTTCTACTGAACAACGTGAATTTATTTATGAACAATATTTATTAACTCAGTCTGCCAGCCAAGTACGAAGGCGTTTTGAAACACAATTCCCAGGTATAAAAATTCCATCATGTTCAACAGTCCATAATATATACAACAAATTTTATAAAGAGGTGTCAAAAATGTATGGACAACGAAGGTGAACAGTTCCAACACCTGCTTCAGTGAAGTTGGTAAATACGACAATTTGTAAAGTAGTTATGAAAATCGTGTGTGGTTGTATCACTGCGATCCTATGCTGTCCGTTGCCCGCCACGAGTGCGTCAGCAGTGTATAGTGAAATCCCCGCGTCTGCCTTCCACTACTAAACTGATCTCACTGTATATATTATATAAAAACCTGTAATACAGTATTACCAATTCAAGTTTCACTTATATAATCATTTGTTTGGAAAATGTGTTTTATAGGATAAACATTTTTATTTTGCAGGAATTGGCCCAGGTTGTTCTAAGGATAAGAAAAGTAGTTTTCTTTGGTACTGTGTTCCTATGTGGAGTCGATCCTCCAGTTCTGAAACTACAGAAGTTTGATGGTGGTTTCAGTGAATATGTTTCTGTAGTGCAGTCTGTGCAGGGTTCTCCATCATCATTACATGAAGATCAGGTTTGTATATTTTCTAAAAATAAATCATAATTTAATCATATATATGTATACATTTTCTTTTTAACATTATAATTCAAAAAGTAAATGATTAGTTGAAATCATAAGTGATATCTTCCCCCATTATTTTGATACTTTAAAATTATGATAGTTTTAAGATGTTTTTATTTAAATTTTACAAAAAAAAAAACATTAAAAGTAATAGAATTTGATTATGCAAATTCTAAGGAGAATTGTATGCATACCATGATTGGTGGTCTAAAGGCTACTATGTTTACCTTTGAATCTGAGGTTCAAGTCCTTCTGGTAGAGATACATTTTATCAGGGCTTAAAAATCCTGATATAACTTCCTTAAGAAAGGTAGAAAAGATCTGAAATAAGAAGCTTCGGAGGAAAATTGTGTGCTCTTTCATGGTGAGCTTTCAATTTTAATAGCAATAGTAATGTTATGAGAGGTTTCATGAGGTCCCGGGTTCGATTTCCAGTCCAACTATAGGAATTTTTCCTGTGTTTGCCCATGGTCTGGACTTTAGGTCAAGTTTAGGTTAAGAACTCTCCTGGCGCTTCATTATCATTTATCACCCATCATATCATTAGGGTAACATAACTCTGCCTTCTAGGCATCCCAAATTCAGAAGTGGGTTACAATTAAGCCAATGCCAGGAGAGAACACCAGAAATGTCGAAATGATAACCTGGGGCATTGAATAAAAAAAAATGTTATGAGAGGTTATTGTAAAATCTACATCAGTCTGACGAATGTTCATATGTGTAGATGTGATATACAATAATTAAAAGTTATAAGGGAACTGATAAATTGAGGCATTGAAATAGGAAACAGTGGAAAATCAGAACAGTGGTTCTATAATGGTCTAAAAATACAGTATGTACCTAGGTAGTTTTCTGGTAGGTCTCCAGGATTTAATGCTAGATAAATTAGTTTAAATTATGGCTCAGATACAGAGTTTGTGTGGTCTGGAAGAAAAATAATCTAATACTTTGCAATATTTATTTATGTAATAACTTAAATTGTAACTTATTTAATTGCTAGATTGGGAGAAAAAGAAAAATCATTGTTGGTGATTTTTTTTTCATCATGTTGGGATACTAAACCTGGCAACTTTTAATGCTTATCTGTAATTGTAGCTTTTGTTTGTAGCTTTCCTCCATCGTTCACTCCTCACACAACATCTACATCACACAAACACTAAACTGAATTTTTCTACAGTTACATATTATCCTTTATAACTATGTTAAAATTCTGTTTACTATATATAAAATAGTCCACCACTGTGGTCTCGAGGTAGTGTGCTGCCTTGTCACGCAGTGGGCCCGAGTTCAATTCCTGGTCGGGACAGGCTCCTGGTGAGGTTTTTTCATGGTTTTTCCTCACCTGTAAGACAAATGTCAGGAAACTTAGGGCCCAACGGTCCCCGAAAATCATCCAGCTATCATTATCATCCTTATCATTATTCACCGGTGTGGAAAACAATGGGAAGCTACCACACCTATAATTCCTTAGTAAAGCTGCAAAAGCATAGCATGAAAATGCTATGATTGCAGTGAAAGACCTGCCCTCGGGCAGAACACTGTGGAATGGAATGTATAAAATACATATGAATGCTCTGTCGATATATTTGTCTGCCAAGCTAAATTAAACTAATTTTATTCTCAGTCTTTCAAAAAAAAATTACGATACAACAAACTCCTGATTATCCATGCGCTTATTATCCGGTTTGCAGATTATCTGGGCATGACTCATTTTACTGTATTTTGTATTGTTATGAAAAATTATTTATTTTTAAATGTGCTACTGTGAACTGTGCTTAGAATCTAGCACAATAGAGTAACCTTCACTCACAACCCTCTCCACTGATGCGTTTAATGGTACCAACCAACATTCTGAGAACACAATACAATTTTGGAAATTTCCGTTGTGGAGTCAGTGAAAGTTTGATGTTACAGACTGAAACCACGGATATGCTGTGGCAGTGGGTTTGTTGCTGGTTAGTAGAATGGTCATTGGTGGTTAGCAGTGTGGTCATCGGTGCTTATTTGTCATCGCTGGTTATAAGTGTGGATATCAGTGGTTACTAGTGTGGGAATCACTGATTGTCATCGCTGGTTATAAGTGTGAATATCAGTGGTTACTAGTGTAGTTGTTGCTGGTTATGGCAACCATTTTAAATAACTGTTGTAACCACAGTGGTCATGACCTGGAAATAGTCCCACTTTTTTTTTCATGTTTATGAGTGAAATAAAATAATGATAATTACGACTCACACCTAAATATGTTTAATATAACATTTTATGAATATTTGTTGCATTTAAGTAGTATTAAAGTGTTTTTGATCAACTTCCACGGCACCGAATAACTTAATTGGATTTTTTTTTTCAATTTTCCATGCATATCTCGGTCCCAATTAACACAGATAATCAGGAGTTTGCTGTAGGTCAGTGCACAAATATCTGAGCGTCACTTCTTTCAGAAAGAAGTAAAGCCTTGGCATGTAAAAAACCTGAAACCTAAATTAAGAGGCTCTGAGCTAAATTTCTGTCCTTTCATACCCGACTATGAATTGTGATCCTAGTGGCCTTAATTGTTAAAGGGTGTTGTTAGTACCCCTACCGGATACCAGTATATTAATTTTTCCTTTCAATAGACATATTGAAGAAACAGAGAGAATATAATTTATTATTATGCCCTCTGCTCTCAATTGATATATGGCTATGGAGGGATAGGAATGGATTGCCAATCATAAATTGGCAAGTGGCATTACGATGTGATAAATTAGTGAATATGTCAATTTGCAGAGTGACTCAGAATTGGTGGTGGAAAGCTTTAGTGAAGATGAAGAGGATGACAGTAGTAGTAGAGCTGATCATAAGTCGCCGATCTCAAATGATGCAGATTCTGATGCACCAGCAGAAATCCAGAACCTCTTACATCGGAAGGAAGAACTGGAGAGGAAACATAAAAAGCAGGAGAAACATCGACAACGTGTACAGGTAGGAAGTCATTCAAATTCCTCTTAATTTTTTATGCTGACATTCAAATAACAATTTCCTGATGACAGATTGTTCATGACATTATTAAGTGAGAATACATAATATAAAAATACATTTATAAATAAACAATAAGAAATTACACTATGAATTAAATTTAAAAATATGAATTAGAATCTCAGTTCAGGCAAACATTTTTCTATGTTTTCATTATTTATTTCATACATCTCAGTGTTGGATAAATCATATTTGAAGAGAAAAATTATATGCCCAGACTGGGACTCAAACCCAGGATCTTTGGCATTTCCAGGCAAATGCTCTGCCGACTATAATAGAAAAATTTACATTCAGATTGGAACTTGCCCCAGTAGCTCAGTTGGTAGAACATTGACCTGGAAAGCCAAAGGTCCTGGGTTCCCAGTCTGGGCGCATAATTTTTGTCTTCAAATATAAAAATTTTTCTGTTTAGTTCTATTAATTAGAATCCTTACTGAATTCTAAATAAAATCAGAAAACTAATCAGATAGCATAACCATTGTGAGCAATGGCATAGTATTGTTATTTATGTAGATATATGCTATGGTTAATGAAACTTTTTTGTGAAGGTGCAGAACCCCTCCACATGATATCATAATCATGTTTGTGAGTTTTGTGACCTAAAATGTTGTATGGCTTTTCTAAAAGTTAGCCCAAATCACTTGGTAGTGTTCCTAACTTTGATAGTGGAATAAACTCAAATGATTGTCATGAATATTGCAAACTTCCTATTATCCAGTTTAATGGGGACCTATGAGCAAGTAAATAAACAAAAATAGTGTAGTTATTAAGACAATTGTTACAAAATTGGAGCTTTATTAGAAAGACGGTCTAGTTAGAACACAATCAGAAAGGGGGTTATCTAAAATTTTCCAGTTCTTTAGCTAATTATGTAACCTGTTGATTATAATATTTATATATATGATTTGTTTACTTAAAAACTTTTAAAAATTAGGAAATTAATTTTTAAAAGTGTAAATCATTTGTTTCTGTCAATCTAATTCTGTGAATATGTGATCAAGGAGTCGTTTTTCTAACCACAAATAGTAAGGTATATTTTACATTTTAAATTAGTTTTTGTATGTTTCAAATCATTAAAAAGGAATGGTTATTGTTATTGGAAACAATAAACTATTTTTATAAATAATAGTAGGTGGAAGAGAGTAGGTTTCAGTGGCAACCAATGCACTTTTTGTTCTTCTGGTTCTGTGCTATGTAGAGAGATGGTATTAATATGGTCTATTTTCAATTTACATGCCACCTTGGCAGACCTCTTCGCATAGATGATGTATTCTTGTATGACAGGAAAGAGTGTACGTTTAAGTGTTTATGTGTAGTGTAAGTGTTTTGTAGTCAGGAAGCAGTCATGCTATCACCTGTCCTAATGCAGCAGATGCTTAACAGATGAAAGTAATTTAATCTGAAATTGAGTTGCTCAGTGGAAAAGAGGCACATGCCACAAATCTGTTGATTTTGAGTTTTTGTTATGATTAAGTAGCTCCTGCCTTCTTGCGTCGATTCCAATAATTATTTACATGGTGGCATGTGTCTATTCTCTAACAAGGAGCATAATAAAACTTCCAGATTCTGAATGCTAGTAATTGCTAGTGGAAAAAAGGCACATGCCACCTTCTTTCTCTTTATCTCAAGTGATTACAGTCTACGTTCCTGATAGATTGGCAGAAATGAAACTAACCAGTCAGAATTTAGTTCCACTACCCTCTGGATCTATAATATTATAGATCTATAGATCCAGAGGGTAGTGGTAATTCTCAAATTGCCTACATCATTTCCAATATGTCTGACATGGATGTTGATGTTAATGCGTTTTCTGAAGAAAAAAAGACAAGTTCATAATAAAAGAAGGACTCGTCATGAAAATAAGTGGAAGAATAATGAAAGAAAAGTCTGAGAAATAATGTACAATAATATGAAAACAGAAATAAGAAGATTGTGCCAGCAAAGGAGTTTGTAAATCGTGGAAATCTGTATTGTAAACTAACATCATGTAATTTTGCTTCACTAATGATTAGTGAGGATCAAAAACAAAACATTTTAAAATAATTCTATCTGCTTGGGGCTATAATAAACAAAATACTTGTTTATTTGGACTGGTGCGACATTATGAATGTAAGAGAGGTTATGCAAGAAGAGAAAATATGAAAACGTAGGTCAAAGGAAGGTTTCATTCAGATACAATGTTCGTATAACTAATATTGAAATCTGTACAAGTGCAGTCCACGGAATATCAAGAAAACATTTAAGAACTGTTCGGAAAAAGTGATGAATGTGTTAGGGAATTTCTGATGATGAAGAAGAGGGCCAATCAACATCAGAAATTCATGTCCCTACACCCACTGAAGATAGAATAAGCAAGCATGGCAATATGCCCAATGCTATTGAAGCTGATGAAAATGACAAGATTCAGAACCATATTTTAATGTTTCCCAGGTACATGATGAACGTGACACTCTAGCTCTGTGTATGGATCTGCTGCAAGCACTGCCTACTCTGTTCATTACAACAAGAACAGTATTTATAAAAGTCAGTTACGGACATATAACTTTTGTTTTCATCGTTGTATTGATTGTGAAGCAGTGATGTGTGTATGGTCGGAAAATGTAGCATCAAGGGGAACTGATGGAGTAGCAAGCTGTATTCTAAAGACTCTAGAGAAAGTGAAAGAAGAATGTCACCGAAAGCTGATTGTATATTCAGATTTGTGTGTTGGACAGAATAAGAACTATATCATTATAGGTCTTAGGTTATACCTATTAGACGAAAAGAGTTTTGATGAAATTGAACAAACAATTTTTCTCCCTGGCCATACATTCATGCCATGCGATCGAAATTTTGGAATGACGGAAACATTGAAGAGAAAGATCTAAGCAGTGTACACTCCTTCAAAATGGGCTGAACCAATAATAAAATGTAAGACAAAAAAAACATATTTTGTAAAGCGAAACATGATGTGGATAAGATGCCTGTTGAAATCAGAAAAGCAATGGTTATTAGGTTAGTAAATGGAAATCATTCTGTGTACATCAATATTCCCATGATTTATCTGAGAAACCTTCCAAATTAAGTTTGCAGAAGTCACGTGGCTGTCCACCATGTCTTAAATAATGTATGTTGCCAGTTAAATATTCCTATGGACGAGTAATAAAAGGAGCAAAATTCCAGGATTTGCAGCGCCTCTTGCAGTTTGTACCACCAATTTATGCCTCTATTTTATAATAGTCTGAGAAGTGATGACACTGTGGAGAGGATCGAAGTGTTGCAAAATGTTATATATGAGATTATTCTTTCAATGTAATCAAATATTATTCACTTGAATATGAAATCTGTATTTACAAGTTTTAATTTCCATTGTTCCTGTTAATTCGGCTTCCATTTTTTTATTGGCAAAGAGTTGCATTATTTGAGGCATGTGCCACTACTTCATTTGCACAATTTACCTGTCCTATTACTTAAAAACACTTAATACTAGGAATATTGTTGTTGTTGTTTTCTAATGGCGAGATTTGACGCTTAAGTCATTTTTTCTCTGGCTTCCCAGTACAAGCGAACAAGGTCCTTAGAGTGTTGTGCAGTTGGATTTAAAGCTGGACAGACTAGAAGGTGGTGTTTGTCCATGATCAGGTCCGGGTCTTTGCATATGACACATCTGTCAGATTGAAAAACGTTTATTCTGTGGAGGTGGTCAGCCATGCAGTCGTGTCCTGACATCAGTCTGAATTTTGCTACTGCTTCCTTGCGGCCTTTATATTTTATTTCTGTGTATAGCTCATCAATTTTTTCCCATGGTTTCCCTCTGGCTGTTGCAATGTTTTCTTTCATGTTTTCCATTTAGAATGCTTTCTTAATTTCTTCGATCTTTCTGTGGAGGTTCGAATTGGGGTGGGTTGTTATCTGTATTTTGGTACCCTTTTTAGGCAAGTCCATCAGCTATTTCATTGCCAACTATTCCGATGTGTGAAGGTATCCACTGGAAGGCTATTAATTTATTTTGGTTGTTGAGGTATTTCAGAAGTTTACGGCATTCCAAGATGGTTTCATTTTCTGGTGTTTGGTTGGAGGTTATTGCTTGTATAGCGGCCTTAGAGTCTGCCAGAATAACAGCTTTTGTAAACATTTTTGTTCAGAATAGGAGGTTGTGGAGTGCTACTTCTATGGCTTTTACTTCACCATCGAAGGCTGTATTGTTTGTGCCTACTGCAACATATTGACTAAACAGATGAGAGTAGATTCCTGCACCAGCATTTTCACTCTTGGTTTTGGAGCCATCAGTGAAGACTCTTAGCCACTCTGGTTCTGGGAACTTTGTACTAATAGTCTCTAAGGTCATTTGTTTGGCTATTGATGGGTTTGTATCATTTTTCTTTATTATTTTGTCTATTGAGAGGGTTGCATTGTACAGTTGGTAATCTAATGGGCTTGGTATTTGAGGTGTTGGTTCAGTTTTGGCGTCTAATTTATGTTTTTGGAAAAGATTACTAGTTTTGTGGAGAAAGGAAGGTTGTGTGATTAAGATCTGGGGTGTTGTGCTTTGAGGTTGGATTGCTTTCGGTAGCGCTGCTAATTTTGTGTGCATGATGCAGGATTTCTTTTCTATCTCATTTTGAATTGAGGGGTTGCCTGTGAACATTATCATAGTTGCAGTGTTAGTTGATTTTACTGCTCCAGTGACTAATCTTAGCATTCGATTCTGGATTATTTCTAGTTTATTCATTGTGGTGTCTTTAGCTGTTACTATTGTTTCTGCTCCATAGGTTATAATTGGTTTCATGTAGATTTTATATGTTTTGTTTAGGGTGTCCAATAAGCTCTCCCATTTCTTCCCAGCTAATCTCTTCAGTATGTATGAGTTTTTGTTCACTTTTTCTTCGATCTTGTTGACATGATGCTCCCAGTTTAGTTTATTATCTAGATGGACTCCTAAGTATTTTGTGCAATTGGATTTGGTTATCGGGCTATTGTTGATTGGTATGTTGAAGGATTCACTTGTGTGTCTTAGTGAGAAGTACTGGTAAAATGTTTTTGACATGCTGATTTCCATGTTGTTAATTGTGCACCACTGTTGTAGCCTTTTTATGGCATTGTCCATATACTTCTGCAGCTGTTCTTAGTGGTATACTAGGAATATTTAAACCAATATTTAATAAGATATTCAATTCATCATCTAATTCAAGATCCTGGTTAAAAAATTAAAACATAATGTCCATATTCCACAAATAAACAACTTTCAGAAATTCCTTGTTTCTGTGAATAGTATTCTTGTGGCATGTGCCTCTATTCCACTGGGCAACTCATTGAGATTCATTTTTTAAATAACTAGTAGACACTGCACACAAGGACATTGAGTAACTTCCAGATTTCTCCTGGAGGTGGGAAGATACATATTTTAGAACTACAAAGGACACTAGGCAGTAACCTAGTTGATGAGATGAATGTCTTCTTCTTCTTTTTCCTTCCAAGTATTAGGCCAAGGCCTGTTACGATCCTATACAAAATTTTCCCTCCAGCGTTTCCTTGGATGGCCCAGAGATCTTCATCCTCTTGGTATATAATTATAAACAGCTTTGGGGATCCGATTTGAACTCATTCTTTCAAGATGGTGTTTCCAATTTAGTTGGTACTGTTTAATATATTCCAAAATTGGCGTAGTCTTCAATTCTTTTAAGATATCGGTGTTCCTTTTCCGATCCCATTTGGTGTAACACGCTGTTCTGCGCATGAATCTCATTTCACAAGCAGTTATTCTGCTTTCATGTTGTCTTTTTAGTGTCCATGCTTCACTACCATAGGTCAACACTGGTCTAGCCAAAGTGTTATATAAATGTAATCTGGTGTTTTTTTTGTACAAGGGATGGTTTCATAACTTGATAAATAATTCCCAAACTTTTTTTATAACTAGTCATTTTTTCAGGGATATCCTTTTCATCCCACATAGAGAGATATTTAAATTGATTAGATCTCTGAAAATTTTATTCTGAAGACAGATTTTACTTTGTGTGGGG
This sequence comes from Diploptera punctata, assembly GCA_030220185.1. NCBI lineage: Eukaryota > Metazoa > Arthropoda > Insecta > Blattodea > Blaberidae > Diploptera > Diploptera punctata. The sequence goes on along the minus strand of JASPKZ010002717.1, from coordinate 38,151 downwards.
TCCTTCCCATGAAATGCCATAATTTTAGTTTTGTTAATTGATATTTCCATATTAAATTTGGCAGCTATTTCTTGTAAATTATAAATTGATTGTTGCAAATCATTTTTGGAAAGTGCCAGAAGCGCTAAATCGTCTGCAAAAAGAATAGAATCGAATTTGAGGTTCCTATTGATGGGTATATATCCCCGTTGTGTTTTCCTCCATTTGTTTATTATTCTATTCATATATATATAATGAAAAGCACCGGTGAAAGTCCACATCCCTGTCTTACTCCAGTGTTGATCTTTTTTCCAAGAAGATAGTTTGCCATCTCGTTTAACAGAGATTCATTATTTTTATAGATGTTGAAGATATTAGTAATATATTGTTATGAATATGTTGCAGAAGAAAATTTTACTTTTTTTTAAATTTGTTCTTTGCGTTAATTTTCTTTTTCTTTTAGATAAATATAAGTTAATCCTGGAATGAAATTTTATAGATTAAACAATGCAAGTAAATAAGTAATAAGGGATTTTCTACAATATTTTTTGAACTTGTAGGAATTTATTTTTATATGTAAAACACATTTAAATTTTATATATAAAACACATTTTAATTTCAAGACCTATTTTGTGAGCAAAAGATAAAAATAAAAAAGATACATAGAAAGTATTAAAATAATGCCAGTATTTAGTTTTGTTGATGGTAGAATCTCATATCATTATCTATATGTTTCGAAGTCCTTCTTATAGGAAAATTAAAAAAAAAATCCTCTTCAGGTACAGATAAGTTCTGTAAAATTATAAAAGACTTCTGAAAATTATAGCTTATATATTTGTGTTTGTAAGGTGGCTCCATGGCGTGAACAGTTAGACACTCACCTCTCACCGCTGGGGTCTCGAGATCGAGTGAGTTTCTTGGTGGACGAAACAGAGTTTGGGCAGGTTTTTCTCGGGGTTTCTCCCGTTTTCCCTGCCACAAATTTCATCCACCATTTCTTCATACTCATCTCATCCATTTTGTTTCATTTCATTCATCCGCCCCTGTGATGGTGTGCCAGGAGTGGTCGGTCGGCACCCTTGTTGTTCATAGACCTCTATAAATATAGGGACTTCATCTTATCTCATCCCTCGACCTGATCCTGAGTTGGACACGAATTGAGGATATTTATTATTTATATTTGTGTTTGTGCAGTCTAGTATGTGTGAGACTAATGTTTCAAATATGAGTTAAAATAGCCACAGCCAATAAGAAGTCGCCCCCTCCTTTTTGGTCTCACAATATCATTCTGTCATTAAGGCATAAACTGATATTATTATGCATATTTCTTTGAGGGACATTTACCTATAGTCCATACTTTATTATGTCAAAATAGATTATTTATAAAATCATATTCTGATGTTACTTTGGTGCAGAGCTGCAGTACTTACACTGGACAAATCCTCATGGGGAAAAACATTCTCATGGAATTCAGCCAGTATGAGATTGGTACCTACCCAGTAGCATGATGAATGAATTAACTACAGTTTGTAATGGCTCCAGGTTGAGAAACCCCACTATAATGGCAGGGGGACCCAATATGCTGATCACATGTCACACCTATACTTAGCTCTGTAATTAACACATGCGGCCAGCAGCCAGCTGATATGCTGATTTTGTTTAGTCTATAAACATGCACTGTTAAGATTTACAAAGTGAAGTAAATATGCTTTGTAGTTGAAGCAAGAGATTTAGACCCTGGTAAATTTCTATTGGGATTGTATTTTTAAAGAAGTTTAAGTTAATATGCTTTAGAGAATATCGAAAAGATTTAAATATTTAAAAACTTTATTGAGTGGAAAGATCAATATGGATAAATCTAGATGTATGACAATAGGGGATCTTCCTCAAGATTTAATATTAGAAGAAAATTTAGGGACAATTAAATACACTGAAGAATATAAGTATTTGGGAATTAAAATTACTAAAGATGGAAAACAAGAAACAGAGATAAGAAACAGGAATTAATGTAGGAAAGTATGCTATATCTGCCCTAAATGGAATAGTATGGGGCAAACATATCTTCAAAGAAACAAAAAAAAAAACTATTTTTAATACAATAATCAGAAGCATTATTACCTATGGAGCTGATGTGTGGGCTTTAAATGCACAAATGAAAAAAAAATTACTCGCCACTGAAATGGACTACTGGAGATGTGCTTCAAGAATATCCACGAAGGATAAAATCCAAAATTCATATATAAAAGGAAAAATGCAGGTACAATATTCAATATTAGATTTTATAAAGAAGAAACAATTAAATTGGTACGGACACATTAGAAGGATGGAAGAAGGAAGATAATCATGGATTGGGAACCACAGGGAAGGAAAAAGAAGGGTAGACCAAATGTTACGTGGATTCAGGGAATCAATGAAACTAAGAGGGAATGGGAAATAGAAGAAGACATATGGATGAACAGACAAGAATGGAAAAATGTGTTGAAACAAATGTGTAGTTAACTGTGAACATAAATGTATATTCATTGTAAAAGCCAGAATAATAAAAAGAATTGAGTGGAGATGTAGAAATAAGAAAATATAAAACCGTTTATAATTAAAATGTCCGACGAATAATTTACTTACAGTATCTTCAATTCTATTGTCTAAAATACATTAATGGACATTTTAAAATTTTCAGTTAAAACTGTCAATATTTTAAAATATGAAGACTTTTAAAGTTTTAACTAATCAGATTAATTGGAATAAGTCACATGTTAATGAGATGAAATTGTATGTTATAAATTATTATTTGTAAAATATTCAGTATTGAATTGTCTCCTAGTGGTGCGGGATAAGTTATTGATAGACATCCCTATTGTGGTAGAGACCTAGATTAATGGAGTGTATCAGACTCTAATACTATGTGAACAGAAAAAAAGATACAATTCAAATATTTTTTAAAATCAGAATTAAAGTGGGTGGTAACACTATGAGGTATTTACATTAATGAATGAGTTGGAGAAAATGCTTTAACATCTCTCTTCATAAAGTTGTGTGTCTTCAGGATACTGGTTTCAAAAGTATAGTTTTACTTCCATCTTCAGTCAAACTCCAACTGTCGAAATTTTGCCGTTAATGTCATCTTCTGAACTGCCATCTGGTGTCGATTTTACAAACTTGGAGATCAAATTATTCTTGTCAGGAATATCAAAATTAATGGCTTTATATTTAGTCTTCTGAATGTATATCTTTTCCCAAACTGTCAATTCCAAAGGTTTTTTCAAATGTTTCAAAAGTTTAGTTTTTCTTCCAATTTTGTGGTTCTCTAGCAAATTATTAGTCCACCTCTGTGGTCTCGAGGTAGCGTGCTGCCTTGTCACGCAGTGGGCCCGGGTTCGATCCCTGGTCAGGGCAGTTTTTCTGGGTGAGATTTTATCGGGGTTTTAGACAAATGTCAGGAAAATTTTAAGGGCCAAACGGTCCCCGAAATCATATGGCCATCATCATCATCATCATCCTTCACAGGTGTGGAAAGCAACGGGAAGCTACCACACCTACAATTCCCTAATAAAGCTGCAAGCATAGCATGAAAATGCTATGATTGCAGTGAAGGACCTGTCTTTGAGCAGAATTACTATGGATCGATAGCAAACTATTAGCAGGAATTGCCGATTTTTCAATTTCACTGTTTTTAATATTCCTAAAGTGTTCTTTTGTACGAGTTTCTAAATTCCTTTTAGTTTTCCCAGTACAGTAAAAGCTCCTTATTTGCGGGGGATATGTTCCGCAAATATGCCGTGAATACAGAAACTGCGAGTATGGAATGGTAATTTTGTATGGGTATATAGGGGACATGTTCCAAGGTTCCAAAATGAAAAAAAAATTATTAAAAAATCAATTAATGAGAGATTTTGAACAATTTCTATTAATTATTACAGTCAGGTTTAGGCAAGGACTTAAAGAACTTAGTAATTTTTTCCTATTTTGCCACTTTTAAAAGGTCTTTCAATTAAGATTGATATTCAGCTGTGAATTCTGCGATATAATTTCTTATTTTGTCTTCGGATTCCTTGATTCATTAGCATTGAAACAGCATGATATAGACGCAAATGACTCGCCAACACGTATAAACGGTCAAGCATTTCTATTTTTTCTTTAAGCGGCAACATTATTTTTTTCTCTTTTTTGTACTAATTTTTCTTTCCTTTTACTCGACATTATAAACTAGGAACAAAGCAGAAGAGACACGTGTTATTCAATCAAAATAATTGCAACGAATGACAAGTTAAAACAATAATATACCAATGGTGGTGATGGAGGCATTTATCAAAGTACATATCGGCACTTGAAATACGACAACAGCTTTTAACAGTGAACGTTAGGGTTAGTGACAATATGGTTTGTTTTGTTTTGATATTTATTTGTCCATTTGGTTTGAATCACTATTTGTAAAAGCCGCCTTGGCACCTGCCTGCAGTATATAAAAAAACACACCTGATGGTTAATTAAGGACACTAATCCTTCTAATGTACCAACTGGATCCGCGAATACAGGAATCATGTCACAATTTTTTAACCCACAAATATTGAAACCACCAAATAAGGAGCTTTTACTGTATATACTTTATTGCAGTCATTGCAACTAATTTCATAAATTCCAGATTTTTTACTATCTGGGACATTAACTTACTTATTAGTTATTAGGAGATTATCGAGACTAAATTTGTTAATCGGTGTTCTTGAATTGTTTCTTTTCTTTTGAATCAAGTTGTAGCGTGGTGTATTCTTTAATTTTTTTTTTTCAACCTCTCTAACTTATTTATTATCATCTTCTTTCCAAAACCATTTGACATAGCTATGTTTAAAATGTGTTTGTATTCTTTCTTAAAATTTTCTTCACTTAATGGGATGTTTGTTAATCTGTATATTAAACTGTTGAATATTGAATGTTTATGAGTGATATGATTAAAACCTGAAGATTTAATGTAATTATCTGTATGGGTATCTTTCCTGTGGATATTGAATTCAGTCTTTTGTTGATGTTCATTCCTAATTATCTTCAGGTCCAAAAATGGGATTTCATTATCTTTCTCTAATTACATAGTAAATTTCAGAGATTCGTCCTGTAGGTTAAGTAATTTCAATGTATCTTCTGTATATTTTGAATTTATTACTGAGAAAACATCATCAACATATCTGTACCAACATTTAAATATCCACGTACATTGGTGATGTGACATTCTAGATACCACATAAACAAATTAGTCAAAAATGATGACAGTGGATTGCCCATTGCCAAACCCGAAATCTGTTTATAAAATTTTCCATTGAAGGTGAAAAAAAGAGTTGCCAGTACAAAGTTTTGTTAAACTTATGGATTCTATTTCTTTTGTTTTCAATTTTAGGGAAATTAGCCATTTTTACAAAATATTTAACATTTTTTCTGTTGGGATGCATGGAAACAAGAAATAACATCAATTGTTAGGCTCTATTGATTTGTAACTTAATTCTTCTTTTAAGTGATAACATGGAGAGCCAATATCATTAACTATAGGTCTCATCTTCTCTCCATCTTTGTGAATTTTAGGGAGACCATATAATTTTGGATTTTGTGGACTAGGAACTTTTAGTTTGTAAACATCTTGTTTGTTAAGAGTATGTTTCAACTTTTTAAAAGTATTATCTAATGTTTTAATTGTTTTTGGGAGTGGATCCGTTTTTATTTCTTCATACTCTTTTGAATCTAACAAATTGTTCATTCTATTAATATAATCAGATTGGTCTAGAATAACTATTTTATTTCCTTTATCATCTTTTGAAATCATTACATTTTTGTTGTTTATCCTTTTTCAAGGTATCCATATTCTTTACTGCTATATTATTTTTTGGGGTGTCCTTTATATCTTTCAAAACTTTTTCACTCCCTCAGGGGTCCTCATCTAGGGGATGTGTGGATGGCGACCACAAGGTGCCCAAGCTGAGCAAAACATTTCTTCCACTTACTTGTGTTTTGCACTCTTTTAACTTTACTATCTAACCTCTCTTGGTTAACTCTTGTTTATTTCGACCCCGACGCTATTAGGGAATTTCTTCTTTCCTTTATTTTCTTTTCTTCTCCAGAAAAGCCTGACCAGAAACTATAAGATGACAGCCTCATCACTGGTCTTGCCTTCCTTTGGCCAGCAACCAATCGAAGGGACTATTATTATGCTTTCAAGTCTTATACGAGAATTTCCCGGAAGGATCAAACTAATGACGACCAAATCATGAAAAAGGACAACTCTTAAACAGTACCAACTAAATTGGAAACACCATCTTGAAAGAATGAGTTCAAATCGGATCCCCAAAGCTGTTTATAATTATATACCAATAGGACGAAGATCACTGGGCCGTCCTATGAAACGCTGGAGGGAAAATTTTGTATAGGATCGTAACAGGCCTTGGCCTAATACTTGGAAGGAAGAAGAAGAAAACTTTTTCACATTCTTGTCTAATTAAAACTTTATTTTCATTTTTTAAATCAGCAATGGCAATTTTAATGTCAGCTATGCAATTTTCTAACCTATTTGAAAAATTAATACAGGTTTTTAAACCTTGGTTCAACAATTTATTTTCTTCTTTAGTCAAAGCTACATTAGATAGGTTGACTGCATTATCATTTTTTTGTGTTATCAATTTTTGTTCCTGATTATTGTCTGAAATTCCATTTATTTTATTATTAACTTTGTCTTTATGGAAATTTTTGGAACTAATAACTGTATTCTTTTTCCGAAAAAGGTTCTTAAATTTCTTATTTTGTATTTGAAGAGAAAAATTTTCGCCTAGACCGAGACTCGAACCTGGGACCCTTGGCTTTCCGAGCCAAGTGCTCTACCAACTGTGTTTTAATTTTCTTCTTAATTACAAAATTCAAACAATAAAAAAATTGTTTAACTAAGTTCTCCAAACAAATATCTCCAAATAATTTGGCCAATTTCAAATGTAGGTGATACATTTCTAAATCCAGATTACAAAGATCAGAATAGAATTTGTTTTTTCTCGTTTTAAAACTTTTTTCTCTGCAATTATTTGTTGTTTGTTGTTATTAAATGTTAAAATTTTTTCTATATATCTGCTGAAATTCTTCTCTTTTTTCCTTTAAGTTTGGGTATTAAAAGTTGCCGGCATATTCTGATCTAACGTATTTACATAGGTGACATCCTTTAAATGAATCGCTTAAATCAGATCAAGTAAACAAATCTATATTTGAAATAATATTATAAACAGAAAATTTATATATATACCATGAGGAATAGTTAAAAACTACAAACCCTTCTGGAATTTAAAACTAGAAAGTATGGAAATGAACCCAGATCTCGCTAAAAACAGAAGATTCAAAATATGTACAGAATTGGAGAAAGAGGGACAGAAAACATATAGATTTATACATAATATACAAAATAAAATAGAACAACAAACAATGATCTACATCAAGAAACAAATTACAATAAACACTATGTTAATACATTCACCTAGAAACAAAAAAAAAAACAATAAAGGAGAATCTAAAGAATTACATAAAATCAAGAAACAGTACAAAATATATGTTAATAAGAATTTCAACATGAAAACGTTAAATGTAGCCATTTGTAGTTTAAAATCAAACAAATCTCCAGGAGCAGTAATACACATGCAGAATTTCTCAAACACCTTGGCAATAAAGACAAGATCCATTTACTTTACCTGTATAATATTTCCTGTGACACAAAAGTCTTTGATGATTGGAGAAAAGCTATTATAATACCTATTTTGAAAACAAAAAATCAGCAAATATTTTCTCAAATTACGCCCAATAGCACAAGTAGAGTAATTGTAAAAGCCATGTAAAACATATTTCAAATTGATTAAATTGGTATTTAGAAACCAATTTACTTTCACCCAACCAAGCTGATTTAGAGAATTACGATCAACAAATTGTACACCTAAGTCAAAACAGTTTCAACAGAAAAGAAAAGACATTCTGGCAATATTTGTTGATATACAAGGAGAATATGATTCTATTTGGAGATATACATTATTAAAAAAAATATAGATTTTAGGTATTAAAGCGGAATATGCTACACTGGATCAGTAATTTTCTCATCCAATGATTCATCACCACAAATTATAACAATCATCTCTCTAGGTTCCAACAAATGCATTGAGGTTTACCACAAGGTTCTGTACTTAGTACCATACTCTTCAATAACTATATCAGTGATCTACCTGAACACATAGAAGAATTAAAAAAAACTAATAGTTTGCTGATGATGTTGTAATGTGGGTCTCCAAAACAAAGAATCTAAATCAACAATTAATTATCACAGCCCAACAATCAGTAATACAGTTAGAGAATTGGACACCCCAGAACTTAATGAAGATAAATATACAGAAGGCATATTTGAAGAAAAAATGAAATGAAAAATAAAAGCATACAGAAGGAAAATTATCTAATATTTTCATTAGGAAAAAAACTGCTACCTAGTACTCTGAAATTAGGAGAAGAATTATAAACTGAAACCACGTAAAGCAAAATAATTAGGAATAACCTTTGACACGAAATTAACATGGAAGAAACATATAGAGAACAAATGTAGTAAGATGAAAACAAGATTACCATCATTAAAACAATTAGGAGGGAAAAAGTGGGGTTACAATACAAAAACTCTGAATACCTTCTATCAAATGTACATAACCTACCCTTCATTATTCTTATGAAATCCTAATAACTATATGAATCTGGAAAAACTTAATATATTACAAAATCAAATCCTCCACCTGATAACGGGTACTGCTAAAACATCATCGATCACTGACATGCAAATCTTAACAAATAACCCAGTATAGCATTTGAAATTGATAAAACAGCAATCATGCAGTATGAAAGATTTTTAAGCTAACCCAATAATAACTAGATTCAAAGAAAACCAGAAGTATGTTTAAAATCTCAGCAAAGCTTCTTAACCCTTAAATTGGCAATGTATCCTGCAGGATTGCAGGATACAACAATTGGTTTAATTTATTTAATGTTTTAAATGAAACGGAAGAAAATAAACAAATAAAAATAACTTAAATGTGTGTCGAATTGCACAATATGCCAAATATAATAATAACAGTTATGGTTGATTTCGTTTTCACTGCGGTCCGCCACATTTAAATAACTGATAGGAGAAATTAGTGTCTTGCCAATTTAAGGGTTAAACATAGTACAAGAAATCAAACAGAAATTACATTTCCACATTCTAAAGAAAATATACGGATAAGAAACAACCCCTTAGAAATTGAATATAATCTTCATTTAACAGAAGACATCAAGGAATCTAAAACTTCCCCATTTATCCTAAAACAAATGTCACTGGAAATAATAAATGGATGCACATTTTTACAGATGGTTCCAGCACTGGCAGTGCAGTATGTCCACTTTCTCTTTTTATTGTAAATTAAATAAAGTTTCAACAAACTTTGTGGGCGAAATTCTAGCAATTTTAAGTTTACAAAAATCTTTTATATCACATCCAAAAGTTTATGAAGGTTGTAATTCTATGTTACTCCAAAGTGGCCATCCTTGCTATAACACAGGATACAAGACCCAAGAGCATCAACATTATCGAATGACATAAAATAATAAAACAGGTATCCTGCTTACATAAAAAAGTTGTACTTCAATGGAATCTGGTCCATTCTGGATGGCAGGCAATAAAGCAGCTGATTTTCTAGCCACGAAAGGTAGTAAAATTGTCTCCAACTCATCTTCTACTTCAATTTCCTTCCACTTTATCAAAAAAAAAGTTATAAAATAAATATATCAATAAACTTAGAGAAGAATGCACCACCAAAACATCTGGAATGGAGAAATTTACAAACTTACAACATTACTACATTACAAAGAAAATCTGCAGTGGCAACATTCAGACTGCTAACAGGACATGACTCTCTAAATAAACATCTGCACGGATTTGGTATAGCAAATTCACCTAAATGTTCTTTTTGCAATTTAAATGAAAATATGGAACGAAACCATCATCTCTGTCAAGTGCTTGTCATTAGATATCAACCAACCAACAGTCTCTATATTTAAAAATAACTAAACATTCATCATTTTCTTCAGACTACATACTCAATCAACACTTTTAAAATTCATATTACCTACTCAATGAGAACACACCCGCAGATCTAAACCCATTGTACAACTTATACAACAACATCAGTACCAGTTAAAATACAGAAGATGAAACATTGTTTTTTGAAAGGCCTCCATATTTGAACTACTTGATGAAGTTTAATAATTTAGTTGAGGACGACTGACTTACCAGGTACCAATTTTATATTTACTCTCAGACTACATACTATTAAGTTGGCTTATTTTTGACTCTCCTACTATGTGTATATGTGTCTGAGAGATGAAAATGAAGATAAGGAAGTGAAACCTATTGTTGACATTTTGTTAAGCACCAGCACATTCTGTATGTTCATGTATTTTTAACGAGTTCCATATAATCCCAAATATTTTGAATCATCAACATATTTATGAAGTGGAGATTTTGCGCGGGCAAGTTTTGCAAATCTGGAGATGTGTTTTCTCTCTAAAAACCTCGTGGGCTTCATTGTACAACAGTCTGTTAATAAGTGCTCACTGGGTGTGAAAAGATGCCCCACCCCTTCTAATCAACTCTATGTCGGATATGTCAAGGTATGACACTGCTACTCGTTTGTCAGTTGTGTTGTTTCATTAGGAGTGCATATATATGCGGCTTGGAGGGAGACCGCCTGTTCACACCTAGCGAGCAGTTATTGACAGCCGTGGTTTATAGGCTTGAAAAAGCAGAGAGGCGAGTTAAAAGATTACCTGTTTTCATGTGTTTTGTCGATGGCGGAACATCCACGCAAAAAACACGAATTCTGACAGAAAGTAACAAGTCAATCTGATAGCTCCGTGTTCTAGGCCTTGCTATGGCGATTGAAATAAGTTTCGGCTATTCCAATGTTATTTGTTTTCGACACTTTCAGTTTTTGTTTGCACCCTATTAAATCGTTTTAAAGCTAATTTTAAGAGTAATCTAGATTAGGCAGAAGTCGCCACTGATCGAAGGACATCTTGATTCAATGCCCCATCTGATGGATAAATCAACATCGTTAGTAGTCTATATTATGAAGTTTTATACTGTATAGGGGTTTTGAATTTAATCGAAGAGTTTAATATATAAAATATCAATTACAAATCTTACCGTTTGCCAAGGTTGAAAATTCTTGTATTGAACATATAAACTTTGCTGAAACTTTGTGGTGAGATACCTAAAGCCACTATGGAAGACTGACAGAATATTTAAAAAACATATGTGCCAAAACTATCAACCTCACACAGTAATATTGATAATTAAGGATATGTATTATGTCAATTTATGGTTGATTGGCTCTGTATGCTACTGCAGTCATTAAGTACATGGATTATGTTTGTTGCACTATTAACATATCTTTACAGACACACAGATCCTCATCCTCCCTCAAAATAGTAGCCTTTAGCCGCTATCCATGTCTGCAACGTCATTGCAGCTGTTGAAAAAAAACTTTTGAAAGGCATTGGCAGGAACATATATTAGGGAATTGATGTGGCAGAGTGCTCGGGCGACTGAAATCTACGCCCTTGTAGTTTTTATTTCAAGCGCGAAAAACATGTTGTGATACCAGGTGAGTGTGGAGGATATAGCAAAAATACGACATTGCCATTCTCCTCAAACAAGTACAGGCCGTTGTTGTACAGCAGCAGGTAGTTTTTACTGCGTCAAAGCTCAGGACACTTAATCGAATTGAATCGTGTAGAAGGCGAAGGATGCTCTTATGCCTTAGCTGGTTTGCAGTACTCCCTGTATGAACAATTCTGCACGAACAATTTTCCATAAGTCGAAAAAAACAGTTCAAGCATGGACCTGCCTTCGTTGTGATACTGTTGATTTCCAGGTGACCGATTGACGACTCAGCTGGATCATATAGAAAACATGTTTTGTATTATGTTACAATCCGACTGAGTAATACCCCATCTTCGTCAGTACTTCTGTCTAGGTCGTCACAATGGCCACGTTGGTGTTGCGTCAAGATGTATAGAACATAGTGTTGCCTAAGACGCGACATGTTCAAGCAAAGTCAGATGCTGCATGGCCATCTGGTTAGCACACACCAACGTTGCAACTTCTTGGATCTTCGGTTGAATGTGTGCTGTCGTTGGCCGAACATTTCGCATATCGTCCTCTAAACTCTCTGTTCTTCACAACGTTTTACCTGAGATTTCAGTCGTCCTCAGCGTAATGAAGTTAAGGAAGAGCTTAATGTGTACGCATTATTATCTCTAAGGCTGAACTACCTAATTTGCATATTTTTTGGCAGATCTTCAGGTTTGCCCATTGCTCACAACTGCTAAATTCTCAATTTGGGTTACTCACAGTTAACTGCCCTTCAAAACAACGGCCATAGTTCTGTTTATCGTGTATACACGCAACTACCTCTTGCTGGAACGTGAAAATAATTGATAATGGTATCTTCTCGTTAGGCTCTAGTTTAAACCTGCGACATTTTCTTCGAATCCACGAACTTAATAATTATACTAATTTATTAATGAGTTAATATGATAATATTAATTCTTCAGTGGACCACTATAAACACAGGACTGAGAAGACTGAGTGGTGACAAATGTTTGGCGCTGCATCTGGAACCAGTTGCAAGTCTTGGCAGCCAAAATCCATGGTGATGATCGTTATGGAGTTTAACCGTGTTTAGCGGCATTGAAGTGTTTAGCCGTGTACCGGTGTAGATATGAGCAGGGCATCGTAAACCACGCGGCCGAAATCCGGCGGCCCGGAATGATCCAGGCTACTCTAGTTGTAGCACAGCTCTCATTTCATATAGGTGGACCATCATCCGGGGAGGGGGGAGGTCTGGTAAATATTGTTCGATAAATAGTGCGTCGCTGTAGCTTACGTCCTATATTGCGAACAATTGGGTTTTCATGAGTAATGATGCGATGGAGCACAATGTGGTCACAATATAGGGCATGTGTGCAGTTCGGCGATCCTAATGTATAGCGGGGCCGAAAATATAATTTTGAGGCATTTATTTTGTACTAGTGGTCGCCCAGCTGTCGAAATTCGACCACAATTCATTCAGTTTTCAAGTTTGTCACAAATACGTCATTATGCATTAATTTTCGATTTATTTTTAAAAAAATACGAACGATAGGAAATATGTGGTATAGCTTGGCTAAGCCATGTTTAAAAAACAATAACATGTCACTTGACGTTTGTATACTAATTAAATTTGCATTTGGCCTACTGTTATGTGTACGGGAATACTTCTTCTTTGTCTCTCACTACAACCCGTCAATGTTCTATGTCGAGGCATAATGGAAGTAGGTGCGATATGTAAAATATATAGGCCTATATATAAAAATTTGTAATCAAATTACTGAAACAAAGATTAGACAGGGTTTAACTTAAATTTGAATAATAAATTGTATAACTTTTTTAAATCACTAATAATAAACCACTAATAATAAATACGCGAGAGTAAGTCAACTCATATTGCTGCTGCACGATTTTCTTTTTACATCAATGCACTTTCAGTATGAATGTAAACAAATGAATGAGTAATACCCATAAATTCCTTAGAGACAATTTTATTTTGTTTAATTTAATTTATTTGTAACACATTATGCATACATTTTATTTGTCTGCACTCCTTCTCTATATGAACTTTAATTATGCCAAATTTCACACTCCTTTGTGCGCGCAATCTGCTTAAAAAGGGGTACAATGTTTTTCCTTCACGTATTTATATATATTTTTTTTGACATTTGGCAATGAAGGCAAATATGATATGAAAAGAAAAAAGAATGCTTGAGTCGGGATTTGAACTCGAGTCTCTAAAGTCTGTACCTTTAGCGCTCTAACCAACTGAGCTACCCAAGAATTCCAAGACAAACATACAATTTTCTTATACATGTAGTATTCTCAATTCACACAAGAGGTAGCGGAAATATCTTTCAACTGCCATCTAGCGGCTAACGTAACAGTTAAGCAAATTATTAAAGAGAATATTTACTTTATAGCAGTAACGCTTGTATATATAGATATGATAAATATATTTTTGACATTTGGCAATGAAGGCAAATATGATATGAAAAGAAAAAATAATGCTTGAGTCGGGATTTGAACTCGAGTCTCTAAAGTCTGTACCTTTAGCGCTCTAACCAACTGAGCTACCCAAGAATTCCAAGACAAACATGCAATTTTCTTATACATGTAGTATTCTCAATTCACACAAGAGGTAGCGGAAATATGTTTCAACTGCCATCTAGCGGCTAACGTGCTTGGAATTCTTGGGTAGCTCAGTTGGTTAGAGCGCTAAAGGTACAGACTTTAGAGACTCGAGTTCAAAACCCGACTCAAGCATTCTTTTTTCTTTTCATATCATATTTGCCTTCATTGCCAAATGTCAAAAATATATTTATAATATCTATATATACAAGCGTTATGCTATAAAGTAAATATTCTCTTTAATAATTTGCTTAACTGTTACGTTAGCCGCTAGATGGCAGTTGAAAGATATTTCCGCTACCTCTTGTGTGAAATTGAGATTACTATATGTATAAGAAAATTGCATGTTTGTCTTGGAATTCTTGGGTAGCTCAGTTGGTTAGAGCGCTAAAGGTACAGACTTTAGAGACTCGAGTTCAAATCCCGACTCAAGCATTCTTTTTTCTTTTCATATATATATATATATATATATATATATAAGGTATGATAAGAAAAATAAATGCCTGGACGGGATTCGAATCCCGTCCACGCATTTATTTTTCTTATCATACCATATTAAGCTTGCATTGCTCAATGTTAAACATTTAATTATAACATATAATCTGGACTTTCTTTTTGTGGCAACCAGCGAGGATACACATCCATACAGCAACATACTATGGATCACAACTTTGTAGAAAGTAAGTTTGATCCTAGTAGATAATGAGATAATGTAGGTGACTTGAAAAAGACAAACACGGGGATTCCTAAATGTCTTGTGTATGGATATCAGAATTTTTAGTTCTTAGGAGAATATTTCGTACATTGGAGTGTTGTTAACTTAAATTTAACTATATCATATCTTATTAGAGAAAATGACGATTTTTTTCGGTACGGAAACTGAATAGAATACGGACCTATTTAGCTAAAAAAAAAAGAGATATAGAGAGAAACACACGTTTGACTGAAAACACCAAAAGTATTGAAATGAAGTGCAATACACTTTTTAAAAGTCAACGTTTATGGAATGAAGTATTGTTTAAAATCAGATTAGGCATTGAAACGAACTTTTCTATCACATGGTTAGAAATACGAAGAAAAAAATGAAATTGTTACATAAAAAATGGGATAATTACAAGATTGAGTATTGTTTACTAATCAACATTTCCATGGATATTTTAATGTCTAGTATCGTTTTAGCGTGCTGCCTTGTCACGCAGCAGGCCAGGGTTCGATTCCCGGTAGGGGAAGGCTCCTGGGTGAGGTTTTTTTCGGGGGTTTTCCTCACCTGTAAGATAAATATCAGGAAGCTTAGGGCCAAACGGTCCCCGAAAATAATCTGGCCATCATCATCATCATCCTTCACCGGTGTGGAAAACAACGGGAAGCTACCACACCTATAATTCCCTAGCAAAGCTGTAAAGCATAGCATGAACATGCTATGATTGCAGTGAAAGGCCTGCCCTCGGGCAGAATTACTATGGATGGATGGAGCATAGTTTAATTTTTTTTTATTCAATGCTCCAGGTTGCCATTTCGACATTTCTGGTGTTCTTTCCTGGCATTGGCGTAATTGTGACCCTCTTCTGAAGTTGGGGCACCTAAAAGAAGGCAGAGTTAAGTTACCCCGATGATATGATGGGTGATGATGATAGTGGTGCGGCAGGAGAGTCCTTAACCTAAATTCCAGACCATGGGCAACCACAGGAACAATTTCCTTTAAGGACATTTTTCTATGGTTTGACCGGAAATCGAACCCGGGACCTCATGAACAGTAGTCAGAAACACTGGCCACAAGTGATGAGGCTGGCCCCGTTTTAAAAATTAATCCAGTCTATGAATGTTAACTGTCAGGCATTTACATTGTAGTAATATTTCTTCTGGATCTTTAATTTAAATACGTGATTTTGATTAGTTTAAAATTCCTGAATGTTTTCATAAGTAATGCCACGAGTGATTTCCAAATTATCGATAAATTCACGACTCACGAAGTGAGGAGTGAATTTATCTAGAGAATTTGGAAATCAAGAGTGGCATTTGTTAGGACTATTTAACGAATAAAATTAAGCTGTTTACTCACAAATCATTATTTAACTATAGTTATTTTAAAATATTTATATATTTAATGTAAACGGCGATATTTGAAAACAAATGAGAAACGATAGGTACGCTTCTACGGCTTCATTTGTTTATCACTGCAACCAGATCATACTATTTATTGCCAAAGGAACGCAATATTGTAAGGAGGAGCTTTCTTTAATATGGTAATTATAACACTGATAAATATTTGGTGAAACACGACTCTGATTGGTTGTAAAACAGAAATCAGAGAAACGTGATTGGTCGTTGACTCCCATTTGGGGCATGAGTTAAATAGTCAATCAAAACAAACAATGTTGCAAAAGTGGTGTTACTGCTAGGGACAAAAGTTACATTAATTGAACTTTGAATTTCTCATATAAACAATATTTATTGGCTGCGTAAGGTTTGAGCTTGGTTTGAACACGCATTCACGCACGCACATGATGATACACGGACTGGTTTGTGAGATATTAAAAAAAAAACTTGTGTCTATTTTTGTACAGCCAGCGTACCGTAACATGCTGGCGGCTGCCATTGCTTCTTATACAATGCCAGGTGTGTGCTGTATCATTATTATTTTCTCAAATTATATCCATACAGCGATCATTTTTTCATTATCATATAATTTCATTTTAAAATGATCGTTGTTAACTGCAGTGGTACCTGTCTTGGACAACATTTGTCTTTGTGCAATGAGTATCGAGTCTGGCTCTAAGGTTCTTCTGTCCCATCCAAGTCCAATGCAATTTTTAAAGAGATTTCGAGAATCCGACTTTCTTCTTATAAAATGTTAAAATCCGACACGGTCCGTGTCAAATAAATATGTGGACCATGGATATAAAACATATTTTGTAATGAAAATGCGAAATTGTATTGTTAGTGATCCCCGATTATCCACATTAATATGAAAATATTGCCATGTGTAGGAACTCCTCATTTTGAAATCGTTATTAGTCTACTAATAATTTCAAAGAATTGCCTTGCCATTAGAAAACATTGACTCTTTAAGGGAGGAAACGAGTATTTGAGAATAAAGTTCTTAGGAAAATGTTTGGATCAAAGAGAGATGAACAGACAGGTGAATGGAGAAGACTAAGTAACAGTGAACTACATGGTCTTTATAGGAAGCCAATAAGAACTGCTAAGTCTCGTATTCTACGATGGGCAGGACATGTGGCACGGATGAGGGATGAAATACGTGCATGGAAGCTTCTTGTAGGAAAACCAGAGAGAAAATGCCCAGTTTGTAGACCAAGAATGAGGTGGGAGAATAACATTAACTATAATTTGAGGGAAGTAGATTATACGGAGAATGGTTGGAAAACATTAGCTCAGTATAGAGATGTATGGAAAGCTTATGTCCGCGCGGCCATGAACCTACGGGTTTGATAGTGCCAGTGAGTTAGTTAGTTTGTGAATACCGTAAGCCCCTACAATGGCATTAATCCAAAAGTCAGGTATGCTAGTCTAGAACTCCGGATCTGGGTTTGCGGATTCGATTCTGGCCAAGATTGATAGATTTTATTTTATTATTATTATTATTATTATTATTATTATTATTATTATTATTATTATTATTATTATTATTATTATTATTTGGTTCGAAAATATCGAGGACACGAGTTTCTTCGGAAATTAAATTAAAAAAAATTATGGTATCCCTGTCGCAGAAATGTGTGGATTAAAGATCATTCGGATATACAAAGCAGATGTACAAGGGTAGACAGAATATTGAAAACACCATCCAATTCTTCATTGGTTCATATTGGTTTAGGGCCTCAATTAGTCTTTAAAACATCTGCAATTCGTCTTAGAATTGATTCATACAACTTATACATGTATTCTATGGGGATCTTTTGCAATTATTCTATCTATTCACTCATGGATAATTTATTCTAATTCGTTAAGAGAGGGAGGGAGATAAAAAAATCTTGCCGTTGTTCTGGTTTAAAGTCACGCCTCATTGCCTCAATAATATTCAGGTCTGGACATTTAGTTGGCCTCTCCTACATTCTCTTCAAACCCGTCTTTAACACAACAAGGAGCGAGTAGGGACATTACAGTATAACATTACCTGAGGGGAACAGTATTTGTATTATAGAGTGCACGTGTGCCCCTGGAATGCCATCATAGATCTTAGCAGTCTCTTTGCTATTCACTGAGGCAGTAGAACGTACAGAATATGAGTATATTTTTGCCCAAACCATTATTATCCTCCACCATGTTTACCTATAGGCTCTAAGCAGTGTGCATTGTAAGCTTATTTTGGTGTTCTCCAGACATATATCCTACCAGTAGTAGGGAAAAGTATAAATGTTAACTCATCCGATCATATTACATTTTTCCAGTCATCAGGAGTCCAGCACTTGTGTTCATAACACTACTGCATCCCCCCCCCAAATCCAACCTTAGTTTCATCATCACGGGGAGAGGATCAATGATAATTAGGGGGTTGCCTGATAGGGAGATGTAATGTATGCCTCTGAACCACTAGAAGGCGCAGCAGGAACCGCGAACATATCGCCTAATATATTGACTTGGGTTTCACGGCCGGAGTTACTATGATGATCTTGCAGAAGATTTCCGGGCTGTTGGCCATGGTCTTGAGACTCAAGACAACCTTTGAGGATGCAGGACGCAGTCTCTGGCGAAACGTTGGGGAACTACAAGCCTCAAGACCATGGCCAACAGCCCGGAAATCTTCTGCAAGATCATCATATCGCCTAATGGAAACAAAGAACCAGGCTAGCAGTAAATTTGAGGCGTCATCCTATTTCTCAAGGAATTAATTAAGTGAGCAAGACTGATAAAATGATGCCGTTTTCGTAAACTTTTGAAACTCACAATGGGTTAAATCAGGTGAGCACTATATCCTCTACTATTCAGTTTTGTACTAGAGAATTTAATCAAATCTTAAGTTGATGAAGAAAGCCAACAACTCAGTCGTATTAATAGGCTGTTTATGCTGACAATGTATCATCATTAGACGATAGCAAGGAGATATTTAGGACCTATATTCACATTCTATTGAGTAAGAAATTGGGACTGGAAGAAAACATCAACAAAACTAAATAATGTTCACACACAGAAATACATTATATAGGCTAATGGAAATGTAGAGTTATTGACAAATGGGAGACATTTTTGAAGAAGTGGCTGCATTCAAATACATAGGAACAATATTTACAAATAGGAATGAGACGCACAATGAAATTAAACGTAGGCTTAATAAATCTGGAAATGCCTGCTGTTATGTATTACAGGGACTCTTGTCCCGAATTGTCTGAAAATATATAGAACTGCTATTCTCCCAGGTTATATTATATTGATCCTAAACATGGACTCTTAATGTAAGAGAGGAGAAAATTTTAGGAGTATTTGAGAATAAAATTCTTACAAAAATGTTTGGAATAGAGAGGGATGAACAAAGCGAGCTACATGATCTTCATAGGAAACTAGAACTAATAAGAACAGTTAAGTCACGTAGATTACGATGGACAGGACTGACACGAATGGGGAATGAGAGAGGGGCATGAAAGTTCTTTTATGAAAACCAAAGGGAAGATGTCCAGTTGTTAAAACAAGAATGAGATGGGTGTATAATATTAACCATGATTTGAGGGAAGTAGATTTTACAGGGGATGATTGGAAAACGTTAGTTTAGGATAGGGATGTGTGGAGAGCTTATGTTTGCGCGGCCTTGATTCGATTGTGGCAGTGAGTTAGTTAGTTACTACTATTAGGCTTATATTGCAGATCCAGTTATTTATATGTAGATCCGAATATTGATCTTTTGCTTTACGGTATGATACACATTTACTAATATTAGAGAATAAAGTTCTTGGGGAAAATTTTAGACTAGAGAGAGACTTCATAACAGTGAACTAAACTATCTTAATGTTGTTCTATAATAGGACTACGATAGGAAGGACATGTGGTACGAAGCGGGAAAGAAAGTGGGACATGTGAACTTGCACAGCGAAAGCGCTTAGCAGGAATGAGGTGGGGAACAACATTATCCGTGGTATGAGGTAGGTTATTTATACATGAAATGAATGGAAAACATTAGCTCAGAATAGGAATGTATGAAGAGTGACCATTAACCTCCAGGTTCGATAGAGCCAGTACGTTATTAATTAGGTCTGTTGTATGGCAAAAATATATATAGGTCTATAATAAATTCTATGTATAATTTCAAAAATATAATATTGCATATTTATATATTGACACAATAGGTGATAATGTGGATTTAGATTTTAGAAGAAATAAGCCTACAGTTGATCAGATTTTTAGTATAAGACAGATTTTAGAAAATAATTGGGATGTAATGGCACTGTGTATCAACTAAATGTAGACTTCAAAAAGGCATACGGTTCAATTAAGAGGTAGGCGTTATATAATATCCGTATTAATTAAATAAAAATAAAACGTAGTTTTATTTGATTTTCATATTTATTACACCAACTCAATTGATTATATAATATCCTGCTGGAGTTCGAAATCCCTAAAAAGCTAGTTAGACTTATTCGAATGTGTCTAAATGGTACAAAGAGTATGGCGCATATAGGGAGGAGAAAAGATTACAATTATTTGAGAATAAAAGTGTCAGGAAAATGTTTGGACAAAAAAGAGCGATGGACAGACAAGCGAATGGGAAAGACTACATAACAGTGAGCTATATGAAACCAGTTAAGTCTGGTAGACTGCGATGGACAGGACATGTGGCACGAAAGGGGATCAAAGAGGGGCATGTAAATTCTTTATATGAAGACCAGAGGTAAAGCGCCCAATAGGCAGACCAAGAATGAGATGGGAGAATATTATTAATCATAATTTGAGGGAAGTAGATTGTACAGGGGATGATTGTATGATAGGTATGTGTGGTGAGCTTATGTCCATGCGGCCATGAATCTGTGGGTCCGATAGTTCCAGTGAGTTATAATACTCTAAAACTATAATAATAATAATAGAACTAACTCCATGGCGCGACAGGCCTAGAAAGGCCCTTGGCCTACCAGCCGGTTACTGGCTTCACATCCACATGTGCTAATCACTAGATAATATCATAGTGACATTTGACCACAGTTCTAGGTTGTTTTGTCAATCTGGAGCAGCCATTAAAGTAGAGACTCAAATTTCTCACAATGGTGGATGGGCACCGGTCCCATACTGGTCTAAATTTCTTGAGAAAGCGTTTTCCTCAATGGAGATTCGAACCAGCGCAAGTCTCGTAGCTGTGCAACAACTCATCATGCCTTAAACCGCTCGGATACGGCGCGGGTCTTATAATAATAATAATAATAATAATAATAATAATAATAATAATAATAATAATAATAATAATAATAATAGTAATAATAATAAATAATAATAATAATAATAATAATAATAATAATAATAATAATAATAATAATAATAATAATAATAGTAATAATAATAATAGTAATTGTAATTATAATTGTAATAGTAATATTAGTAATAGTAATAATAGTAACAGTAATAATAATAGTAATAATAATAATAGTAACATTAACTATGATTTGAGGGAAGTAGATTATACAGGGAATGATTGGAAAGCATTAGCTCAGGATAGGGATGTATGGAGAGCTTATGTCCGTGCGGCCATGAACCTACGGGTTCGATAGTGCCAGTGAGTAAGTAAGTAAGTAATAATAATAATAATAATAATAATAATAATAGTAATAATAATAAGAATAATAGTAATAATAATAGTAGTAATAATAATGCATTCAAATGAACTCGTATGGCTGGCTACTTTCTGCACTATTCTAGGAACTGTCACTGTCTTCACGTCCCCTCCCACTTCATGCCTCTCGCCTACGAGAGCAGAACAACTTGAGCTCGCTCCCTAGAGTCCAATACTCAATGGAGTCCATGGATCCCTTGTTATAAATGTATGGCACTTCAATAAATAAGAGTCGTCTGAACAAAATTTGTTGGTCCTTTCGCGGCCATACTTGAATTGCGATGGTCACGTCCTGAGATGCTAAAGAGCGTCATTAAATAAAATAGTAAGTCAAGATAACGCAAAATTTTTAAAATGTAGTAATAACAACAGAAAATCGGAAAATCTGCAAATTGATGACATGCAAATTAACACAGTAGAATAATTTAAATACGGACATAATGCATTAGAAGAGGAAATTAAGGAAAGATTGGTAAATGGGAATAAAACTTACTTTGCAAATAGAACCTTATTTAAAAGCAAATTAATATAAAAACAGCAAAAATAAGGTTATACAAAACAACTCCTTAGACCAGTAAGTACATATGCTTGTGAAACTTGGGTCCTAAAGAAACAATAAAACATAAATTATTAATTTTTTAAACGAAAATTGTAAGAATAATATTTGGACCAAATAGAGGAACTGATAACTGTTGGAGAATGAAAACAAATAACGAACTAAATAAATTAATTAAAAATCAGAATATATTAAACCATATAAGATCTCTCAGAATTAGTTGGTTTGGACATTTGATAAGAATGGATGATCAGAGACTGGTCAAGAAGCTCTATAAATGGAAACCTATAGGAGGCAGAGCTGTTGGAAGACCGAAGATCAGATGGGAGGATGACACAATGAACGATGTAAAGAAAATGCAAGTGACTAATTTGAATATGGCAAGAGACAGATTGACATGGAGGAGGATTGTTGAGAAGCCCAAAACTTTCAGCTTTGAAGTTTTCGCCCCTTATGATGATGATGATGATGAGTAGTTGACTAGTTGAGGAAATTGCAGTGTTAGAAAGGAGTGTCTGAATTATTCCCTATCCCTATCCAGGAATATCTAGCATAATTCTCTCGTGAAGACTGAACTTGGATGACTTGTGGATTGTTAACAAAAGGAATATCAGTGTTCGTAAATACATCGCGAGAGACATTTAAGTTAACGTGTCGAAAGATATGCATGGATACTTTGATTAGAAGTGGTTTGAATGGTTTACCTCTCTTCATGCTTCAAATATGTATTTCTGTTGCCATTCAGTTTTTTAAAACGTTCCGACATTTTCCAAACTCTATATATGATTGATCTCTTATCTCAAAATATTTAGATTAGATTAGAACAATGTACGGACTCGGGTTATCAATGCCATAACACGGCAGCCTTATGTAGGTTCATTGTATTTTACTGTAGTTTGTAATGAATGAATATAAATTAAATTCATTCTACGGTGTTCCTGTTTTCGACACATCATATACTTTTCTGGGGTGGGCCCAGGGTATCGAGGAAGAGCTACAACTCTCCCTTTCAGCCTATTCTGCCCTAAATTGTCACATACGCTCAAAGTAGCCACATATTTCACACACCTGTGGTTTCCCAGACCAGATTATTTGAGATGAGGTGAAGGATGATGTTAAATGAAGATCAAATGACAAGATAGAGGAGAGAAAAGAAGTGTAGAGTGTTGGTAGGATGAAATTCGGGAAACGGGAGAACCCCGAGAAAAAAAATCCCGATATGGCCCAACATCAGTGTTCCTCCGAAATTGTCAGGATTCGAGTCTGTGATCCCAGTCAGGACAGTCACGCATCTACTGAGACGGTATTTCAAAATAGTAAGTCATCTACGTTCTGCATAATTTTTACCCTATTACGGCTTGATACATACTAGATGTAGGCCTACTGTATTACAGACAACTAGGAAAAATTAAACGGTTATTTTAGATGGAAGATTGTATCACACTAATAATAAAAAAACTAGTGCTACCAATGAATATCTATAATACATTCTGAGAAATAAGTATATAAACTTCTATTGCAAAGTACTCTATTCTGCTCCTTCTTCTGACTTGAATCCTTTTGAATTTAATAAGGATGTTTATAGGGCATTGTGTACGCAAACCCCATTTTGTTTACACTGCAAGTGGGCGTACTGAACGACTTTCAAATGATTCGGCTAGAACCCGGCAAGAACCACGGGTGTTTCAAAGAATTTGAATTCCCTAATTTGTTGGATAAATATAATGTTCTAAACTTGCGGTATTTTATAGAACACAAGTAATTTTACCTTATTGAACTGTTTATCACGTAATTTTTAACTCCAAATAAATTTCTGCATTGTTAAGTATTGGCATTAAAGTCATGCATTTGTTACTTGTAATGTGTACGTTTTAAATTGGAGGCTAAGGGTTTTACATACTACATAGTATAACGATTTTTATGTAATTTGGAGGAATTTGCATGGGCAGTGAGTGTGTAAATATTCAGAGCGCGTATAGGTACAGTAAAGTTTACCGTAATTCCCAGAATGTGCGATGAGTAACTTGGACATGGTGAGGTTTCTCATTATTTGTTCTGTGAGAATTAATTCACAATTTGCCACCCGGTCATCCATGTCTATCCATAGCTTGGCAGAAACCACGTGTGTAAGTTCATTAATCCAGAAGGTTGCAGCATCAAATCGGAACAATTGTAACTTTCACGTAGAATTCTTGAAAATAACGTTTTTAAGCTTTTTAAATATTATTTTAAAGTTACATATTTCTGCGATGAAACTAATTGCGACACCACGGTATGAGCCTCTTTATCTGGGAATTTTGCTGGGGATATGCTTATCATATTCTGGAAAACTAATAGTACACAGCTCTAAGATACGACATTGAACTCCTTTAATTTCCTACCCAAGAAACATGTTACGGGCGTAAAATCGTTCAAACTTGGAGATCGAACTTTTGACCTTCAAGTTTTAAAACCCATGTGATGTCTGGGTTAAGTCATCTTTCAATAGCCGATTTGTTTTATATTGTGACTTATAAGAAATAGGAAGATCGCAGGTAGATTTATATTACTTATGTGGACATTAAGATTTTAAAAATAAAAAATACTGGAAGAATGAAGCTCAGAACAGGGAAGCCTGGTATAAGCTTCTGAAGGCGGCCATGGGGCTGCCGAGCCATTGATGATGATGATTACACATCTCATTTTGCATTCTAAAGCCTAGTGGCTACTTTGACGGATTCTTGATAAGATTCGCGAATTAAAATATGGATATAGTCAATGGATTTTAGGACCTAAAAATCGTGAATAAGCTTATAGTTTTCTTTGGAAAGGAAGTAAAGCAGTGGACTCCGTGTCTTAAGTTAGCCTGCTAGTTAATAAGATATCTCTGACAAAATATATTTTCTTTTACGCCCAGCTTAGAATCAAAATGGCAATAACCTGAAGCTTTAACCAGTATCGTTAAATAAAATGCGACCAACCTACTCGTAATAGAAATAAGCAATGTTAACTCATGAAATATTTAATCTAATCGGGATTAGTTGGGACCGGCATTGAAAATTCAGGAAATCCCAAATTTGAATCCCATATGTTAGCGCGGAAGGGGGTGATTTTTGCATATGATTATCAAAACGGTTGCTCTGTTGGCGTGAGAACAGAGATGTGTGGGTGGGTGGAGTCCATCACTACAGTCGTCTGGGTCACCAGACGTTGTCTGCACATGCGCAACCATGGGTGACCACATCCCAGAGGACATTGGCTTTCATTTTATATTGAAAATCCCCAGAAAAAAGTTAGTTCGTTTCCTTTTTTTGTTTTGTTTTCATGTTTAAAGATAAATCTGTCACTCTATCAACTTTTCTGTGTGGAGATTCCACAATTCAAAACAGTGCACTATATTCAGTGCTTAATAACTCTCAAGTTATTCACAAGATATAAATCCCTTAAAGATTAACTTTTAGTTATTTTAAGTTACTCGGATATTGCCTGCGGAGGCATATGAATATTCATAACATCTGGAGAAACAAGTATATATATATATATATGTGAGGACAAAACTGATTTGAAATGAGGCATGGAAAAATAATTGATAGTGGCTTGAATAATAGGTACAGAGAAATGTATAAGCTATTGTAAAATCAGGAATAAATAAATTAATACGATTAATAAAATACCCTGCATGAACACTAAGTAAAAGTGCATTAACAGCTGGGTATACTGTATACAGGGTTCTCATTTAACTTGTGCGCCTATGCTATTTTTTTTTTTGGAAGTTATTTTAGAAACAGGGGCTAATGTAATTATGAAGATTGTTTCATGTAACTCCATTCTTGTTAACGATAAAAGTGACGTCATAACTTTTTTCAAATTCCGCTACATAATTCATACGTTGTATTTTAAGAAGAGTTCAATAATGTATTATAATGTATTTCTGATTAACATATATCGTACTTTCAAACTGATAATTGTAAAATGAGCAGGAAGTCACATTCCAACACATTGCATATAAAATCAATGTTGTTTTAATCAAAAAGAAAAGTGCCGTAATGTACCACGTTATCCTATAACATTCTGTATACAATGTTCATACAAATACGAGAATTGAAACCTAAACATTTAGCGACACAATACGTGGTCTGAGAATCACAGAAGATGTTCCAAGTGGTAAACAACAACATCAATACACAATTAATTGAAAGCGTTCCCTGAAAGACCGTATTCCTGCCTGAAGTGCTGCCGGCCGAATGAGCTCGCACAAGCCTGTATTATGCGTTGATGCACGTTTTCTGGTACACAGTGTTTTTTAGAATTCCCTAGCAGGAACAGGAGATTCGGAGAATGTACAGGCCAGCAATCTACCGATCAGGACATTTTCTGTATTGAGAATCGCACGTACTCGTATATATCACATTAATCTCTCTATCTCAAGAGTATACTTTCAAACTAACCAGGCAGAGTTCGTCTTAGTAATGTTGTATTCAGTGCCGTTTCGCGTATCGTCGATAAAATATGACTCGGTAATGACATTACCAACAACGCCACACCAAACACTTTCCACCTTTGTTGAAAATACACTTTGCGGAACTATTGTGGTCCTGTATAATAATAATAATAATAATAATAATAGCTTTATTTTACCTGGCATAGTTAAGGCCTTAAGGCCTTGTCTGCCACTCAACCAGGTTTTTAAAAAATACAAAATACAAAAAAAAAAGTCTTACAACTACATAAACAATTACATATTATAAAAACAATACAATACAATCAATATTTATAATCTATTTTGATTTACTCTAAATTTAACGAATTAAATATATAATATGTACAAGGTATAAAAAAACGAGAAAAAATATTAATGACATAGTATAAATTTAAATAAATAAAGAGAAATTAATTATTAGACAACAGGTAACTGTATAAGCGTGACTTAAAGGTGCCAAGTGTGCGGCAACCCCTGATATCTTGAGGAAGGAAATTCCAGTAGCGGGCAGAGGCTACTGTGAAGGAAGTAGAATAAGAGGAAGTGATATGAAGAGGAATTGTTAGCAGACTGTTATCTTGTGACCTAGTGTCAATATTGTGGTAAGAGGATAATTTCTCAAATCTGGACGCCAGGTAAGTAGGAATGTAGGAATTCAGAAGCTTGAAAAGTAGTGAAAGAGAATGCAATTTACGTCTGTCAGTAAGACGGAGCCAAGAGAGGTTATTAAAGTAACGGAAGTTTAACTATTATAAAATTGATACTTTATAATTGATAATGAGGACTAGAATATGATCGTTGGGTCCCATCTTCTTTGATTCATTTCTTCATTTTAGTGATATTTTGGTGAAATCGGTCCCACAGTTCTTCCCTTCCAGGTTTATCAGGAAATATAAGTCTAAATGTGAATGTAAGAAGTGAATGTTCAGCGACATACGTCAACTAACATATTTGCTTAGTATTGTCTGTATTAACTGCCATAATTGTCTGCTTTGTGATTCATAAAACCTTGTGACAGACGGAAAGGATTTCCTCGTAGTTAAGTTTCTTCTCTAAAATGCAGTCTTATAAATTTTTATAATTTGTGGCCGACGAACATTTTTGCTTTTAATTTAACATCACTAATTTTAAGGAACAAAGCCTATAACTATCAAAAGGCTTTGCCACTCTTATTTACAATTTAATTTTTTAACCATATTTTTTAGCAATGGAGGAAGAAATACATACTCTTACATCAACTATATGTAGACTTCAAAAAGGCATATGACTCAATTAAGAGTGAGAAGTTATATAGTATCCTGCTGGAGTTCGGAATTCCTAAAAAGTTAGTAAGACTTATACGAATGTGTCTAAATGGCACAAAGAGTAGGGTGCGTATAGGCAAACAGTTTTCGGATGCTTTTGAAATTCACAGTGGGTTGAAGAAAAGAGATGCACTATCTCCCCTACTATTTAATTTTGTACTAGAGCATGCCATCAAATCTTTAGAGGATGAGGAAGGCCTACAACTCAATGGTATTAACAAGCTGTTAGTTTATGCCGATGATGTAGTACTATTGGCCGATAGCGAGGAGATACTAAAGGCCAACACGCACACACTACTGAGTAACACTAAGAAATTGGGACTGGAAGTAAATATCAATAAAACTAGTAGTAGTAGGACTTTATTAGACAAAAAGTAAGATATTTACAATATTATTTACAAATATGGGTCGCACGGGCAGTAGGCCGTACGTGCTGTTGACAGTCCGTTACAATAAAGTAATAATTGGTACTAGTGTAAAGAAAAATAAACAACAAAAAATCAATAACATTACAATTACATAAAGAAAACACAATAATATTACAATTAAATAATAACACAATAGCATTATACACTAATTAATTTATATATAATTGTTAAGAATTAATGGTATTGCATTTTGATAACATATATTTATTCATAAATGAGTGTTGTCCTTATTTTCCACGTTTTGTCCAGAAATTTACCGAGGTTTATCCAATTTTCTGGATTTACCAATAAGTCGTAGCATGCCGATCTTTCCCGATAAAACTAAATATATGGTCACACATAGAAATGTATTATATAATGGAAATGGACAGCTAATGACAAATGGGAAATTTTGAGGAAGTGGCTGAATTCAAATGCCTAGGAACAATAATCACAAACAGGAATGAGATGCACAAGGAAATTAAATATAAGCTCAATTCTGGAAATGCGTGTTATTATACATTACAGAGGCTCTTGACTTCCCAACTCCTTTCAAAAAACGTTAAATTGAAAAAAATATAAAACTATTATTGTACCAGTTATATTATATGGATGCGAAACATGGACTTTTACGTTAAGGCAGGAAAGGAGATTACGAGTATTTGAGAATAAAGTTCTTAGGGATTTTTTTGGACCAAAGTGAGGTGAACAGACAGGAGAATGGAGACACTGCGTAACAGTGAATTACATTATCTCTATAGGAAGCCAGATATAATGAGAACAGTTAAGTCCCGTAGACGGCGATGGGCAGAACATGTGGTACGAATGGGGAATGAAAGACATGCTTGGAAGCTTCTTGTAGGAAAACCAGAGGGAAAACGCCCAGTTGGTAGACCAAGAATGAGGCGGGAGAAAAACATTAACTATGATTTGAGAGAAGTAGATTATACAGGGGATGATTGGAAAACATTGACTCAGGATAGGGATGTATGGAGAGCTTATGTCCGCGCGGCCATGAACCTACGGGTTCGATAGTGCCGGTGAGTTAGTTAGGTAGTTCACATTGAAAGTTAATGTTTTGGCAATGCTCAAATAAGAATCTTCTAGATGATTGATAAGTTGCCGCGAAAACATTATTACGGCAAAACACTTGTATTTGTCTCACACATTTAACTTCACATAACACGTTACGCAATATTATCTTGGTACCAAATGTTTATCTTGTTTACTCAATTTAGAGCAAAATGTAATAAGTAATTTAATTTTTTTAATCGATGTTTGGAGTATTTTTGCACGAACTTCTAATTTGTGGTGTTAAAGCTATAAAAAATTATTCTACATTGTAAAGTTTATGAAGTTTTTATTGCAATCAATTTAACTAGTTAATTACAGAATAACTAGCACTTCTCATGACATTTCTACATTCAAAACTAATCGCTAAATTGTGAATTTATTGTCTCCCGAATTACCAATTATAGCATTATTTCCTTTCTTATAGCAGTTGTAACGAGATATGATCTACCTACCATATGTGCAACCAACATAATAATGATAACACTCATGCAATCCACAGATGTGTGTGTGTGTATATATATTAAAAGACTTACATTAAAGAAAATATCCTTAAATGTGGATTGCTTTTAATACACTTTATAGCATTCGTTGACTAAAAGTGGGGGAATTTTTTCAATGTCATATTCGTAATCAGCAGCAGCGCAATCGAATAACATTACAATGCTTATTATTCTTACCCATGCACAGTGATCCGGAATCTCAAAAATCCGTGAAAAATCGTAATTTTTACTTGTCGTTAGAGGGCCAACGTGAACAGTCCTCTACACAAGTATTTGGGGCACCAATCTGCCAAAGAAATGACTCTACACTAATTATTAGATCTAATTTTTGGACCGCAAAGTTGTGTATCATAAAAACGGGATTTTATGCCACATTTTGGACACACTATTAACACTTTTTGTGATAATTATTTTAATGTCACTGACTATAATTGTGTATATAGACTTGTATCCTCATATGATGCACAGAAAAAGGTCCCACGTCTGAACTATAATAATATTAATAATATTTATTTCGGACTTGGGGGGGGGGAAGAAAAACTGAAGTTATCTTGAGTTACAAAACTTTCGCCGCCATTTCCCACGACGATTTTTAAAGCCAAGTATACTTTAAAGTGTTGCTAAACTGACACGAGTGAAACCTTTCGTCAAAATTTCCTAATTTAGATTTACACAGCACATTAATGAAATTATGTGGTGCCGATAACGCATCACCTTACATTCCGTGCGCGTGTGAATTCTGGAGAAAATTACACAATCACTGAAAGCTGATAGAGAGCAAAAGTGCAATTTGCATGAAGACAGTTCCTTAAGCTTGTTAATATATGTACTTGTCACACGTATTGTCCAATTGTGTAATTGGCGGTCGTCTCTTGTGGGATTCTACAAATCTAAAGGGAAATGTACGAAATTCGCAAAAAAAAAAAAAATCAGGTGAAGGTCGAAATAATCAAACATTTCTTTCAATTTGTGTTAAATTTTATAAACACTTGACAGCATCTCTGAAAATTGTGTGAAGAAGATTCGAATAGTTGTGTCGTGGTTCTGCAGCAACATATTTAACAAAAGTGAAAATTAAGTGTTTTTAGTTCCTAGTTCACCTGCTCCTACGCGTTCTGAAAAGCAAAGAGGAAGCCCTAGTGTCAGTTTTAAAGATAGTAACAACAGAACTAAAAAAAAAAAAACGAAAGGCTGAAGAATTTCGACGTGAAAACTCGCCCAAAGAACTCGCTTTTGCAACTAAAGTACATTTAATTGAGCGAGGAGAGGGAAAGGCATCGGGACTAGTAAATTAAGCTGTCTTAACAACTCCAACAAGAGTACAAAAAAATACTTCGATTTTCGGAATCATAATAAACATCACAACTCCAAGTAAAACCTTACAACGAAAAAAAAAAAGATTCGTTAATTATTCAAGCTTATTTAAGCCAGATGCAATATAAACTTATAAGATAATAAGCAAAAGAAAGCATATCCATAATATAATCGTATCCTTAAAAGTAAAGGACTATGCTATGCTAGTAGATCTTTTGCAGAGGTGCAGTTACAGAATTTGTTGGATCATAAGAACCTGACGTATAGTTGAATTACAAGATTGTTCTTATCAACATTATTATTATTATTATTATTATTATTATTATTATTATTATTATTATTATTATTATTATTATTATTATTATTATCATTATTATTATCATTATTATTATTTTCTAAATGCATATGCTTATCTGTGATTATAGATTAATCTATTTTTCAAAGTACCTCGCAAAGCCATATTCCTAAATCTCCTGGTGCAAACTTATTTCTATCGTATCTCAACATTTTTTGTGCTTTTGAACAACACTTGTTTTCATGCTTCATTTACACAGTTCCTGCGGCATAGTGCATAAAAGTTAACAATTGTACTGAACTATATGACATGGAACAAATTAGCTTAAATCCTTAGGGTCCAGAACCATATTATAACTAGAGTCCTGACTAGGGAAGAAATGTAGTCTCCCGCGGCAGTGTAGTTGAGTTTGGGGTATACCTCGGTGTCAGCCGACTTAATTTATGAAATAATTGTAGTCCACATGCAAACACGCGATTGTGATGAAAGGAGACCTTTAGTTTAGACTGTTGTATTCTTTATGTTTTAGGAAATTCTACGTGGTTCCATAGTGAGTGTGGAGATA
Source organism: Diploptera punctata (assembly GCA_030220185.1). Lineage (NCBI taxonomy): Eukaryota > Metazoa > Arthropoda > Insecta > Blattodea > Blaberidae > Diploptera > Diploptera punctata. Next base: position 5,631 of record JASPKZ010002717.1, on the reverse strand, counting down.
GAGGTGAAGCCCCACAACCTGGTGCCAGATACAAATTGTTTCATTGACTACCTGAACCAGTTGCAGATTCTGGTGAAGGCTGGACCCTCGCCCGAACACTACTACACCCTCATGGTTCCTCTAGTTGGTAAGTACATTAGCTTTACATTAAATATATTAGACTAGCGGTTCGACTTGAGAACTCCTTCCACAACGTTCTGAGTTGGGTGAACCACTGACTTTTAAATATACATACAGTAGACATGCATAACATTTAATTCCAAGCAAAAGGTTTAATAACTTTAAATTAACGTATCCCTTAACGGTTAAAACCTAAAGTTACTCTAGTTACGGCTTAAACATTACACAAAGTTTAGGCCTAGTTGTAATGAAATCAAATGCATTCCTAACGTTGTTACATAATTGTAAATCAGACATTCGCGGAAAATATTAATTTATTGTGGAAATAACGTGATAATTTCCCGATGTTACACATATGTAACAAGGGGCATTATAGGGTTAACTTAATTTAATTTTAAAATAATAATAATTACAATTATAATTATTACAATGCTGCAGAATTGATGTAAAAATAATAGACCTAACCTCGGAGAAAAGTTCTGGCAAAAACCCCTTGAAATATTTTGCGAACCCTTGAGGTTCGGTAACCACAGGTTGGTAAACGGTGTATCAGATTATGGGGAGTAGTTAAGGCAAGAAGCCTTGGCGCAGAGCTACGAGACTCGCGCTGGTTCGGGTCCCCATGGGGGAAGAAATTTTCTCATGGAATTTCGGCCGGTATGGGACCGGTGCCCACCCAGCATCGTGAGGCATTTGAGTAGCTGCATAGCGACTCCAGGTTGAGAAGACTAGCTATAATGGCGGGGGACCCGACATACTGACCACATGTCACCCCTACACTGGCTAGATGATCGTCTGCCTCTGTGATTAACGTATGTGGATATGATGCCACCAGCGGGATGGTAGGCCAAGGGCCTTCTAGGCCTGTCGCGCCGGAGAGAAAAAAAAATAGGAAGTAGTGTGTGTTGAAGATGACCGATAGGCATGTCGGCCTCATCTCCAAGTTAACGAAAATCTAGTTTATAGGCCTACTTCCATCCTTACTATCTCTCGTAATCAGATATGTTCTAAAATATGAATGCCACTTTACAATTCATTCCAGAGTATTTTATATTGTCATTCTTGCACTACCTGCATTTTCCTAAGCGGTTTTATTAGCATTTATATATTGATACATAGGCAATGATTGTACATATTTTCGTAAAAGTTAGCGATTTCCAAATTCTGAGTTCTCTGGTAAATATAAATCCAAACGGTTTAATTACTATAGTGCTCGCGGGGCACGCAGTAGCGTAGTGGTTAAGGCACTGAGCTACAAGCCGGAGGGTCGAGGGTTCAAGTCCCGTTGGGGTCAGGATTTTTAAACTGACCCAAACCCTCTGGCGGCACTGTGGCCGTGGGGTCGACTCAGCCTCTAACGGAAATGAGTACCAGACGCTTGTTCTGGGGGTAAAGGCGGCCGTCACGCAGGGCTGACAACCCGGCTGACATAAAGTGCCGATTGTCTAGAAAAAGTGGGAGCCTTAACCTCCTACTACCCCAAGGGCCTCCGGGTCTGTTGTGGGATCACTTTACTTTACTTTATTGCTCGCATTAAAAGGACTTTCGCGGCTTCAAATCCGGTAAGAAAGTTATGTCTAAAAGAAAAATCTTCGCATTTTGAATTGCGACTCTAATGACCTGGGATGTTAATAAAAGTAGCAGTAGCAACAATAATAGTAACGATATGTATGTTCCGGCCCGCGATCAATTGTACAATCAGTTATTGGCCCGGCCCATTAAAAAGTTTGGGCGACCCTGGCTTATGCCATCATATCTGTCGGAGGATCAATTCCAAATTGCCGGCGGAAAGCTCGCTGCACTGCAACAATGGAACCAGACCTCGCAAATTGCAACACACAGAATGACTTCTGTACATGTATCGCCATTTTCACAAATTTAACGCTGACGATGTAATAATGACAAGAAACAAATTACTGCATACAGGATATGAAACTTTCACAGTTTTTCTTTAATTATAGCAAATAATCACGCATCCAGTTTCGTTTGTAAAGCTACACCAACTACTTAAAACCCCGTCCATCATTTTAGAACACGGCATATTTATATATATACATATATATATATATACTAATTGAGATTTATTTAATTTATATCGGAACGGTGAAATCTTACCAAGAACATTACATTGACTGGAACATGAAAGTCTCAAACAAATATTTTAACCGGGCTGTGTTTCTGAGTGTTCCTGTCATGTTTGTAGTGACGTTGGATGGAAAGACAAGTACTTCACCCAGTACCAGAGGTCATGCGGCTATCTTGCTCTCTTTAGACCGATGTTTCGTGGGTTTTAATCCTCTAGGGGCTTGATGGATTTGTAAGGAATTAAAATTATTGAGAGAACTGTGCAAGCTTGAAACAAGAATCTTCATAATTTTGTTGGTTCTTTTTACAGTCAGCTTTAAATCGCGACGTAATTACCTGTGATGTTAAAGAACGTCATTAAATTAAATTCATTCTTCGTACACTTACAAAAATGAGTCAAATACTGTTGATGAAAACAAAGTTTCCTCGCACTGTTCACGACGTAACATTTTCGCCTCAGCAACTTGTACGAGGGTCATACTGAAAGTCATGAACAACATTTTTTAAACAATCATAATATTTATTTTAGAAAAAAAACCAAGTGCACCATGTTAATCCACAGACCTTTGTGTAACTTTTCAACATAGTCTCCATTTCTTTGCACATATTTTGTCTAGCGTTCTACAAGCTTGAAAATTCCCTTATGATAGAAGTCCGTTGCAGCTGCCCGAAGACACTGACGCACTGCTTTCCGAATATCCTCCAACGCCTCATATAGCGTTGGCCTCTCAGCTGCTCCTTCACAGAACCGAAAATAAGGTAGTCGGAGGGTGCTAAATCGGGACTGTAGGGAGGATGTGGAAAAGTTTCGCACCCAAATGTCCTGATCTTCTCCACAGTGGCACGAGCAGTGTGAGGACGCGCGTTATCGTTTTGCAGAATGACTTCCTTCCAGGGCCTTTGTCGTGCAATGCACGACGGAGCTTCACAAATGTCTGGATATAGGGGGCATCATTTATGGTTTGTACAGGTTCAAGAAATTCAACCAGAATGCAACCTTGCATATCCCAGAAGACGCTGCCCATAACTTTCCCAACAGATTGTACCGTGATTAAGGTGATAATTTTTTGACGAGTATTGTGACAGGAGACGAAAGCTGGTTCCATCGCTATGAGCCTGAAATAAAACGTCAGAGTATGAAATGGCACCACTTGAATTCGCCATCAAAGAAAAAAGCGAATCCATCGCTATGAGCCTGAAATAAAACGTCAGAGTATGAAATGGCACCACTTGAATTCCCCATCTAAGAAAAAAGCCTCGCTATGGAACCAGTTTCGTCTCCTGTCACAATACTCGTCAAAAAATCATCACCTTCATTTCGAAATCTCTGAAGAATGTTACGGCTGATTGTAATTATCTGAAATTTGTGGTCTTCAGTCAAACGTGGAACCCAACGGGCACTAACTTTTCGGTAACCTAAGCTGTGAATCATTTCTTTGCACTGCACTCTATCCAACTGCAAGTTTTGTAGCGATTTCATTCACTGTGATGCGCCGGTCTTCTCTAATGAGCGCATCTTTGATACTCGTGTTTCCATCTTTAAATGTTTCACCCATCTCCTAACACTGCTGGCACCCATGCAGGCATCTCCGTATTCACGTTAAAGTCTTGGGTGAATGTCAACAGCAGACTGTTTCTCTTTAACAAGGAATTCAATGACAGCATGCGGTCGAAACGAAACACTCATGTCCGCCATTTTGGAAACACTGCGCGGGGTTCCACGTGATAGAGGCTATGACTGCCACAACAGGACATTGTTTGTGTATGTGCTGTAGATTACGATCCGCGTCGTTTTTGTTACTGTTGACATTTGAATTTTAATAATTGGTTGCTCACGACTTTCAGTATGCCCCTCGTACTTGATTGAATTCTGTTCACCACAGCAGCCACTGTTGCTATATTCTTTCCATAGCTCATACTTAACATAGCATCAGCGTTAAAGAAATTGACACCCATCCCCCCACCCCACCCACTAACCCTCCATCCACCCACTCACCCATCCACCCACTCACCCACAAATCCACACACTCACCTCACCCTTCCATCCATCCACCCACCCATCCATTCATCCACACTCCATCACTTCACACATCCCAATCATCAATCCACCCCCCACCATCAATCTACTCACCTCATCCACCCACACCCATATCCCACCCATCCCCACTCCCCACACCCACCCACCATACATCCATCCAATCATCATCCATCCTTCGACCCACCCTTCCATCCATCACTAATCCACCCACCCATCCCTCCAACCACTAATCAAGTCACACCACCATCCACTCCAAACATCTCATTCAGCCACCCACACATTCCATCCACCCACCCATCCATTCATCCAACCCACCCACAGATCCATCCACACATACAATCAACCCACACTCACCATCCACTCACCCATCCCATGCATCCATCCACCCATCCATCCGACCTACCACCCACCCATCAATCCACCACCATCCACCCACCATCCACCACTCCTCATCCATCCATCCATCATCCCCCCCCTATCTGTCCCACCCCCATCCATCCACCCACCCATACATCCATCCACCCATACATCCGTCCACTCACCCTTTCATCCATCAATCAAACCACCCACTCACCCATCCACACGTCTATCCACCCACACATCCATCCATAAATCCACCCACCATCCATCCCACCCACCCAACCATCCATCCCACCAATCCATCCACCCACCAAACATTCATCCACCCACCCACCCACCCATTCATACATCCACCCCCCCATTCATCTCACCATTCCATCCATCCTCTACTCATCCCACCCATCCATACCCCCCACCCATCCATACACCCCCCCATCCATCCATTCCATTAATTCAAATCCAACTGACGCATCCACCCACCCATCATTCCACAACACTCACACATCATTCATCACCTCCCCATTCCCATCCATCACCCTTCATCCATCCACCCACTCACATCCCCATCCATCCATCAATCCACCCCCCTCCATCCTCCACCCATCCATCCCTATCCCCCACTCACCCATCCCCATCCACCGCACCACCAATCAATCCCCACTCACTCACCATCCATTCACCCACGCTTCATCCACCCACCCTTCCATCCACCCACCCATCATCCATCTACCCACGCACCCCCCTGCCACAGAATCCATCCACCCACTCATCCATCCACCCACACATCCACCCACCCACAAACAGCCCATCCACCCACACCTGGGGGACCCAACCAGCCATCCACCCACTCACCCATCACATCAAACCCATTCCACCCATCCATCCATCCATCCACCGCACTCAACCATCCATCCACCACCCCTCACCCATCCATCCATCCACCCACCCACTACTCTCCATCCATCCACCCCCTCACACAATCCATCCATCCACCCGCCTCCCCCGTCCATCCATCCACCCACCCCTAC